>CM042168.1:24285951-24333451 GCA_023376005.1 Doryteuthis pealeii
ACTTAGCATCTTACTCATTACTAAGGATGTTCTCTATTAAAGTCAAGCAGATTTCAGATTTTTTTACTGCCAACACCGCCAACACGCGCACAAGCTCATTTTACGATCGACACATTACAATTACTCAACACATTATGCTAGTAATACTATCCTAAAGAACATAAAAATTTTACATACGTAACTACCTGGTCACCTGAATTAACATTTGCATATTGACTAATTAAATACACTGAGGTCTATTAAATCCAACAACAAACACTCAAGCAAACCTACTTCGTATGTACACTGACTTTCTTATATATCATGTTACCCGATATAAACATAATTAACAAGCAATCCTCTATATAATTTTATATAGAAATCAAAAAAATAACATTAAAATAAGTGTAATATTTTTTTTATTCATTCTTATTTAGTTTCTTAGTCTTTCTAGCTCAGTCAGTAGAGTGTTTGGCTAGAAACCCACAGGTTCCTAGTTCGATACCGGTCCTCGCCAACTCAGCGTATGAGTAGCACAGGGATCTGTGCGGTAAAGTAAGGAGCTGATGGTAGGTGTGGCACTCCACCTCAGACGCTAAAAAACAATCTCCTTGGTCTAGCACTAGTAAAAAGGGGATAGACTCCCTCGCTCACTGGCTGATACCGACTTTAGGCCACCGTCGACTTTAAAACTTAAATACTTGTGCGCTGAGGGCGCATACTTTTGCTAGTTAGAATAATTTGCATTGCATTTATACAAGGATAATCCCAAAGCCAAGGTCTCCAAAATATTTAGAAATCACAGAAACATTTATTGTTAATGATGTTTACATGATTTTAAAGGTTGAACATGTATCTATTTTCTACATAATCGCCATATCGGTCGATGCATTTTTGTAGGCTCTGTGGCCGTTTTTATATGTCCATGTTACACCAGCTCACCGTCATGTCATTGCAAGCTCTCTATATCACTTGTGGACATTTTTGACATCCATGCATGACTTGCTATACACTTCGAATAACTGGTGATGAATTTCAATTGGTTTAATGCCTTTTGCATTCAAAAACTGAATAACTGAAGCTCCATCAGAAATGACTCCCAAGCTGAGACTGAATGTGGTAGTGAAGTGTGCGCAGAAGCAGATGCATGCACAACAAACACAACAGTGTTGCCAATAGCCGCATGAACTGTTTCCCTGCATCCCCCAGTGCTTTGGAGACCTTACGTTTGGGATTACCCTCGTATATTAAATGCATTCCTCTAAATACTTTTATATGAAGAATCACTATCTGTGTAATCATCAGAATGAACACATGTCATTACTCCCATATTCATCTTGCTCCAGAGTCATGGTACCTGTTAGGTTCAAGTGTCTGGGTAAAATAGATCTGTTTAAAAAAATATTTGTATTTGATAGGAATACCTGATGCTATATAACTGTAAATTACTTGTATTAAGAATAGTTATTTGAAGCTATAATTTAACATTTTTTTTTTTTTTACTAAGGATTATTATTAGTTATTCAAAATCAAATAAATGTTTGCAAACAAATGATTACTTGAAACCATATAATTATTAGTATTAGATAGGAATATTTGATATTATATAACTGTGAACAAAAAACTCTTAAGATACAACTACACAAAAATGCAAATGTATAATGAATGCAATTCTGTAACCTATATGTATAAAATTACCCTAGATGGGTTGACATGCCATTAAACTCATTCTTTGCATCTTTTTTTTTTTTTCTTTTGGTTATGATTGATGGAACAAAATATCAGATGGTGTAATATGTATACAGAGATGCTGATAGGTACGCGTCCTGGGTCCCTGACACACAAAAATCTAAAAGGATGCAGTAAAATCATATCCATGTGTTCCAGTGTTTTTCTTTTTCTTCCCTCACCATTGTAACTGTAAATACATTTCAATAGTTTCTGAGAAATGAATTCCACAGGATAGGTTACAAGATAAGAGTTAGACTGCTTTAGTTAGAACCTCAAAGCAAATATATGCGTCCCAGGACACACTAAATCAAAAAACTATCAGCATCACTGTGCATATGTTGGTGGGCTTAGAAAATATCCTGCAGAGTGATAAGACCTCTCTAAAAAGGTATGAAACTAAACTGCATCTGATAGTGAGGTTCCAGTTTTGGAGCTCTGGTGATTGTGAAGTACATTTTAATTGCCATTATCCCAGGTCCACTAGGTCCTGGAGTGGTGGTACCTATTAGAGTCCTATCTATGGCCGCCCTGTTGGCTGGGGCAGAAGAGTACGCTGGATCCACCTCTGTAGAGGAGTAAGACCCCTCGCCCTTATGGGGCCACCTGTTGGTCATGAGTTGTGACATGTGATGCTTAAAGATTGAATCCTGGTGGCTGAAGAGTCCATGACATGCAACACTCCATTTTGGCCCTTACTAAGTCTAGGCAAGCGCTCTCCAATCAATTGTCTAGTCACATCAAGCCGTAGCACCTATATGATTGTCCCAAACCTATTGCCCTTATGGCAAGCCCCAACTCTTTTTATCAATATATGTACTAGAAGGTGGTGGCTGCGGATCTTAGTGTCATGAGTATGATGTTAAACTGCTTCAAGTGGTGAAGTTCCAATTCTGGACCTCTGGGGAATATGGAGTATCTCTTCATTGCCATTACTCCCGGGTCCACTCTGACCAGAAGTGGTCTTCCTGTTAAGGTCCCGTCTATGGGTTAAATAGAAAAAATTGAGTTTAAGAAAAGAATTTTGAATACCCATCAAGCATGAATAGAACAAAACATCTTTGGTATAAAATAACCCAACAAACCAAATTTACAGGTCAAATAGATTTGTCTGAAAATTATTCCTATTAGATAGGAATACTTATGTTATATAACTGTGCAAAAAACTTGGTTAAGAAACTACACAAAAAATGTAAATATAAACATGCAATGTATGCAATTCCCTTAATCACCGTCGTGGTGTAATGGTTAGCAAGCTAGTCTCGCAGATCCATTACTAAAATGTGAATTTGGTCCTTGCTGGATGCCCCATACTTGCAACTTTGTCCAACTACCAATAGGAACTACACCTGAAATAGTATGTAAATACCTGTACGAATAACAACCATACTTAATGTACTCAAAGAATGAATAAAACAAAAACATCTTCAGCCTAAAATATTCTCCTTCCTGATAGAAATAAAATTATACCAAAAAATATAAAAATAAACTTTAAATTTACCCTATAAACTTGTCCCTTAAAATGATTCCCAATCCATTTAGCAATGGACAACTCCAAGCAGCCTGCTGTCAAAATCAAGAAAAATCCTTGAAAAAGAGATAAAAAATAAATCTGACCATCCCTCACAATTTACTGCTTGGTATAAAATAACTCTAGATGGATTGACGTGTCGTTAAAATCAGTCATCAGCTTAAATTGCCCAATGGTTGACATGCCATAAAATCCAACCAACCAACTTAATTTCTATGCATAAAAATAACCCCAGACAGGTTGACAGGCTGTTAAAAATCAATCCACTTTGCATCCACTATCTTCTTATTATAATGGAGATTTTATTTGTCTGTCTGTAACCGAAACCATATTATTATACTTAAGTCACAATTCCCTTAGGTTATTAACGTCACATTCTTCATGATTTTATTTTTATTTAAACCTCAATTATTAATAAAATTGTTTTACATTATTAATACTGTTGGTCTTATCTACATACTAATAATATGCAATTGTATTTATATGTACAATAAAATAGTGGTATACAGTGTGAACGGGAAAGCTAATTTGCATATTGATATTAAAAATTTTAATTTAATAACTGTGTGCTTAGTATTATTGATTTCTAATGGTTTGGTTTTATCTTAATGAATATGAGAAAAAATCTCGGGAATAAATCTTTAAAAAAAATCCATTAACAAGAAGAAATAACTGTAATTTTATTCTTTACTTGCTATTTAACTAAATAGTTAATTAGGAAAATTTAGTAATGAAAGACGGTAGTGATGGAAGAGTAAGTTTCAGTTGTTCTACTTTTCGATTATACCCTCCTCTGTTTCAAATCTTTTTATCTGCATTCTTATTTAGTTTCATTAACCTTTCTAATTTAGTATGATATTTTAATACAGTAAAACTTAAATACTTGCACCCAGAGGGTGCATATATTTTGCTAGTTTCATTAATAGTGTAAGATTTTGCTTGAGAGAAAAAAAAGAAAGAAAGGGAAATGAAAAAGAAAAAAAGTGGGAATATCTCCTCATAAAATTTGCTATAAAACTAGTATGTAATTTATATATTTAAAGAAGATAATTGGATGACTGCTTCTCTTTAGATCTAAATTGACTGTAAAATCTTATCAAATCTAATTTGCTTTAGTCTTTCAACTTTCTTTTCACTTATTATTTTTAACAAGAAATTAGAATATTCTAAAAAGGGTGAATAATGCAGGATAAAAAACAAAAAGAAACTAGTATAAATTAGACTACACTTCCTATAATGCTCCACAAACTGGATCACTCTTCCCATCATGCCTCAGACAACAGGATAATGGGATACCTCTGCCTTGTTAGCTGGGGCTGTAGAATATGTCGAATGCATCTCAGTAGAGGGTTATTTCCTATAAGTCTAACATAAACAAAGAGGAACCACTCTTGACTGATAAATTATTTATTTATTTTCCCATTAAACTAACTCAAACCCTAACCCCGTCTTCTTTTTTCTTAGTAGATCAATAAATAAATAAATAATTTATCAGTCAAGAGTGGTTCCCCTTTGTTTATGTTAGACTTATAGGAAATAACCCAGTAGAGGGGTAATACCTGCCAATGGGACCACCTTTAGGCCGTGGGTTGTGATCTGTGATGCTTAAGGATGGAATCCTGGTGGCTGAGCAGTCCATGACATGCAACATTCCACTTTGGCCCTTACTTAGGCTAGATGGCGGTTGGAGAAGCCCCCTTTGATCAATTGGTTGGTCACGTCAACCTCTAGCACCTATATGATTGTCCTGACCCTAATGCCCTTATGGCAAGCCCCCAACCTCTTTTATCATATATGTGCTAGAAGGTGGTGGCAGAGGGTCTTAGTGTTCTGGGTATGGTGTTAAACTGTGTCTAGTGGTGAAGTTCCAATTTTGGAGCTCTAGGGAGTGTGGAGTACTCCTTCATCACCTTTACTCCCAGGTCCATACTTACCTGGAGTGGTAGTACCTGTTAAGGTCCTATCTATGGGTTAAATGGAAGAAAATAAGTTAACTCTTAACCTCCTATACCGCGTCATTCCACTCGGCCAGAAGTCACATTTCGTAATCTGCCCCAAACGATAGCCTTTGTTTAAATCTAATATTAAATATATTCAGAAGTCTTTGATTTAAGGGAAATATCTCGGGTAACTTTAAATGAAAAGGCCATTTTAAACCATTTTTTTCATAAATCCTTATAGGAATGGGGCTCTGGAGTTAGAAAATTCTGAACAGGATGTTAAGAGTTAATAAAAATTTGTTTAAAAAAAAAAAATTGCTTTGAACAAAAGAATTTTCAATACTCATCAAGAATGAATAGAATAAAACTTCCTTGGCATAAAGTAATCCAACAAGGATTCACATGCCGTAAAATTCCAAAAGAAAGAAATGGGATACTTATTTATAGGGCCAGTTTAGCTCAGTTTGACACTGGCCTTTGCCAACTCGACACACGAGTAGCACAGCTTGGATCTGTGCAGTAAAGTGGAGAGCTAATGGTAGGTGAAATGCTCCACCTCAGATGCAAAAACAACCTCCCTGGTCTAGCGCCAACAAAAAGGAGATAGACTCCCTCTCTGTCCACCTGATACCAATAATATCAAATGTTATATACCCGTTCAACTTATCGGGTATATAAGTGGAGAGAGAGAGAGAGGGGATGATAATTGGTTCTTACTTTTCTCTGCTTGTCTACATCGTCGGCTGCCATCTTTCTTTAGGCTTTCTTCTGCGGGTTGATTTCTTCCTTCTGAGCTGGGCAGTCTGTGCATTTCTTGTTGATCAATTAAGCAAGCAAAGACTTTGTTGTTTTTCTTTTAGCCTTTATTATTATAAACAACCCCAGCCCAAAGGGTTCTCGAACCGCGTGGATGAGAACCCGGCAACTTGAGTGAAGGACCTCTGCATTCGCTCACACTGCTTTTCTGTCGGCAACTGCTCTAAACTTAGTTTCTATTCACACGCTTCTACTGGTGGGTTTCAGAAGGGGTCTAGTAGAGGTCACCATCTGCTAATCATAACGGTTGAGAGGATCTTTGAATTATTTTTAATGTATGTGCATATAGTTATTTACTAAGTTAAGATGTGACAGTCAGTGAGAATCAAACTCACTATCAATGGTTTGCTAACCATTACACCGTGTGAGGTATCCTAATCTATGTTCATGTACAGTATTGGACAAAAAAAAAAAAAAAAAAAAAAAAGAATAAAGACAGCTGACATAAAATCTTTTTTATTAAGACAATTGATATAGTTGGGATAATTTATGGATAATTTATGACCATTTAATGTTTGGTAGGGTCCATTACTGCCGGACAGCATCTGGTCTTGCTTTCAACAAGTGATTGACAAAGATCATGATGAATAATGGTGATTCAATTTCTTTGCAATATCGAGAGGTGACAGTCCACAATTATTGTATGCCACAATTTGACCTTTTTCAAAATCAGACAATTGCTTACTAGCCATTGGCAAAGATGAAATCATAAATTAGGATATAAAATCGAGGAAAAGAAAATTCTAAGAAATTTCCTATTTTCTGGTATTTTTGAGAAGTTTCTTTTTAGGTAATCATGACTTTTTGCTACAACTAAAGGAACTTTAACAACAATAACCAAAGAAAATAGCTTACAGTCAAGTCACACCGAAAGCAAGGTTCCTGCTAGATCACTAAAGTTAAGCAACGATGAGCCTGTTCAATTCTTTGATGGGTGACCATTTAAGCAATAGCAGGTACTATAAGTAAACTGAATATCAAAATGACTTGATTCAGCATTAAATGAACCAAAAATGGTTGATATGCCGTAAAACAAAACAACCAACCAACCAAAGAAAATAATCACTTCCTATGTGTGTCTCAACCATTGAAGTTTCATTAAAATTTGTGGCAATAAAAAATGGTTCAATTTTATCATTAAAATCTTTTATTTTTTTTTATCCAATCCTCAAGTCTTGCTGACAGCATATATCTCCATGACTCTTTCTCGCCACCTGTGTCTGTTGGCCATTGCTCCTGGCAATTACTCAACACAGCATCCAGTATCTGTGCAGAGCTGATCAATGTAATTTTTTTGATGTCCGACCCATGTATATGTGCCCATATGATAACGTCACTTATGAGCTTGGCCTTGTTTCAACAGTAGTGTCCAGCATGTCTTTTCATCTTACCTTGATGTTTTGTGTGATAGGAGGCAAGTGGCCATACAGTTGCTCTTTTGTGAAGTGCTGCTTCTACCAGGATTTGCTCAAGACTCGCATGCAGCATCCTTGTACAGTTCCCATCTAGCTTTTTTTCCAAGCATTTCATTAGAGTTCAAGTGCTGCAGCTATTCAACAGCATTGACATGGCTATGGCTGGAAGAATTTTTGCTTTATCTTATCAGAGATACCTGATTTCCATATGATCAATAATTTGTCTTCAGCACTCCATACCTTTCTTATGTGTATGTTATCGCTTTCTGTAGATGAGGTATTACTATCTAGATATAGGAACTGGTCTACTAATTTCACGGGCTTACTGTCTAGTGTAGAGATGTCTCCATCTTGGTTGTAACACATAGACTCTGTTTTTTCTGAGTTCATGTAGATATGAGAATAGCTGATGTGCACTCATGCACCTACGTTGCACAATGTTGATAACCCCACGTTGTAATGTTCTGTGCTGGCTGATTTGAAGGGTAGGAGTTACAGACAGGTTCACAAGGATGAAAAACACAACACAAAGTTTGACGACAGGATGCTAATGGAGGAGGAAGGTGTGACACTTTGTGCAGTTTGTGGTGGACCAAAGGGCACTTAAGTCTATGTTGTCAGCTGGCAAGAAAGTTGTCTTAACTATAAGTCAATTGCTGGCTTCACTGCCAATTTTCTATCTACTGCTACTGGGACAACCTTGCACTCCAACGGCTGGTCTGAAACTGCTGAAGGGGCTTGAGCTGGCTGAATATATGCAGATTCCACCCCTACACACCCCCATGGATTCGGCCACCCAGAAAGTAGATACTAACTTTTCTTCTTGGACATCATATCTGCAACTTCTCCTAAAATTATAGCTATTACTTTTTTATCAGTCTCAGTGTCCCTAATTTTCAGACAATTAACTTCTTCAAGACCCATTTTCTCTTGAAACTAACCACCTAAAGATATCTCTAACTGGCTCAACTTCATGGTGGCTGTACACCTTTTATGACTCTCTTGAACTTATCTGATGATCGCATAAGTCTACACATTCTATTTTCCTTTTTTTTTCTCAGACTGTATTTTCACTTAACCATTGTGTCACATGGAGGCTAATGCCTCTTGCTGCCTTCTCTAGTCTATGTAGTAGTAATTTGGCTTAAGCAGATATATTTGCTAGAAATCAGCATCTGTAATAGTTTCTGTTGGATATTGTCTGCTTCTTGTTTTTTTAACATGTCTTTTTCTTTTATGAGATCTAAAGACGTTTGTAGTCTTGGCACATTATAAATATAAATGGTGCTAATTCATGTCCTTCTAGGACTCCAGCGTCAGTATCAAAGAAAAACATAGTTCAGTTTTATCAATGTCTGTTTTTTTTTTTTTTGTTTGTTTTTCCCCCAATAGTAAGTAAAGTTGGCAGAGTGGGCTATTGTTTGTATCAGCCAAACAGCGAGGGAGTCTATCCCTTTTTCACTAGTGGTATACCAGGGAGATAGTTTTTGCATTGGAGGTGGAGTGCAACACCTACCATCAGCTCCCCACTTTACTGCACTGATCAGCTGTGATACTCACGTGCTGAGTTGGCAGATGCTCTACTGACTGAACTAAACTTTGTTCAATACTGTAACATAATTTAAATTTTTTTTCTTTTTTACTATTTGTTTTTCATATTAGATTTAAAAAAAAACCTTTTTAACCTCCATTGATTTTATAATTCTTGAGACATTTTATGCTAATTTGATGTCCCTATCATTGCTAAATTCTTAAAAAGAAAAATTTTTTTTCCTAACTTCCCATCAAGCTGGATTAACACCAGGTCATGTGTGGATTTATTTGTGTAACTGTGCATCCAAGAAGGATCGATCTCGCAATTCCGTAGTAATGAATCTGCAAGACTAGCTTGCTAACCATTAAATCATGACGGGACGTCTAATGGTATATTTAACCTACTTTTAAGCAGCATTAAGGGAGTCTGTGTGGCATAGTAGCTAATGTGCTGGAGTGCGACATTGTAGTAAATGAATTCAAACTCCAGTTCTGTTATGTTCACACAGGTTGTGGTGTGGAAACACAAAACCTTCAACTCCGACTTTGGCATCCCTGACTTGGACTCCTCTTTATGTAATTAAGTGATTATAGCCTATAAATCTCATAAAACCTATGTATACTTCTCTTAACTTGAGTAGGCCTATATCATTATAACTGGTTTATTTCATATATGGCCGTATAAAGTGTAAATTCAACTGGAGTTGGAGTCTGTATAGTTTTACCGACTCTGACTCCAGTGACCCTTTAATTGCTTCCTCCTCCGACTCTGCGTTCATATTCAAACTAATACTCTTGGGAAAGGTATGCATCCACTCATCATCTCCTGCTATGTGTTAAATAGTATCACTACTGTTCTTCGACAAGCATGGTTTTTGGCATTAAATAACCCATAAAAGTTGATATGCCATTAAAGCAAAGAAACCAAGCCAAACCTCATCCCTTCAGTTATGGGTTAAATAACCTACTACTGTTCTTTACAAGCATGGTCTTTTGGCATTAAATAACCCACAAAGTTGATATGCCATTAAAGCAAAGAAACCAAGCCAAACCTCATCCCTTCAGTTATGGTTAAATAGTACCGCTACTGTTCTTTTACAAGCATGGTCTTTGGCATTAAATAGCCCATGAAAGTTGATATGCCATTAAAACAAAGAAACTAGACCAAGAATATTTAACCTACTTTTGAACCAACTGAATAGAGATGAGTAAAATGGATTACTAGCAAAAAGAGAAGCCCTTAAACTTTACCCCTCCCTACTAGTACTACTAAGAAAATAGGTATTGTTTATAACATCTTGTAGATTTACTTTTTATTATATACACATATAAAAAAAAAAAAAAAAAAAAAAAAAAGCAGTGAAGTGTCTGTTTGTGTCCTTGGAAACTAAAGGCTTCTCTTCCTCCATTCTATTTGATCATTACCACTGTCTTGTTATTGGTTATTACAAAAAGTAAATAGTAGAAAAAAAAAAAAAGTAAGGCAAGCAAAGGCCATTGCAACAGCTGGTGTTACTTTGTTTGCGTTCAGCTCGTTTCCTCATGTTTCTGTTTGTAAGTAAACACACTTGAAATTATCTTTTTATGCTACCTTTCTTTCTTTTTCTTCTTTCTTCAAGGTTTTGATAATTTTCATAAAGTATCTATCAGAAAGAATTTTATCTGACTTGTTTTCTGATTATTGGCTGCAAAAAAAAAATTCTGTCAACTCGTAATTTCTTTTGCAGTTGGGCTTATATAAATTAGCACGTTCGGCCTGCCCTGTTGAATCTAATTGATCACATAGTTTCAATAACTTTGCAATCTGCTACTTCGTAAACAACTGGCTTTTGGATTAACTCAAACATTCTGCTTTTCTTTGTTTTATTTATATATTTATTTTTTTTGCTATGCATTTCAAATACATTAGGATATCAACTATAATCTTGGCCTGTCGGCTGGGACGTTAGAATGCACCGACTGCACCTCTGCAGAGGGGTAAGACTCCCCCAATGGGGTCACCTGTTGGCCGTTTGTAGCGACCCATGATGCTTAAGGATAAAACCCAAGCTTGAGCAGTCCATGACTTGCAATACTCCACTTTGGCCCTTTCTTGGGCTAGACAGGCAGTCGGAGAGGCCCCCTCAGATCAATCGGCTGGTCACGTCAAGCCCTAACACATATGATTTTCCCAACCCTATTGCCCTTATGACAAGCCTCAACCCTTTTTATCATATGGGTGCTAGAGGCGGTGGCTGAGGATCTACATGTCCTGGGAATGATGTTAAACTCTATCTGATGGTGAGGTTCTAGTTTTGGAGGTTTGGGGAATGTGGAGCACCCCTTCATCACCATTGCTCCCTGGTCCACTCTGACCCGGAGTGGTTGTACTTGTTAGGGTCCCATCTATGGGTTGAATAGAAAAATGTATTTATAAAAAACATTGAGTATCCATTAAGAATGACTTTATTTCAAAACTTTATCGGCATTAAATGACCCACTGAGGTTGATATGCTGTAAAACAAAACAAACCAAAATCAACTATAATCACCAAGAGACTTGTGGTGTAATGGTTATAATTCAAAGAAATGGTGAACCGAGTTCAAATTCTGAATGAGGCTGCTTGCATTTCACATAGCACTAATTTTTTTATCTATTTAGTGAATGAGGAGGAGAGGGAACTCTCAAAGGAGTTTTGACTAATGAGAAGAGGACTCCTTTGGTTTGCATTCAGTTTTTCCTTCTCTTAGACTGGTTGCCATACCAAGGTTAAAGAGCCCAGTTTGTCTTACTATAGGATCTCAACTATAGAATTACCAACAGACTTGTGGTGTAATGGTTATCATCATAAGAAATGGAGACAGTGAACTGAGTTCAAATCCTGGATGAGGCTGTTTGCATTTCATATAGCTCTTTTATATACTCTTGGGAAAGGTATGATCCCTCCAGCTAGTTTTCCCTTCTAGAATGGTTGTCCAATGAAGGCTAAATAGCCCTGACTACTCCACTATTTACCAATAGGTGTAGGGAGAGTAGTTGGATTCATACTTTTTTCCCAATGGTACTATTAGCACTATGTGAAATGCAAACAGCTTCATCCAGAAATTGAACTTTTTTATGATGACCATTACACCATGCGCACCACATATGCTATGATGATAACCATTACATTATGAGTGCTTCCCATAAAATATTATACATGAGATACAAACTTAGTGTGTGAATAGTTGGGCTAGGCTTGGCTGAGGCCAACTGGTACATCTACAATTTCCAGCTGCAGAAGTCAACAAATAGTCCATACAACGGGAATTTCTCAAATTTTTTACTTGGTGCACCCCTTGTAACCAAATTTAATTTCCATTCCCCCCCAAAGGAATTATTTGAACATTAAATCACAAAACCTAATTTACCAGTGTTTACTGAAATTTACATAAGGAATGAACTATGAATGTAAATGCCCTTTTAATTCTTGAATTATTTTTTAATGGGAAGGATGGGTTTGGTGGGCAACCGAGATCTTGAATTTTAGGTTGCAGGTTTTTGATTCTAAAAACGTTTAAAACTAGTAAATTTACCATCTGTGAACCATTAATACGTTTATTCATCCCCAAGCATCTATATGGACAACTGAGAACCCTGCTATAGATCATGAAGGGAAAAGCTTGAATTTAAAAAAAAAAAATGCTTCATAAGTCAAATATATTTCTTGGATGGGACAGAGTAGAGTAACCTCCGTTATTAAATGGACTTATGGTGTATACTAAAATACTCAGCTCAGAAATATTGGTAAAGCAATGTTAACATGAATATTTTATTAGTAAGTAAAGTCATCGGGGCGGCCTAATGTTGGTATCAGCCAGACAAGCGAGGGAGTCTATCCCCTTTTCACTAGCATTAGACCAAGGAGATTATTTTTGGCGTCAGAGGTGGAGCGCCACACCTACCATCAGCTCTTCACTTGCACAGATCCCTGCGCTACTCATATGCTGAGTTGGCGAGGGCCGGAATCGAACCCAGGAACCTTGTGATTCCTAGCTGAATGCTCTACTGACTGAGCTAAACCGGCCCTTTATTTTATTAGTAATGAGCCCATATTACAAGAGTAGTGGTGTGACAACATTTGCGGCTTGCCCAGTTTCACTTGTTAAACATCAACTCCACGTTATGTTTGTTTTTAAGAAAAAATATGCGTCCACAGGTTTTGGTTGAAACTTTATAAACCACGGGTCAGCTCCATAAAAAAGGAATTCCTGAATACAGATGTATTGCAATCTTTATTCTGTTTGGAATAGCCCATCTGGGGCTGTAGAATACACTGACTGCACCTCTGCAGAGGGCGAAGATACCCCAATGGGACCACCTGTTCACAATGAGTGGCAACCTGTGATGCTTAAGGATGGAATCCTAGTGGCTGTGAGCAGTCCATGACATGCAACCTTTCACTTTGGCATGAACATCAGCATAAATCATGTTAATCATAATGTTGAGTATGCAGCTGGTTTAGCTCGGTAGAGCACTTGACTAGGAATCACAAGGTTTCTGGTTCGATACCGGCCCTCGCCAACTCAGCATATGAGTAGCACATGGATCTGTGCGGTAAAGTGAGGAGCTGATGGTAGGTGAGGCATTCCACCTCAGAAGCTAAAATACAATCTCTTGGTCTAGCGTAAGTGAAAAGGGGATAGACTCCATCGCTGTCTGGCTGATACCGACTTTAGGCTACCCCGATGACTTTACTTACTTACTTTACATTTAAAAATCAATCTTTATACATTTTTATTATTTTTCACTTGATTAAATTTCATTGAAAACAACTATTTATAGCTGTTTGTAGTTTTTATTTTTTTCCCTCTATAAAACTGAAATAAAAATAATTGCCATAAGCATGCTTTTCAAAATCTCATGTTTATCATTTGTTGTAAGATTTGGTTTGGTATCTTTGTTTCAATGGCATATCAACCTTTGTGGGTTATTTATTGTCAAAACCATCATGTCTGGGTATGACGCTAAACTGCATCTAGTGGTGAGATTTCCAATTCTGGACCTCTGAGGAGTGTGGAGTACATCTTCATTGCTATTACTCCCAGGTCCACTCTGACCTGGAGTGGTTGTACCTGTTAGGGCTCCAGCTATGGGATAAATAGATAAAAAATTAGTTAAAAAAAAAAGTCTAAAAAAATTTGAATACCTATCAAAATGAATACAAAAATGTCTTTGGCATGAAATGTCATGGGAAAGGTATGAATCCAACTATTCTCCCTCCAGTTATGGCTGAAAAGTAGGGTAGACTGGGCTCTTTTACTATGGTATGGCAACCTGTCTAGGAGAAGGAAAAACTCTGAATCCAAACTAAAGGATTCTCTTTTTGTTAGTCAAAACTACTTTGAGAGTTCCTCCTCCTCCTCCTCCTCATTTATTAAATAGATAAAAAATTTAGTGCTATGTGAAATGCAAACAGCCTTGTCCAGGATTTGAACTTGTGTTGCTGAATCCATTTCCTACAATGATAACATACCACACACCTCCATAAAAAAAATATGAATTTAAATATATATAAATGAAAAATAATTTTAAGATTACTATATTCTTAGCCTTCTTAATACTTTACTTTCTTGAAAAAGTTGAAAGTCAAACTAATTTATTGCCTATACCGTCTTCTCACCTATTTTTTCTCGCCTCACCTATGATTCTCAGATATATCTTCCATCCCTCCCTTACACACTATGTGCAATGAATATCTTTACCTTTGTGTGAACTTCCTCATTGATTTTTAAAAAATTTATTATTTGTGTGTAAAATATGCAACATTGGCATAAACAGCTTTTTTTTCTTCTCTCTTTCTCTTTTCCTTTTCTTCATAGAAATCCCAGTATCATAATAATGCACATTTGAAATAGGCTTCAAATATCAATTTTGATAACTTGGTTTGACCTAATTCATGTTCTTGTGATTTTCGTATTTTTCTTTTTTACAATTAAGCGTTTGTAGTTAAGTTAGATTTCTAACGTCTGATTTTTATTCTCATTAAATCTAAATCTTTTCTAAAAAGATGGGAAATAATTTAATAATTCTGTTTTAATTGTTATCATTTTAGATATAACTAGTTTCAATTAAACAGTTCTCTAACTCTCTCCCTATATATCTATAGCTGTGTGTGTGTGTGTGTGTGTGTGTGTATGGATATATATATATATATATATATATATATATATACTTGAAAATAAAGTTTCATCTTATGATTGTGACTTCTATTCTATAGAGGACATGAGAAACTAAAATTTCTTAAACAATAGCAATTAGTTATATTAAACTAGGCTTTTCTGGCTGATGATTATGCACACCACATGCAATTTAAGCTAATCGGATTCCTAGTTTTCACAATTTGATGTTTTGTTGGGTTGTATACCTACTCTGCTCTAGTAGCACCAAGCACTTTTTATTACAAACTTTTCTCATTTTAATGTTGTGTGTGTGTGTGTGTGTGTGTGTGTGTGTGTGTGTATATATATATATACACACACACACACACACGTCAAAGTTATAAAAATTTCTATCTATCTATAGCAATAGCATAATCTTTACAGATCACTGCTGTTCCTCACAATCCTATAACCCCACCACCAGAACCTTTCCTCTCATGAGCCCTCAAATGACTCATCAGACCTGCTGCAGATCCACAAATTTGATGCAAATATGACATAGGAAGGGTGTCCTTCCTGTTGGATCAGATGATAAAATTTGATGCTTATTCACCATCATGTCTCTTAAAACCAGAAGCTGACTTACAGACTTTGTTACAGATTGCACAAGACACATTGTTTGTTCCTGGAGTCTGCATGAATTGTCCCTGATGAGATTTCCTATGATTGACATATCCAGCCTTAAAAAGCAGAATTCGAACACATGTTTGACATTTCTAACCCTCCATGTTCTCTCCAATATGACAGGTGTATCTTTCGCAGTTGACGCTTGAGGTTTTCATGCTCAATTCTTTTACTCTCAAAACTGGTACAGCCATTATCCACATGAATTCTCCTGTCAGTTTTCTTCAATGCCAGCTTTTCTTAGTTGTCAGGATCTATTTTTATTTTTACAAGGTTGCTTTTTAAGCAATCCTTATACCTCTTCTGAGGCTTATGCTGTGGTCTTTTGCTGTCGTGCAGCTGACCGTAAAGGAGTTGCTTTGGCATTCTAACATCACTCATATGCACAACATGACCTGCTCATCGCATTTGGGCCATTATGATAAGACTTTCAATGCTTGAGCATCCTGCCCTTGTAAGGACTTTTGTGTTAAGTGTGTTGGAATTCCATTTGATGTTTAGAATGCGCCTGAAACATTTCTGATGAAACACCTATAACCTTCAATTTTATTTTATGGGTAATGCTGGTATTAGACCATAACCGTTTTTCAAGCCTTCCATAGGCCACAGATGACTTCTGGATGCGTAGGTGAATCTCGACATCCATAGAGCCATCACAAGTCAATGTACTTCTCAAGTATGTGAAAGATTCAACAGCATCCAAACAAGTAACATGAATGGCTATAGTTGGTTTGATATATGGTTCACAGGGATTAACATTAGCTTTGTCTTCGTCAAGCTTATTTTGAATCCAAAACCAGTGCACGAGGCAGCAAATAATAGGTTCACAATATTTTTAATATCCTCCTCAGTATGAGCCAGAAAGTCAACGTCGTTGACGTAAAAAAAACTCTGATGAGTGTGTAGGATGTCTTAGACTTGAAGTTAAATCTTCTCAAGTTGAAAACTCTTCCTGTGGTTCTAAATTCCAAGAGGACGCCCTTCTCACAATGCTGGAATGCATGAGTTAATATTACAGAAAAGAATTTTGAGAATAGTGTTGGGGCCAAGACATCTCCCTGCTTAACCCCGTTATCTATTGGTATTTCATCTGACAATCTACCACTCATGACAATTCTAACTTTCATACCATTGTGCAACTACTTTAGTATATTCACAAATATTGGTGGGCACCCAACTTTACCCAATATCGCCCAAAGTGTATCTCTGTTGACTGTATCAAAAGTTTTTGTCAAATCGACAAAAACCTGATACAGGGGGACCCGTTGCTCAATACACTTCTCCTGCACTTGCCTGGCTGAAAATATCATGTTGTTTGCTCCTCTGCCAGACCTAAAACCACTTTGTGATTCAGGAATGACTATAGGACAAATGTACAAAAGCAATCGATTCGACAAAAACTCTTGAGAGAATCTTGCTAACAGCACCCAGAAGTGTGATTCCACACTAGTTATCACAACTACTTTTTTCTCCTTTGCCCTTGTATAAACACACCAAAGCACCATCAATCTAGTCATTTGGTAGAGGAGAACCATTCCAACATTGAGTGATGAGATCAAACAGAGCATGTTTAATATTAAAACTTTTTACCTTCAACAGTTCTACCAAAAGCCCATCTAAACCTGGTGCACTACCAGAATTAATTTGTTTGATAGCCATTTCAAATTCTGCAAAAGTTGGTAAATGGTCCATCTCATATTTGGTCTTGTATTGAGGAAGACTCTGCAGAACATCAGCACTGACTATTGAAGGGTTATTAAATAAATCCGTGAAGTGTTGTTGCCATCGCTGCAGGTTTTTTTTTTTTGTTCTTTGATCAAGGTGGTGTTGTCCCTTGATCTTAGAAGAAGTTAATAGACTGAAAACTTTACACATGAAGCCATAGAACAGTTTTAGGTCCATTTTATTAAATGCGTTCAGAATTTCTTGACCCCCATTCATTTTTCATCCTCCTTAGTTCACGCTAAAATATATATTTTAACTCGGTATAATCCTTCAGGGTAGACAGACAGAGAGAGGGCTTACTATGCAGTGTACTTATAAAACATACTCTTTTATTTTCCAGTAATTGACTGATTGCAAGTACATTGTCATCAAACCAGTCTTGATTATTCCTTACTCTAAATCCAAGTACAGCTGCACCAGTGGAATAAATTTGGTCTCTAAAGTTATCCCATGTGCCATTAAAATCCAGACTGTCAAGATGTTCAATCAATCTTTCTTTCACATACTTTTGCTTGACTTTGTTTAAATCGAGGTGATTTGGTGTTTTTAATCCAGGCATATGAGTCTTTTTGCGAACACGGAGTTTAAATTTCCCTCGCACTAAACTGTGATCTGTGTTGCACTATACATACATTACAGACATCATTAATATCCCAGCAGCGAATTATGATGAAGTCTATCATATGGCCATGTTTTGATCTCTATCTATCTAACTATATATATATATATATATATATATGTGTGTTTTAATGTATGAGTAGTAGCTTACCGGTGGGTACGAGTACAATTGTTGGAAGCGCACAGTATCCAGGGGTTAAGACTGAGAAAAAACAAATACAAAGTGCTCAATACAATGTAGAGCAAAAATTTATTTATATAATGGATAAAAGTAACCTACTCGAGTTTCATCGTCTGATTCGTCAGGGTTACATCTGTTGAATTAATCGAGTTTTCGATTAATCTCAGTTGGTACAATACATGCCCGTTGGAATGGGACTTATCTTTTATATTATATAAAAGATAAGTCCCATTCCAACGGGCATGTATTGTACCAACTGAGATTAATTGAAAACTCGATTAATTCAACAGATGTAACCCTGACGAATCAGACGATGAAACTCGAGTAGGTTACTTTTATCCATTATATAAATAGAATATATATGCAGTGTGCAGCAGAAATAGTTCCCACATTTTAAACTGTCACCTGTGTGGTGGTAATGGTAGGTCTATCTAGCTAATGTCTTATCATTTTTTCTTCTTTTCAGATGCACCCTCTTATAATCATGGGATGGACTGGAGCATGTTTTGAAACATTTTGAAGACTGCTGTAATTGCTACAAAGAGCTTTATGTGCTCATTTCATATTATGTTGGAATGATGCTGTTCTGGATAGAATCTTCATTCCATAGCAGTATTGAATTTCTATTTGTAACAGCATCATTCTGATGTAACATGAAATGAGCACGAAATGCTCTCTGTGTAGTAATTACAGATTCACCAGTCTTAAAAACCTTTCAACAACAAACGCATGGTGAACACTAGTTCGAGCCATGATTGTATCCTGGGGTGGGTGGGGAAGATAATAATATATATATATATATATATGTGTGTGGTAAGATATTAGCTAGATAGAGCTACCATTTCCACTTGCTTAAGTTCACTTTCACCACATGTAACAGTTTAAAATGTGGGAGGTATTTTTGTTGCAGCCTGTAGCATTCTCTTCTCCAAAAAGACATCTAGATGGAGCTACCATTACCAATTGCCTAAGTTCATTTGCACCACTCAGGTGACAGTTTAAAATGTGGGTGGTATTTCTGCTGCACTCTGTAGCATTCTCTTTCCAAAAAGACATTAGCTAGACTAGCAAAAAAAAAACTAAAACAAAAAAAAAAAACACCTTCCGGACGGTGTAAAAATTAATTTTTGAAAGATATTTCCTGAGAGGGGTGGGAGTTAAAAATTTAATTTTAGAGGGGTTTGTATCATAAGTAAGTAAAATCATAAAATTTATTAAAGGAGTAAAAAAAAAAAAAAAAAAAACAATTTGAAATGGAAACTTAGTTCTGTCCCCGTCAAATAAAATGTTGCGTGCATCTATTAATTATTAATTAAATAATTATTTTGAATATTTTACACATAAATTTAACACAAAATCGTAGGTATCTGTAAATTTTTTAGTTAACCTCTTGAAACTGAAAAAAAATGACTATTTCTTGTTTGTAAATAATTTTCTCGTAGAACTCTATACTTTAGATAACTTTAAATATATATTAAAATAAAACAAACTATATATAAATATAATACCAGGCATGTATTTATTAAAACTTGTTTTAAAAAACAATAAAGACCATTTGAGTTTGCATACTCAAAATTTGAGTATATAATATAAGGTTGTTCTTTGTTCTGTATATTGGTGATTTTGGGTATTGTGACGTAAGCAGTGACATAGTTTTGGTTAGAGACAAATTTAAGACCAAATTTCTATTATTAATAAATGAAGCTACTATTGAAATCCTGGAAGACAATAGGTAAATGAATCTACTGTTATCATTTGCGTATGTTCACTTGCACCACATAAGTAACAGTTTAAAATGTGGAAGGTATTTCTGCTGCGCCCTGTACTAGCATAGTTCTCATAAAAAGGATGGGATTATTTTAATATGGGTTGGTATTTCTGTCTACAATCCAAGCATAATATCTATACCCATGGAAATCTCATGTTTATTTGAGGCTTTGTTGTGGACTAACCTATCTTACCCTTTTATTAGCTGCCCTGTTGGCTGGGGCATTAGAATGCACTGACTGCACCTATGCAGAGGGGTAAGACTCCCCCAATGGGGCCACCTGTTGGCCGTGGGTGGCGACCCGTGATGCTTAAGGATGGAACCCAGGTGGTTAAGCTGTCCATGACTTGCAATACTCCACTTTGGCCCTTTCTTGGGCTAGATGGGCGGTCGGAGAGGCCCCCTTTGATCACTCGGCTGGTTACGCCAAGCCCTATCACCTATCTGATTTTCCCAACCCTATTGCTCTTATGGCAAGCCCCAATCCTTCTTATCGTATGGGTACTAGGCGGTGGCTGAGGGTCTACATGTCCTGAGAATGATGTTAAACTCTATCTGATGGTGAGGTTCTAGTTTTGGAGGTTTGGGGAATGTGGAGCATCCCTTCATCACCATTGCTCCCTGGTCCACTCTGACCCGGAGTGGTTGTACCTGATAGGGTCCCATCTATGGATTAAATAGAAAAATGTATTTATAAAAAACATTGAGTATCCATTAAGAATGACTTTATTTCAAAACTTTATCAGCATTAAATGACCCACTGAGGTTGATATGCCGTAAAACAAAACAAACCAAACCAAACCCTTTTATTAGAGAGTAAATGAACTGGTCTGAGACTACTTGTGTACTACTGTTTAGAGCAGTGGCAGAACATTACAAGAACTGTCTACTTATGATTTCAATTATTAGCACTTTATTGCAAAGTACTTTATTGTTAGTGCGAACCTTTATTGAATGTACTAGTATACCAAACATTCTATGTCCCAGTATATAACACTGCCTCAGTACTCTCTACAGTATTCTGGCTGAGTTTAGTAATCCTGAAATTATCAAATGTGTGAAAAAGTGGTTTGC
This sequence comes from Doryteuthis pealeii, assembly GCA_023376005.1. Lineage (NCBI taxonomy): Eukaryota > Metazoa > Mollusca > Cephalopoda > Myopsida > Loliginidae > Doryteuthis > Doryteuthis pealeii. The sequence goes on from CM042168.1 coordinate 24,307,063, forward strand.
AAAGTTCATGGCGGATATTGCTTTGGCTTGTTTACCAAAACTTTTCTCATTCCCCAATGGTACTTGCATCGGAAAAAATAAGGTCTGAAAATATTCTGCTTCAAGTTACTCTTACCGCACTTTTAACCCTTATTGGATGAACTAATTTACTGAACATTCTATGTTCCAGTATACAACAGGCATTTAGTAATAGACCGTTGTAGTACCAGTATATTCTACAAAATGAGGAAGACACAGTCATTGTTTCATCTTTCAGATGCAAACGTAGATAAGTAATTTTACATTTTTTTAGGTGGAATGATTAGAGAAGGTCTTCGTGATTATTTTAAGACCAAAACCAGCTTCCATCCTAACTTTGTTCCTTGGCAAGATATCACTTTCTGAAAGTTTCTCGCTTTTTAAATTGTAGTGCTTATGACAGGCTGTTTCTAAATGCCCCATTTTAAAAACTATATGAAAAGTTTTTTGTTTTTTTTAAGAAAGTATAAATTTCCTCCAAAATATGTACAAAATGAGAAATACTGACATATGAGCAGTGATGCTGATAGCTTTTTAATTTAGTGTGTCCTGGGATGCACAGATTTGTTTTTAATTAGTACCCAGGAAATTTGATGGGTCCCAACTAAAGTTTCTTAATAAATTGTAGGTTTTTATTTATTAACTGGGGAAAGGGGACAGGAGAATTTTCTTTCATGAAACAACTAAAGCTGTCTAACCTCTACCTTGTACCTCATCCTGTGAAATTTGTTTCTAAGAAAATATTGAACTGTAAGTGTATTTACAGTTAGCTTGAAATGCGCCCCCCCAAAAAAAAAAAAATAAAAAAAAAAAATAAAAACAACAAATAAACAAAAAAAAACAAAAAAAAAAAAAAAAAAAATATTTACAGCAGGGTCCAGCAAGGCTAGAAATTCTCTTGTGATGTTTGGCAATGGAAATTTCCTGTTAAAAATAAAATAAAATAAAGAACCTATTTTCTACCAATTAGTGGAGAACTCTCATCCTGAACTGTTACAGGTTGGTTGTGTTCTATGTACCAGGATTTTTTAATGGAAAAATTGCGTCCCCAGGTGTGTTCCTGGGATGCATGGATATGATTTTACTGCGTCCTTTTAGATTTTTATACATCAGGGACACAGGATGCCTATCAGCATCTCTGATATAAGTATAAGTATTTTGATTAATTTAAAAAAGTGTTTGGGTTTATATTTACATTTTTGATGGATTTATGCAGGGTTAATATTGGTTTGTGTTAATGTATGGTGGTGATGTTGTGAAGATGTGGTGTGTTATGTGTGCGTTAATGTCGTGGTGTTGGTGTGGCATTGGGTGTGGGTGGTGATGATGGGTTAAGTGTATGGGTCGAAATTTGATAGCAGGTGTTTATTTTCATGTCTACACTTGGATAGTATTTAAGATTTTTTGTTTAGGCGGGTGCAATGTGGTAGGTGGGTGATAATGGAGAGTTTTTCCTGGAGGCAAAGAAGACATTTCTTTGTAGACTTGTTATAGGTAGGTGCAATTTTTAGGATTTTCCCAGGTTATTTTGGGGGAAATGTTCATATCTTTTAGGTGCCAGATGTGGGTGGATAGTGATGTGCTGGATGAGTAGTTTTTGTTTGCGAAGGAGAGTTTGTGGGTATAGAACCTTTGCTTTAGAGTTCCTTCGGTTGCTTTGATGTAATGTTTAGTGGTTGTATTGTATTTTGCAGTTGCAATATATATATTTATTTACCAACCCCTCTGCACAAGCAGGATGTGGCACAAGGTCAATTTCTTAAGCAGAGTTTAACAGGTTTGAATTCAGTTTTCCTTCGTCTTGACTGGTTGCCTAGCCAAGGTTAAAGAGCCCAGTCTCATCCAAGATTTGAACTCTGGTTGATGAATCCATTTCCTATGACTCTATATATAGACCAATCCAAGATACACAGAGTGTACAATTTTGTCAAAGAGGAAATTATGAATGGATAAGCAAAGAAAGAAATGGAAAAATCCCACTGTTTATTACAGAGATAGATTTTAATTCTTAGATATACTAGAAAGAATATGCACACTCCGGGCATAAATATCTAAGTGTTAATGTAATGAAATATGTTAAATTAGGAAGACTAACAAAATCAAATAAGGACACATAAAAGATTACATTTATTTTAATCATATTTTAATTGGTTTATATATAAAATCATTCATGGGGGATTGATTTTAATATGTTGAAGAATAAAACAATATTAGATATCAATAACACCGAGTAATTATTTATTAAACCTGATTTTGTTAAAACCAGTACGCAAATTAACCTCACCATGCAAACATTTATTTCTTAGTGATATATAAGATACATTGCAGGATTTTAAACACACTGATAATATAGGCTGTTTAGAGGCAAATCTAATTCAGATTTTCATTGAGACATTGTTTCATAAATAAGATTTATTCTATCTATTAATGATTTTGACTATAAATTAAATACTTATTGATAAATTTACGCAATTCCTGAGGGTATATTGACATAGTTTAGGTTACAGCCAGCAGAACCAAATCTCCATTATAATAAGAGATATAAATCATCTGGCTGCTTTATGTAAGAAACCTTTCTATAACTTAACAGTTGAATCATACTAAAACCACTGATAAGTGGTGATGAGCCTGTTTGGTTGTGAGATGAGTGCTCACTTATAATAAAACAGCAGGTACTATAAGCAACCTGAAACATGTTGGGCTAAACTAGGCAAGGCAGAGTAAATAACAACAAACCTTTTGTTTACATTATTCAAGATGTTTTCATTCTTATCTGCAAAGGATAGGCACAAATTTATTTTATGTTTGTAATTTTCTTCTTAACAAGGTGGTTTAAATAGATTTTCTTTGTTCATTTTGTTGATTGGAATTACCTTACTCAGATCATTTTGAGAATTATATATATATATATATATATATATATATATATATATATATATATATATGGGAGAAATGTAAGGTTAATCCAACAGTATGTGGAGAAAGGTAGACAAACACGGGATGTTATGGAAACTGGATGTTTATTGTCGACGAACGTTTCGCTATCTTATTTTAGACCATCTTCATGGATACAGTACTCGCTTCAATGATGAACGCTGAAACAGAAGGTCGCCAGTAGGGAGAGGGGTGGTTGGGTGTGGTTAGTGGATTTTCTACTCACTAGATGGGGAGTGTCAGAATGGTGGATGGTACCACAGGTTTGGTCTAGAAAATTGGATTGTTGAGGATTGGTTAACTAAACATACACATATTCAGTTATATATATATATATATATATATATATATATATATATGCATTTCAGTCTCGGAAAACTATAATAAAGTTTTTGTGCCCTTGAAATTACAGCGCCTGTGACTGCGAAGTCCAATGTTTGAAAAATATTCTCGACCACAGATGTCACATGTGAAGGCTGTCCCTGAAGATGTTGATGTGCTGGTGTTTTGTTGCCGCTGCTTTCTTCTCGACCTCCTGGCTTCATGGTGTTGTGTCAGGGTGACTTCAGACATGAACAGTCCTCTACGGAGAGCCTGCCACAACCGAGGGCGGTCCTGAAACAAATTTTCCCAGCTAGAAGGGGCAATGCCAAAGCACCTGAGATCATTCTTGCAGATATCCTTGTACGCAGCTGGGAGCGACCAATCTATCTCTTACCAGATGAAAGCTCTGCATAGAGGATGTCCTTCGAGATTCGTCCATCATCTATCTGATGGACGTTATCCAGTCATCAGAGACGACGCTGTCTCAGCAGAGATTACAAGCTGGGGAGTTGAGCTCTCTCTAGAACTGCTGTGTTAGTGATCCTGTCCCTCCAGGTGATGCCCAGTATACGTCTAAGGCAGAGAAAGTAGAAGCTATTTAGCCGCTGCTCTTGGTCGGAGTACAGGGTCCATGTTTCACTTCCATACATGAGGGTGCTGACAACACATGCCCTATACACTTGTACCTTTGTACAGATAGTGAGCTTGCTGTTGTCCCACATATATATATATATATATATATATATATATATATGGGAATTTTTGAAAACCTGGTTTTCATGCAGTACTGATTTCAGAATGTAATACTACCTGAAACCTAAGGTCACAAGTCTGGTTTAGCTCAATCGGTAGAGTGTTTGGCTGGAAACCTCAAGGTTCAATACTGGCCCTCGCCAACTCGACGTCTGAGTAGTACAGGGATCTGTAATTTTTAATGAGAAAGTTGGTATTTTATTTATTTATTCATTTGAAAGTTTTTAATATTTGGAGATGCGAGGTATTGTAACTTGTAAATTATCTTTGAGATGATAATCTGCTCATCAGTGCAGCACATGTGAGCATGTGAATTCACTTGCTGACCGATCAATCGGCTGGTCATGTTAAGCCCTAGCACCTATATGATTTTCCCAACCCTATTGCCCTTGTGGCAAGCCCCAATCCCTTTTTATCATATGGGTGCTAGAGGGTGTGGCTGCGGGTCTACATGTCCTGGGAATGACGTTAAACTCTATCTGATGGTAAGGTTCCATTTCTGGAGGTTTGGGGAATGTGGAGCACCCCTTCATCACCATTGCTCCCTGGTCCACTCTGACCGGAGTGGTAGTACCTGTTAGGGTCCCATCTATGGGTTAAATAGAAAAATGTATTTATAAAAAAATTGTATTATCCATTAAGAATTGATTTATTTCAAAACTTTATCGGCATTAAATGACCCACTGAGGTTGATATGCCGTAAAACAAAACAAACAAACAATCGCTTGCTGATTTCTTAGAGTTGTTAACAATTAGTGGAAACAGAAATAAAACCTTTTTATAAATTTAACTCGTTGATTCTAGAAACCATCCTGCTGCTCCAACTCTTGATAGAAAGTGTGCATAAATGAAATGAAAGAAACAAAATTTTGATAAAATGTAATGCTGATATAGTCCTGAAATCAAGTAGGGTCTTGGAGTTTGAACACACAACCTACTCTGTCTCCGACTCGCCTATTTTTGGCACTTCCAACTCTGAATCCTATTTATGTAATTAATTCATAATAAACATAAAATCATGATTTTCTATAATCTATTTATAAGTGTAATGCACTGTATAACTTTACAGACTAAAATTAGGGCCATATAAAATGTAAATTCAACTGAAATATGAGTCTATATAGTTTTACTGACTTTAACTCCAGTGATCTTTTAATTACTTCCATCTCCATGACTCTGACTACATAGCTTTGAAATTAAGTGTGGCACACACAATTTTAATAGCCCATGTCTAGTAATAGCCAAAATATTTATTAAATTTTGGGCTTATATGATGTTGAATTTTTATTTTTAATTAATATAGCAGTTAGATGGTTTCAAGTATTCCTGCACAATACTAATAATTTGCAATCAATTATATGGTTGGCTGGTATAGGGCATGTCAAACCTTGTTGGGTTATGTACTGAAGTCTGTCTTTTTAACATTTTTTTTTCTTTTTCACATAGTAGTTATGTGGTGTATTTGTCTCATACCCCACTTGTATGGACTGGGCACAAGGCCTCGTTTTAATGTGGGCCCACCCACAAGCCGAAGCTCATGGGTGGGAAGTAGTTATATAGTTATGTGGTTTCAAGTGTTCTGTTTCTTGTACATACAATACTAATAACTTGCAAGCAATTATGTTTGCTTGGTATTCTGTCTTCATCTAAGGGTCCTTTTCTCCCCCACACAGCTCTTCGCTTTGTTTAGATCCACTCCTGTTTGTCCACACATCTCTCCTTTGTTTTGACCCCTCCCTATCCATCAAGGTCACAGGCCCCTAAAACTCAGATCAAAATCTGCATAGCAATAAAAAAAAAAAAAAAAAAAAAGACAGTTCTTTGGCCACCAGACACCCGTGTCATCAAATTGGCAGTTTTTTCAAGACTTTCAATATCCCTCGAATTTATCGCACGATCCATACATATAATTGCGATGCTCAAAACTGACATTATCATAATTTTTTTTACCCTTAAGCTACTGGAAAATATTCAACTCTTCTATACTTTTTCCTTTTCTTCCTTTTTATATGTGTATTTGTTTAATAATACCTTACTTTTACATTATACTTATACTATCTTGAGTTTTCTTTTGTATTATTTTTATTGCATTGTTTTATATTCTTTCATCGTTGTTAGGTTAAGCTAATGCCCAATTCCTTTGCACAGGTGAGAAAGCAGAATAGTTGGTTTTACATCATGTCAATCCTTTTTAGGTTATTTTATGTTGAAGTCAATTTAACAATTATGGTCTCCAATTATATATTGTATAAAAAATGTATTTTCACAATGCTTTTGAATAGGAAAACACTTCATACATCTATTAATAACAAAGATTCACTTCCGGTTTTTGTCTGTAACAAAAATTACATCACTGCTTACGTCCCATTACCCAAAATCGTCATAACATAGAATAAATACACTCAAAATTTGAACATGCAACATTAAACAGTTTTATTGTTTTTTAAAACAAGTTTTAATAAATACATGACTGGTATTATATATCTATATATAGTTTGTTTTATTTTAATACATATTTAAAGTTTACATTTCAAATTGTTTTATTTTTTAATCCTTTAATGAATTTGATGATTTTACTTACTTAGGGTACAAACTCGCTTACATTGAATTTTTTACTTCCACCCCTCAGGCAATATGTTTCAAAAATCTATTTTTACATTGCCCGGAGGGTGTTTTTTTATTTTGTACTAGTTATAAATAATAGCTAGTAGATGTAATATCTATTTCAAAATCAGTTTAAGCAGTTAAACACTTCATACCTAGTTGCATTATCAAGGTCTTAATAGCCAATATACTAATATATATATATATATATGAGCAGGATGTGACACAAGGTCAATTTTTTTAAGCAGAGTTTAACAAGTTTGACCTTCAGTTTTCCTTCTTCTAGATTGGTTGTGTAACCAAGGTTAATGATCCAAGTCTGCCCTAATATTTACCCATAGCTGGCGAGAGGATAGTTGGATTCATACCTTTCCCAAAGGTATTAGTGCTATGTGTAATGCAAACAGCCATGGCCAGGATTTGAACTCAGGTCACCGAATCCATTTCTTATGACAATAACCATTACACCTCCAATATATTAATATAGTTCAAAATCATTTTAGAAATTATTTCAAAGAAATCTGTATGACCCATAGATGGAACAAATACTACCACAGTGGCAATGAAAGGATCATTCCACACATACCTCAAAGCTCCAGAATTGAAGCCTTACCACTGTATGCAGTTTATGTCATAACAAGAACATTTAAATTTGTGGAATATATTAGGGGCTGTTTTAGTCCACTGCAGAACCACAAGGTTCCGGGTTTGATACCAGCCCTTGCCAACTCAGCGCATGAGTAGTATAGTATGGATATGTGTGGTTAAGTGGCGAGGTGACAGTAGGTGTGACACCCGCCTCAGATGCAGAAACAATTTCCCTAATCTAGCACTAGTGAAAAGGGGATAGATTCTTTTGCTGTCTGGCTGATACCGACAATAGGGCACTCCACCTATTTTACTTTATGTGTATTGGGGTGGAGGATTAATATGAAATATTTGATAACTTTGCATTATGTATTACTACTTTAATACATTGTTCCTTTTTAAAACTTTTTCATTGTTTTCTTTTTGTTCTTTCAGAAACCTATGATATTCAGGAACAGAAATCCTTCTTTGATGAGAATTACTCGCATATATATTATGTCTTTTATGATGTCTTTGTGAATGTTGAAACTGAACTGAAGCAAAGAGGTATGTATTTTTTTATTTAAAAAAAAATTGATTTTCTTGTTTCAATTTGAATGGTCCGCCCCCCCCCCCCCCCCAATAAAACTCTTTGCCTGACAAAGGGCCATGAAATATACAGGGATAAGATTAGCCTAAGAGAGTGGCAGGCAAAATTTATATTTTTTTGGTATAATTTGATTTCTCTCAAAAAGGACAGAATATCATCTATGTTTATTAGGATTGGTTTAGCTCAGTCAGTAGAGCATCCGATATTGGCACTTGCCAACTCGGTGTATGGATAACACAACTTAGATCTTTGTGGTAAATGATAGGTATGGTGCTCCACCTCAGAAGCAAAAACAATCTCCCTGGCCGAGCACTAGTGAAAAGGGGCTAGACTTCCTTGCAGTCTGGCTGATACCGACAATAGGCTGCTCTGCCAAATTTACTTTTTTTTTTTTTAAAAGAATGTGGATCAGTGAAATCTGAATAGGAATTTATGGAGCAATGACATGCCAACATTATCATTTGAGGAGGGAGAAAGAGTTCAGCCTAGGGCCCACTCAGTGGCCAATAACTGATTCAGATTTTTCAAAGCTTCACCTGGGGAGGGAGAAAAGAGTTCAGCCTGGGGGCCCCTCCAGTGGCCAATAAATACTGATTCAGATTTTTCAAAGCTTCACCTGGGAGGGAGAAAAGAGTAAGCCCGGGGCCCCCTCCAGTGCCAATAAATACTGATTCAGATTTTCAAAGCTTCATGCTTCACACCAAAGCTGCCTGGAGCCCCCTCCAGTGGCCAATAAATACTGATTCAGATTTTCCAAACCTACCCCCCACTGTCATAAGCAATCTTTTTTCTGCCAAGGAGTATAGTGGCAAAAATTAGGCAATATATTTCAATGTTATAGCAATGCAAAGGCTTTTCGGTTATGGTGATTTTCTCACTCCCTTGAAGCTGTGCCCTGGGGCAGCTGCTCTCCTTGAACCTATTTTGTTATGCCACTAATGTGGAGTTACTGGGAGTGACTCTGGTGTCTAAAGACCACTGAGATACTTATTGATCTTGGACTTGAAGTGCTCATGGTTATTGGCCGTTTGAGTGAAATGTTTATCAAGAATGAGTGATGTCCAAAAAATGTGGATGAGTTTTGACCAGAAACTCCTGGATTATTCATTTGAACATTTATTTGTACTTTTTCATTCAGTTATTTCAATTGACTGATAAGTTCTTTTCATAAGGGAAATTCAAGTGCAAAAATAAAATTTTGTATCCATCTTTTGTGTTTTTTTTCATGCCAATAAAACTTTATTTTTATTATTTGAGAATATTGCTTACAGTGGGGGAGGAGTTCACTTCTACCCATAGGAACTAATGTATTGCATCTTAATGCAACAAAATCAAACAAGGCCTCAAACATGGTAAATGTTTACACACAATGATAACTTCCAATATATTTATGTACCGACTGCACCTCTGCCCCAGGTGGATGAGCAGTTCATGACATGCAATACTCCACTTTGGCCCTATCCTGGCTAGACGGGTGGTCGGAGAGATCAATACGTCAGCACCTATATGATATATTGCCCTTATGCATTTTATCATATGGGTGCTAGAAGGCCATGTCCTGGAATGACGTTAAACTCTATCTGATGCCAGTGGAGCACCCCTTCATCACGATTGACTCTGACCCGGAGTGGTAGTACCTGTTAGATCTGTGGGTTAATTCAAAACTTTATCGCATTAAATGACCCACTGAGGTTGATATGTCGTAACTAATACCTTCCAGCTTATATATGCTGATATATTGGATGAGTAAAAAGCAAAGTAACTTGAACAATTATTAACTCTAGCAAATTGTTTTATGTAGAAAGAAAACCAAGCACAGCATTACTTTTATAATTTTTCAGATAAAGATAGTCAATTATTCAACTTTCAATGTAATGTAATATAATATTAGATTAGACTAACGAAACTAAATAAGAATGCATATAAAAAGATTATTCTTATTTCATTTTAATTGATTTCAGTATAGATAATAATAGTAATAATAATAATAATAATAATGGCCAAACCCAAGTGCAAATTACGAAATATATATTGGTAGCCATATGGCACCGTTGATATCTCTCTTAGCTGTATCTCGGAATAACAGCACCAAATGTGGGCCAACACTTTAGTCACAGTACTGGATGCGGATGAATGAATCTAGTCTGTGACTTTTCCGTTTTATCGGTCGGCGGCTAGTTGGAAGTGTTGCCAAGTATTGGCAACTCTAAAGACAAGAAAACTCTCAGTTACAAAATTATATTGATTTATTAAGAAAACAATTTCTGTACACAATTATAAAACACATGAGGGTTAAAGCCTTGGTTGTGTAGGGGAAAAGAAACAATCAACAATTCACCTATGGTTTAATTTTGCGTAATTATGTAAGTTTGTTTAGGAGAGAAATTTTCACATGTGGATTGGAGCAAATCTTTCCCCAGTCTGTCATCCTTTTTTTTTTTTTTTTTTTTTTTAATGGGACACTGAGCCCTGTCGGCTGAGGCTTTAGAATACACAGATTTCACCCTGGGGCCACCTGTTGGCTGTGGGTGGCAACCTGTGATGCTTAAGGACGGGATCCTGGTGGCTGAGCAGTCCATGACATGCAACACTCCACTTTGGCCCTTACTTAGGATAGATGGTTGGTCGGAGAGGCCTCCTCTGATCAATTGGCTGGTCATGTCAAGCCTTAGCATCTATATGATTGTCCTAACCCTATTGCTCTTATGGCAAACCCGCAACCTATTTTATCATATATGTGCTAGAAGGCGGTGGTTGAGGATCTTAGTGTCCTTCCCTGACCCAGAGTTGTAGTACCTGTTAGGGTCCCATCTATGAATTAAATAGATAAAAAATTACAAATGTTTAAAAAAAATAGTTTGAATAAAACAAAATCTCTTTGGCCTAAAGTAATCCAACAAGTGTTGATATGCCGTAAAATCCAACCAATCAACCACAGTCGGGTCAGTCAAATAATTGCTAGGATTTTATGACCAGTGGATTTACATTTTTGTATTTCATCTTGGACAATCTCATTTTTAACCAGAGGGTGTTGCAAGATGATAAGTCGTAAAATTAAGGAACATCTATTAATGTATAAATTTTTTTTTTTTGAGGGGAGGTGGTTGGGTGTTATTTAAAAGTATTTTCCTCTGCATAGCTTGGAAAAAAAAAATAGAAGCTTGACCCCCAAAGTAATTCATCAGACTTGTAGTGGATTGGTTGGTTTTATAACATGTCAACCTTTGTTGGGTTATGTTGTGCAGTTGTGTAACACCCACACAAGATGAACTAGTCTAAGACTATTTAAACAGCACTCTCTCTATACTGAGTAGGGCAAATTAACTGTATATTGTATTAGTCGGGGTACTCAACTGTGTACCATATTATTATCCAGAATAAACTACCTCTTACTTTCTATATGTGTGTTAACTTTACTTTGGCATATTATAAATTAGAATAAATAAGTTCCGTCTGTGTGTGTGTGTGTGTGTGTGTCTGTGTGTGTGAGCAAAACAAAAATCTATTGGATGTTTATTTACAAAGATTACCTGCACCATATGACCTTTAGACACCCCTTTTGCGATCTCAATTCGTGGGGACAGTTTTCTCATTTACACCTTCAAATTCCGGTTTTTTGTTAGGGGTTAGGGTTAGGGGTTAGTTTTATAATTAAAAAAAAAAAACTCTAAAAATCGTCTGTTAACAATTAAGCGGATTTTGATGGTGTAAATGGAAAAATGTCCCCATGAATTGAGGGGTGCCTAAAGGTCATATGGTCTGATTACCTTATTGAGGATTGAACTTTCTACCAATGGAATTACGGTCGAATCACACTGAAAGCACCAGCTCCTGCTAAATCACCAAAGTTAAGGAGCAATGAGCTTGTTCAGTTCTTAACTGGGTAACCACTTAAGCAACCGGAGTCCTTTGTTTATCAAAATGACTTAATTTGGCATTAAATGACCTGAAAAGCTTTGATATGCCGTAATACAAAACAACAAATCTCTACCAAGGGTCTGTTAGCCTAGCATTCTAACCATTATACCACTTGAAATACCCATTTATAAAATTTAAAATTAATGGCTTATATGTTTTTCTCATAAATTTCCAATCCCCTTTGAAAATGCTATTTCTAGAGAATCTTACTAGGATTTGATTTTTCTGCTTATCTCTAAGGAAATCAATAATACTTATTTTCCTGGTTTAGTAAGCTATTTTATGGTCATATCTAGTTTTTCAGGTTACTACTTTAAGCCGCTCTTATTTCTGTCTTTAGTAAAAATGTGATAAATAGAACTCCTCCATTGTCTTTATAAATAAGTGTTGGGATATTCTTGACGTTAATCAATATCGGCTGTAGACCCTCTCTATCAATCGCCTGCATCTAAATGATAGTTTCGATCGATGCAGCAGTTGTTCTTCATAAAAGTGAATACGTTGATATGGCATCAAAAAAATTGTATTCCTATTTCAGACCCATCTATAAATCTGTATGCAAATGATATAAAAGATCTGAACCATATGACCTTAAGGCACCCCTTTTTGATCTCAATTAAGAAAGGACATGTTTTTCACTTACACCGTCAATATCCGGTTGTTAGTTAGGGGTTAGTTTTATAATTTAAAAAAAAATCTAAAAATCATCTGTTAAAACAACCGGATATTGACGGTGTAAATGAAAAACATGTCCTTTCTTAATAGAGATCAAAAAGGGGTGCCTTAAGGTCATATGGTCCAAAGATCTATTTGAAAATGTCACCACAGATGACATTCTGTCCTTTTTGAGAAAAATAGAATTATACAAAAAAATATAAGCATAAACCTGATCAATACCATACGAAAGAAACCTCTCAACATGATATGCTAACCTATCATTAAAACTGTTAACTATGCCCCAGTGTGCCCAACATGCAAGTACAACTTACAGCCAAACATATCCGCACTAATTACTATCAAACAAGAAACCTGAGGGACATCTTTAAGAATACAAACCCTGAAAACATTTTTAATTTTCTTAAAAAAAAAAAAAAAGCAACCTTTTCAACAAGATATAACAGAACATAACCGAATATCTCCATAGTCCATACTTTAAAGACTGAAATCCAAAATAACCTTTTTGGCATTAAATGACCCACAGAGGTTGATATACTGTTAAACAAAACTCAAACTCAAAACTACCAGGGCTGTGGAGTCGGAGTCTGTAAAACTATACCGACTCCGACTCCAGTTTCAATTTACACTTTATGTAGCTCTAGTTTAGTCTGCAAAGTTATACAGTGCACACTCCTTATAAATAGATTATAAGAAATCATGGTTTTATATTCATTTGTTGGCCATAATCACTTCATAACATAAAATGGAGTCGTAGTTGAAGGTGCCAAAAATAGGAGAGTTGGAGTCTAAGGTTTTGTGTTCTGACTCCACAGCTCTGTTAACTACAAAAGTTTAAATATAGATGTACAACTTGCATTATTTCCTAATCTCTAAGGCATAAAATAACCCCAAATGGGTTGACATGCTGTTAAAATCCATCAACCAATCAACATATTGCAGTGTTGTGTGTGTAGTAGTTAGCAAGCTAGACTGGCAGACCATTACTGTTGAGTTTGTATCTTACTGGGTGCCCCATAATTCTAGCTTTGTGCTGTAGCTTAGTAAATATCTGACAAGATTGGAGGTGCAGTGGCTTACGGTTTAAGGGTTCAGTTTGTGCACACTTATACTTGTCCCCCTGAGGAAGGCATGACTCCATTCATCCCCAGCTATAGATAGCTAGCACAAAATGTAAAATAATGGTCAGGTTACTCGTAGTTAATAGTATCCCAGTGTATAATATGTTACTTGTTGAGAATGGAGAGGAGATGGGCACTGTCAAATGAATCCCATTACTCTGAAAGATGCCATGAATGTAAATTGCATGGCATCCTTCTGATCTGGTAGGTTGTACAGCCTCTGTTTATCAATCACTTGCATCTTAATGGAAGTTTTGATCAATGCAGGAGTTGTTCTTCATAAAAGGGAATATATTAATATGGCATAAAGTTATTTTATTCCTATTGCTTTATAGTTAAGTCACACTGAAAGCACTGGTTCCCACTAGATCACCTAAGTTAAGCAGTAATAAGCCTATACACACACACACACACACACACACACAGGTGAATGTGTGTGTGAATATATATATATATATATATATATATATATATAATATATATATATATATATATAATCAATGGTGATATTATGGTTTCACACTCATAACTTAAAGTTTCTTGGTAATCCAATCATCAGATGAGAAGAGTGGTTGAGATGTTAAAAATCAAATTTTTTAGCGTTTATATGAAGCATTTTTCACGCGATGGGAAATGTAAAGCTAAAAATTGTTTTTTTAAACTGTGGCTTGTTTAACGTTTATGTGACGTGGATTGTGTTCACGTGATGTAATGTCATGACGTTAAATTTGTATTTAAAAAACATTATAATCAAACAAACTTGCATTGGTGTTAATGCACGTGGTGTTCAGATGAATTTTTTTGAGCAAAAATAATGAAGATTTGATTTATATTCATGAAGATAATTAATAAAAGTAAAACTTCAATAGTAAAAGCATGGAATTTTTTTTTTTTTTGCATTTTTTAAATATTTCAAATAGGAGACATGCATTTTTCTTTTTAGAGTGCCTGGGCACTTTTTGTGTGATGTTCAGCCAGCCTAGATCAATGCAAGGTCTTTTTTAATGGGGAATCCTGCAAGATGATTCAGTGATAATATGATGATTCAGGGAATCCTAATAATATGATATGATATAATATGATAATATAATAATATGACCATATAAGTAAGTAAATTAAAGTCATCGGGGCGGCCTGATGTCGATATCAGCCAGACAGTCTATCCCCTTTTCAATAGCACTAGACCAAGGAGATTATTTTAGCATCTGAGGTGGAGCGCCACACCTACCATCAGCTCCTCACTTTACCACACAGGTCCCTGTGTTACTCATACGCTAATATGACTATAATAATATGACAATATATATATATATATATATATATATACACACACACACACACAAACACACACACCTCTGTGTATATTGCTTGAAAACTTTGAATGTATAAATATATATATATATATATTTCATTCTCCTGGACTGTTTGCCTAACCAAGGTTAAAGAGCTCAGTCTGCTCTACTGTTTACCCATAGCTGGAGGGTGATGCATATCTTTATGCAATTAAGTGATTATGGCCTACAAATGAATATAAAACTATGATTTAAAAAAATAATCTATTGATAAGGAGTGTGCACTGTATAACTTTGCAGATTAAACTTTGGACATATAAAGAGTCAGTCGGTAAAACTATACTGACCCTGACTCCAGTGACCCCTTAATTGCTTCTGACTTTGACTCCAATTCCATAGCCCTGGTAAAAAGTTCCTATTTGTAGCACATTAGTAGAATCTAATATATGAATATTGCAATTTTTGCAAATGTTTTCTGAATGTCATGATGGTGTCTATTTGATTAATTAAAAAAATGTTATTTTATTTTTCAATTTCAGCCAGCAAAGCCCATAGGGAGGAATTAGAAGCTATCTTACAAATTTTTGAGGTAAATAATATATATATATATATTAATGTCTGTTGTTTTAATGCAAAAGGGATTTTAACAATATTTATAGTTGGTACTCTTTTCATGGAAAAATAGTTCTATGCCATATCGTAAAAAAGAAAGAAAAAAAAATGGCAATGGCCGGTCCAAAATTGCATTAACCCTTTTTCTTCTACTGAGACACTGGTGTCCTAGTGGAATTTCATTTTCATTTTAATCCTTAAGATATACTAAAAGCATGATTTTTTTTTTATATCCAACTTTACCCCCCCCCCCCCAAAAAAAGCAAAAACAAAAACAAAAAAAATTGGAGCAACATAAAGATTTAAAAAAAATTTGCTAAACAATTACAATCTAATTTGGTAGTGAAAGGGTTTATTTGAAAAAAAAAAAAAAAAAAATGTCCAGAAAAAAAAAAAAAAAATAAAAATATTGTTAAACAATTTCAAACTTCTAAACTTGAAAGGGTTATGCAGCCTGTAAAAAAAAAAAAAAAAAAATTTAATTGAAAAAAAAATGAAAGATAAATAAATAAATAAAAAACATATACTTGATATTTTTTGTGCAGAATGAAAAGATATAGATTGATAAATTTACTGCCTGAAAGAGTGTTAAAAAAAACAACAAAAAACAAACATTTTGTTTTCAAATCTGATTTTAATTTTCATGATAAAATAATTTGGATTGTCTCTAAATTCCAGAAGTGTCATTAACATACTGTAAATTATTTGTCTGAATTTTTTAGATAAATCTCGATAATTCGTATTATTTAGATTTTTTTCACCGTTGTCCTTATCTTTATACCCATGGCACAACAGATATAAAGGTTTAATACAATTCTAAGTGACAATAGGTGAAAATAGCATAGAATACTTAACATAACTTAACATGGTTAATGAAATGAGAACAATCTACCCCAATGGATAAAGGGTTCGGTTTGAAGTTTGTGAAGGCTCCCATGTTTGACAAGAAACACCTGAAGAAAACTAGAGTGCACATCAGCTAAAACATTGTATATATAACAATGAGGACAACAGTCTGAAAAATCTAAATAAAACAAATACTGTAAATTGTTTGACACGGTTGAACATTTTCATATTCTTGATTTTTGTTAACACAACATTTCAACTGATCTTCTTTTTTTTTTTTTTTTTTTTTTTTTTTTTTCAGCCTTCAACAGGTATATATTGCTAGGACCCCCCCCCCTCAAATTTTTGTCCTCCATGAGGAGATCCATTAAGAATATGAAGTAAAAGTTTAATTGTCCCAAAAATTTATTGTATGCATTGTTGAATTGAAATTTTGTTATATTATTCCCTAACCTCTCAGCATAAAATAACCCAGACAGGTTGATATGCTGTTAAAATCCAATAAGCAAGCTAGCAAGCAAACTGTATTTTTACAGTAAAATAGATAAACAAATCAACCTTTGTTCATTATTGGATATCTCTTTTCTATATCTTTTTAATTCTTTTTGTTCAAATTGTTGAATTGAAATTTTGTTATATTATTTCCATAATAACATTTAGCATAAAATAACCCAGACAGGTTGATATGCTGTTAAAATCCACTAACCAAGCTAGCAAGCAAACTAACTGCATTTTTACAGTAAAAAAACATAAACAAAACAACTTTGTTCATTATTGGATATCTTTTTTTTCTATATATTTTCAATTCTCTAATTAAATGTAATTCTTAATTTAAATATAATTTCAAAATATTTACCTACATAGAATTACCTGTTAACTTTAACATGAAAAATAAAATTTTTTTTTCTTTTTTCTTTGCAGAAAATTCTTGTCCTTTTACCTGAGAAGATTCATAAAAAATGGATGTTCCACAACATCGGTAAATCTTACAAATATTTTTTTCTGTCATATTACATTTTATACAGCTTTGATGAACTATTATTACTAGGGTGAGTCAAAAGTTTGGCAATATTTTAGTAATGTGAGGCACAGTACGGCAGTTGTACCTGTTAGAATTCCATCTATGGGTTAAATAGAAAATAATGAGTTTTAAAAAAATATCTTCGGCATAAAATGACCCAATGGGTTGACATGTCGTAAAACCTAAACAACCAACCAACCACAATATGGCAGTTTTTGCTGAGTTCATGAAAGTGATGAACCACACTTGCTTGATACTCTCTGAGTGTTACTTGTCGGAATTGCCTCTATGGTTTGGTGCACAACCTCGAAATACATGCTTTTAGGGCTTATTTCCTATAACTCCAGCATAAACAAAGGGGAACCACTCTTGACTGATAAATTATTTATTTATTTTCCCATTAAACTAACCCTAACCCCGTCTTCTTTTTTCCTAGTAGATCAATAAATAAATAATTTATCAGTCAAGAGTGGTTCTCCTTTGTTTATGTTAGACTTATAGGAAGTAACCCTTTTAGGTCTACCTTGTGTATTATAAGTTATCTCCCTTGAACCATTTCTTGGTATTTAAGGATTGGTCTAACAAGGAGAGAACTCAAAAGGAAAGAAATTGTGTTGACAGTAGATGAGACACAATGAACATTGAATACATGGACAATAGTAGTAGTTTGAGACCCAGTTGTGGGACGCCCTGTCGACTAGGGTGTTAGAATGCACCGACTGCACCTCTGCAGAGGGGTAAGACTCCCCCAATGGGGCCAACTGTTGGCCGTGGGTGGTGACCCGTAATGCTTAAAGAAAGAACCCAGGTGGAAGAGCAATCCAGGATCTGCAATACTCCACTTTGGCCCTTTCTTGGGCTGGTCACGTCAAGCCCTACCACCTATATGACTGCCACAACCCTATTGCCCTTATGGCAAGCCCCAACCCTTTTTATCATATGGGTGCTAGAAGGCGGTGGCTGAGGGTCTACATGTCCTGGGGATTACGTTAAACTCTATCTGATGATGATGTTCCAGTTCTGGATGTTTGGGGAATGTGGAGCACCCCTTCATCACCATTGCTCCCTGGTCCACTCTTACCCGGAGTGGTAGTACCTGTTAGGGTCCCATCTATGGATTAGATAGAAAAATATGAGTTTATAAACAAAATTGAATATCCATTAAGAATTACTTCATCTAAAAACTTTATTTGCATTGAATAACCCACTGAGGTTGATATGCCATAAAACCAAATAAGTTGTGGGATATTTTATATTGTTTTGTATTGAACACATTGCCAATGATACTTGTCTGATTGTCAAGTTCCTTGTTACCCAAAGAAAATTTCTTGAACCATCTAGTTATTGTACTGTGATCAACTACACCTTCATCTTTCGCACAACAAATATTTTTGATTGTTTCTGTGCTGTTATAGTTCAGTTAGAAATTGTAAAGCATAAGTTCCTGAATTAGACTACATTGCATATTCATCTGTGTAGTTTTCCCTATACTGGGTGAGTTGTGTCTAAAAAAAGAATAAAAATGAAAGAGATGAAGTATATATTTTCTTGACTGGATTAAGTCTTTTTAATTTGGGGAGCCACACACAAACCGAAGCTCATGTGATAGCCAGTGCCAAAAATGCGTGGTTCCGTTGCCATTCTCCTTGAGAGACACCTCAGACACAAGGCAATAAACACCATTATGGGACACTTTTTTTTACCTAAACAGTTCACCACAGGTAGGATGTGACACAAGGTCACAAGTATGGGGCATCCAGGGAAGATCAAATTGGATATTCATTAGTAATGGATCTCTGAGACTAGCTTGTTAACCATTACACCTTGATGTGTATATGAAATAAGTATTAAAGTTAAGGTGCGAAAGAAAGAAAGAATGGAAATACATTTGATACAGCTTTTAAAAATTTATATAAAAAACAGATGTTTTTTGTAACCTAAACAACTGCTCAGCTGTAGAAAAGGAGGAGAATTGTCTAAAACCCTAAGTCTATGCAACACAACTCCTGAAATATAATCAAGTAAACTATTAAAACAGCTGTTGTATTAAGAGCAAAATAGGCAGTTAAGGATTAGCTTAATGTGATGTAGAAAATTACTGTTACTTATCTCATTATATCCACTGTTGGAGGTTTGCCTTTCTTACAATGTTGTGGTTCAGTAAAGCAGCTTACAAGTGTCTTTTTTGTGACATAGAATTTCTTATTCATTCATAAATTAGTGTTTTTTTGTTTGTTTTTCTTTTTTTCTTTTTTTTTTATTATGTTATTTTATCAGAATTTTATGTTCGGTTTTTTTTTTTTACAAAACTAATAAAAAGAAAGGATGATAATACTCTTAGAAAAAAAAGTTTAAAAATAACCAAGTTTCCAAAGGCTATAAAAACGCGAGAGATTATAGTATATATAAAAACAAAAATCAAGAAAAAATTAAGATGCTACTGGCATTTGGTTTCTCTCTTCTTTCTTTCTTTCTTTCTGTCACTTTATCCCTCTCTCAAGCACATTCTCTCTGTCTTTTTTTCTTTCTCTGTCGCATTTTTTTTTTTTTTTTTTCTTGCTTTTTTTTTCTTTTTTCTCTTGTTTTCTTTTTTTCTTCTTTGTCTCTCTTGCATTCTTTTTTTTTTCTTTCTCTCTCTCTTTTTTTTTTTTTTCTTTCTTTCTCTCGCATTTTCTTTCTCTCTCTCTCTCTCTCTCTCTCTCTCTCTCTCGCATTTTTTTTCTCTCTCTCATGCGCATTTTTTTTTCTCTCTCTCTCTCTTGCGCATTTTTTCTCTCTCTCTCTCGCGCGCATTTTTTCTCTCTCTCTCTCGCGCGCGCATTCTCTCTCTCTCTCTCTCTCTCGCGCATTTTTTTTCTCTCTCTCGCATTTTTTTCTCTCTCTCGCGCATTTTTTCTCTCTCTCTCTCTCTCGCGCATTTTTTTTTCTCTCTCTCTCTCGCGCGCATTTTTTTCTCTCTCTCTCGCGCATTTTTTTTTCTCTCTCTCTCTCTCTCTCTCTCGCGCATTTTTCTTCTCTCTCTTTTTTTTTTTTTTTTTTTCTTTCTTTCTCTCGCATTTTCTTTCTCTCTCTCTCTCTCTCTCTCTCTCTCTCTCGCATTTTTTTTCTCTCTCTCTCATGCGCATTTTTTTTCTCTCTCTCTCTCTCTCGCGCGCATTTTTTTCTCTCTCTCTCTCTCGCGCGCATTTTTTCTCTCTCTCTCTGCGCGCATTTTCTCTCTCTCTCTCTCTCTCTCTCTCTCTCTCTGCGCATTTTTTTTTCTCTCTCTCGCGCATTTTTTTTTCTCTCTCTCGCGCATCTCTCTCTCTCTTTTTTTTTTTCTCTCTCTCTCGCGCGCATTTTTTCTCTCTCTCGCGCGCATTTTTTTTCTCTCTCTCTCGCGCATTTTTTTTTCTCTCTCTCTCGCGCATTTTTTTTTCTCTCTCTCTCTCTCTCGCGCATTTTTTTTCTCTCTCTCTCTCTTTTTTTTTTCTCTCTCTCTCTCTCTCGCGCATTTTTTTTTCTCTCTCTCTCTCTCTCTCGCGCATTTTTTTTTCTCTCTCTCTCTCTCTCGCGCATTTTTTTTCTCTCTCTCTCTCTCTCTCTCTCTCGCGCATTTTTTTTCTCTCTCTCTCTCTCTCTTTTTTTTTCTCTCTCTCTCTCTCTCTTTTTTTTTTCTCTCTCTCTCTCTCTCTCATTTTTTTTTCTCTCTCTCTCTCTCTCTCGCGCATTTTTTTTCTCTCTCTCTCTCTCTCTCTCTCTCGCGCATTTTTTTTTCTCTCTCTCTCTCTCTCTCGGCATTTTTTTTTCTCTCTCTCTCTCTCTCGCATTTTTTTTTCTCTCTCTCTCCTCTCTCGCGCATTTTTTTTTTCTCTCTCTCTCTCTCTCTCTCGCGCATTTTTTTTTCTCTCTCTCTCTCTCTCGCGCATTTTTTTTTCTCTCTCTCTCTCTCTCGCGCATTTTTTTTTCTCTCTCTCTCTCTCGCGCATTTTTTTTTCTCTCTCTCTCTCGCGCATTTTTTTTTCTCTCTCTCTCTCTCGCATTCTTAAAACCTACATCAATCCTATCTGTATGGATTCTGAATGCTGTGTAGAAGACCTACCATGAGCAATTACTGATAGGAATGGGTGGTTAGAGAGAGTCCTGGGAATACATTCTGTCAACGCGACCTGATGATATATATATTTGTATTCATATTCACCTGATTAAGCTGGCTCCACATGTGTATTCATGTGTGCAGTTTCTTGGGGATTAGTGTCAAAAGGTGGTCATTGGAAACATTTGTGTAACAGGTTTTGCTGTGAGTTTTTCTTCTAGACTGTTTGCCATACCAAGGTTAAAGAGCCCATTCTGCCCTACTATTTACCCATAGCTAGAAGGAGAATAGCATAATGATTATGGAGAATTTGGGATTGAAAAGAAAATGGTAAATGAATTTCTGGAGAAAGAGAAGAAAAAGAAATAAGAACAAAAAGAGGTTAAAGTTTGGAATTGTAAACGACCAGTGATCCCTGAACTAGATTTAAAAATAAAAACGGAAGTACCAGTTTTTCTGTGGAGGCGGAAGTGGAGGTGTCCCTTCCCTCATCCCCAGGATCACAAACGGAAGAAGATGAAAATCTGTCTTTTTCGTCTGGGCCTTCGTAGGAGGTGGATGTGATTTTTTTTTTTTTCCCACTGTGACGTGTCTAGGCTAGCAGCGAACAGTGCGCATGAACGTGATTCACGATAGAACAGCTTGACCTTATCCTCTCTCTCTCTTTGTAAAAGAACCCACGAGCCTAGAAAGAAATAAACAACCTCTTTTGACTCAACGACTTTCGTATGTTGTTTCTTTGAGCTAACGATGACTACTTCTACTAATACTACTCGACAGAACAAATAGTTGGATTCATACCTTTCTGAAGGTTATTAGTGTTATGTGAAATGCAAATAACCTTGTCCAGGATTTGAACTCTGGTCGTTGTATCCATTTCCTATGACCATAACCATTACACCACAAGTGATTCTAATCAATTGATGTGTGTGATCCTAA
The DNA here is from genome assembly GCA_023376005.1 of Doryteuthis pealeii. Lineage (NCBI taxonomy): Eukaryota > Metazoa > Mollusca > Cephalopoda > Myopsida > Loliginidae > Doryteuthis > Doryteuthis pealeii. The sequence goes on from CM042168.1 coordinate 24,329,372, forward strand.
TTGGGAATATTAAAGTATAAATGATTATTTTGTCAAACATGATGAGGATGTTAGTTTTCTGATTTGGTAGGTTGATTTATTAATTTATGATTCTATTTTCAGGTCGTATAATGAAAAAATTGCTTCACCCGAAAAATGGCTTGAAGGTAAGTTGTGTTTTGATTTTTTTATGTTATATACACATATATATATATATATATATATATATATATATGTTGGAATGAATTTTGGTATAAGACACACAGAGAATCGCCACTTTTATATATAGGCTGTAACAGCAGAAGCAGCAGCAGCAGCAACAGCTTCTGGTAAACAATTAACAAGCATGACAAAAGCATTTAAGATCATTCAATCATGATAAGGCGAACCAAAGAAGGACTACAGATTTATACTGAAGGCTTACTACAGACTTTTGATTAACAACAATAACAATGGCTATGAGAATATATATATATATATATATATATATATATATACACACCCAAAAAAACATACTATCTACCTAAGTTTCACCTAAAGGATCTTCAGGGTAATTCTCAGAATTATCCTGAAGGTCCTTTAGGTGAAAGCTAAGTAGATAATATCAGGTGCTCTTATTAGGTTTCTGCTCTTACTTTACTTAGTGTATTGAGCACTTTTACATAGCTTAGTAAACTCTTTCAGTGTTTTTTCTTTTTGGTCAAACATTGCAGTGTTGTTTGATTATTTTCAAACTGTATGGATGTTTTCTTTTTTTTTGCAGGGTATTGGTTTGCAATATTTTTTTTAATTAAAAAATTGCATTATCTGTTTTTTTTTCTTCTTTCACACCACTGGAATTATAAAAACAAAAATAGACGCTACAGTATCATTGACGCTACTGGATCATTGACAGGTTAATTTCGCAGGGACTTCTCGGTGCTGTATCGTTGCTGAAACAGTATAGTGTCTAAACTATCCTGCTGAAGTCCCGGTTTCGATTTCTGTCGGAGGGAAATCGTTAGTATATATTGCTGATGAGACTTAATAAAGTTGAAACAGTCTGTACGATATTCTACACGCCGAGTAATTCTTTGCGAAATTCACTTGTCATTGTTATCTTCTATAATTATCGAATTTATGTGATATTCGCGTTGTAATTGCCTTCAAGCAAAAAATAGATTAATTATATATATATATATATATATATATATATATATTGTTGCAAGAGTTTCGCGAATGCTTTGCGTATTTGTGTTATAAAAAAATAAAGTAAAAATACTTTTTTTTTTTTGTTTTTTTAAAATTTTTAAAAAATTTTTTTTTTTTAAAGCATGAATGGATTGTGAATGTAAATGTTAAAATAGACTAATATATAAGAAATACTTTTGACTTACCAATTGTGTCCGAATTAATAGTGTAGGTGATACTGCACTGTGGAAATATATATACTGATATATTTATTTATTTATTTTTTAAATATCGTGTGGTTATAGAAAACTAGAGGAGGGGTGTGGTCTAATGGTTAGAGTCGTAGGAAATGGACTCGTCAACCAGAGTTCAAATCCTGGACGAAGCTACAGTTCACATACTGCTAATACCTTTGGGAAAGGTATGAATCCAACTACACTCCCTCCAGCTATGGGTAAATAGTAGGGCAGACTGTGCTCTTTAACCTTGGTTAGGCAACCAGTCTAGGAGAAGGAAGACTTTGAATTCAAACCTGTTAAACTCCGCTTGGGGTGGTCACTCCTAGAATAGGCTCAGTCCTAATTAGTGATCTATTTTCACTAACACAGGTGTTTATTTTCATTTTTAAATCTCTCAATGGGTAATGGATTAATTTACAACCAGTTAACCTGTCGCCTTGTCGGCTGGGTTGGTAGAATACGCTGACTGCACCTCAGTAGAGTGGTAGGACCCTCCCCCCCCCCATGAGTGGCAACCTGTGATGCTTAAGGATGGATCCCTGGTGGTTGAGCAGTCCATGACATGCAACACTCCACTTTAGCCCTTACTTGGGCTAGACAGATGGTTGGAGAGGGCCCCTCTGATCAGTCGGCTGGTCATGTCAAGCCCTAGCACCTATATGATTTTCCTGACTGTATTGTTCTTATGGCAAACACACAACCCTTTTTATCATATATGTGCTAGAAGGCGGTGGCTGAGGGTCTTAGTGTCCTGGTATGATGTCAAACTGCATCTAGTGGTGAGGTTCCAATTATGGAGCATTGGAGTGTGGAGTACCCCTTCATCACCATTACTCCCAGGGTTGACATCCAACCAACCCTTCAGTTAACCTGAACACTGAATAGAAAAATAAAAGCTTAAAAATAAATTAAAAAAGAAAAAAGCATGCAAATGAGTCATCTTTTTTTCTTTGATCTATATACAAAATTATATTTTTTTCAATTGCTATAAATTTTGTTTTTCTGTTGTTATTTCCAGTTGAGACGAGAAGGGATGAGGCTTTTCATTATTTGGTACCAAATCTTACAGGAAAATGCTTCCGAAGAATGTCATAGCATTTTCCTTCATTTGGTACCAGGCCTGAGTAGTAACAGTCTAGAAGATGCTTATAGTAGAATGGGATTTCATGACAGTAAGTAAATAGATTATCAGTGTTTTTAATTAAAAAAAAAAAAAAATCTAATTTTGTAATTTATTTGTAATTTAGTTTTTGAATTTTTTTGTAATTTAATTTTCAATTTAAAAAAAATCTAATTTTAAAATTTAAAATTTTTTGTAATTTAATTTAAAAAAAATGTGATTTTCTAATTAAAAAAAAAAAATCTTTTTTGATTTTTTTTAAATTAGAAAAAAATTATTTTTTATTTCAAAAATAAAAAAAAAATTTTTAATTTAAAAAATTTTTCATTTGATTTAGAACTTTTTAATTTAATTTTTGAATTTTTAGAATTTAGTTTTTGTATTTAAAAAAAAATCTAATTTTTGAATAATTGACCTGGTGTAATTGTCAGAGATTCTCTCTTTCTCTCTCTCACTCTCTCGCTCTCTCTCTTTTCTCTCTCTCTCTCTCTCTCTCACTCACTCACTCTGTCTTTTCTTCCTTTCACTCTGTCTTTTTTCTCCCCCCTATTTAGAAATCTTTTCTTGATATCAAGTAAAACCTTTTGTAAATTTTTGTTTTTTGTTTTTACTCATATCTTTTTAACTTCATTTTTCAGACAATAATGATCTTGGAGTTGTCAGCCCAGGAGAAATTCCACCAATTCTTCCTGCAGTTGGAGAAAAACCTCTGGAAAATATAACAAAGTTTTTCCTGGATGCACTTCTGGCTTATTTAGTCTCTGAGGTAGGAAGAATGTTTTCATTTTAGGATAAAATTCATTTTATATTTCACTCACATGTACTCTCAAGATATCACTAATAATTATCAAGTTCGATTGCCTTTTAAGTTTATGTAGATATTTTTATCCATATAGTTATTTTATTTTATGACAGTATTAAACGATCAAGATTGTAGAAAAACACTTAAAAAGAAAACAAAAAAAAAAACAAAACAAATGTTTCAGATGGCTACAATGTACTTTTAGATATTTATAAACTGGTGCAAATATCATACTGGATCAATAAATTGTCAGACAGACATGTAATTAGTTGCATTTTTATCTGAAATTTTCCTTTGTTGTGTAAAATAAATGTTTTCATCATTAGGCTATGAACTTATTGATTTGTGTGTGTATATATATATATATATATATATATACACACACAAACACACAGCCATGAAGAAACATAAAACACACCTAGATAAATAAATAAATAAACAAATATATATATATATATTATAACAAATTTTTGGTACAACTGATTTTATATAGAAACTTAAATAGTATCATACTTTATTTCGGTTCGATCACCTATTTAAACACTAAAAGAGGGGGTGTCAATAGATATGAAATAATAATAGAAAAAATCTTTGTCATAGATTCAGTGCCACATCGAGATATTGATCTTGCTATGAAAAAATCAGAAATCATCAATAACTTAAAATTGGTTGAGGTTGAGACTTTTTTGATAGCATTTTTTGATTTCTGGTGCACAAATGGTCTTATAAACCAAATATTAGGAGTAGGGAAGCACTAGAACTCCTTTTAC
>CM042168.1:24335951-24405951 GCA_023376005.1 Doryteuthis pealeii
TGTGCCTTCCGGCCTTCTTCAGGTAGGCTACGCACAAATTATGCCTGTAAATGTAATAAGATTTGAATAACAGTATGGTAACTGGAAAGTTAACATCAACTGTTGCAGAAGTGATTGACAGACAGTTCACCTTTTGCTGACCTGTGTGCTGGTTTCTGATTGGCTAAAGGAAAAGCTTGAGAAGGAACTGACTGAGAATTAAGTTAGTTAGATTTTGGACTAGACGTGATATTGCCTGTCCCAAGATGCCAGCTTCTCACTGCGTGGTTATAAAACCCTTTTGGGCAAGACATTTTGTAAAATAATCAAGTCTTGCTTCATTATTAAAAACTAAGAAATAAGCACAGACAACCCAGCCCAGCAGAAGAGAGGAATCAACCTAGATGGAAGATGGCCGCCACTGAAACAGACCCACTTAAGAACTCTTCATCACCCCCACTCTCCTCGCCCCATAATATACCCGATATGAAATGGGTATATAACGGGGCAGCAACCGGACCTCTAGTCATTTTTGTCCGGCCCACCAACATAACACCTGGACTTTAAAGGGCCGGTTTAGCTCAGTCGGTAGAGTGTTCGGCTGGGAACCTCAAAGTTCCTGGTTCGATACTGGCCCTCACCAACTGAGTGTATGAGTAGCACAGGAATCTGTGCGATAAAATGAGGAGCTGATGGTAGATGTGGCGCTCCGCCTCAGATGCCAAAAAACAATCTCCTTGGTCTAGCGTTAGTGAAAAGAGGATAGACTCCCTCGCTGATACCGACTTTAGGCCATCCTGATGACTTTATGCTTGGGAACAATAATTTCCAAAAATTAAATATGCTAAAAGTAACTTAACTCTTTGCTTACCAAATTTCCCCCACACCTGTACCAAATTTTCTTGCATGATGGGGTATTTCAAAGTTCACTATTTATTCACCTTAGAACTCGTTCTATTCAAATAAAATATTTATTATTATTGTATAAAGTATTTGTCATAGCCCTCCTTTGAGACTCTGCATAGCTGTTTGACCCCCTCTCTCCAAAAATTTGCCGAACCCTGGTATATAACTGTTGTATCGCGAGTGGAAAAATACACAGATGAATGGTGTGGTTAACACATTTATTAAGCACAGCATCTGGTGCTGAACGGATACATACAAACACAGAACAAATAAGTACAAACAATTAACAAGACAAACTCATGCTAAAAGAGGAGGGTCAGTTTGGTATAGCCAATGCAGCAACGTCAGTCTGAATATTATTCAACTAGTTAATCTACTTTAATCGTAGGCTATTTTATAGCTATGAGCCGAGGGGGGTGTTACCTACTCTACAACAATAACAAAGAGACTGAATCTCCATTATTAATAGATATTTTATTTAATTTTATTGCAGAATTACCAAAGACCAGGAAAATGCAGGACCTTAAAGCACAAGATGTACCATCCAGTATTTCTGAATGTCAAGATTCTTTTGTTCGTTGGTTGTCAACATTTGTCAGTTCTGCCAAACGACCAGAGGCAACTATGTCAAAGTAAGTTAACTCTTTGCCTAACATATTTACCTATATTTCTTTACCTGTATCTATATTTCAGTGTTCACTATGTATTTACATCATATATTCAAGTAAAATCCTATTATCATTGTAATCCGAGTCCTTCTGCTTTATCACCAACCGCCAATTTTTGTAGTGGTGAAGAGAGCTGCTGTGAGTGGCTTAAAGTAGTCAAAGAATTAAATATGCCAACTTCCTCCAAGTCATCAGTATATAAAGTAAATAAAGTCCTATCATTATTGTAATTTGAGTCCTGCTGAATTATAATGAACTAACCACCAAATTTTGTAGTGGTGGAAAGAGCTGCTGTGAGCAGTTTAAAGTAGTCAAAGAATTAGATATGCCAACTTTCTCCAAGTTATCAGTATGTAAAGTAAATAAAGTCCTATTATTATTGTAATCTGAGACCTTCTGCTCAATTATAATGATGTAACCATTAGTTTTTGTACTTTGCTTGGATGTGGTTGGAGAGCCGCTGTGAGTGGTTTAAAGTAGACAAAAAGTTTTTTTAAAAAAGTTACTAAGATGTATGTACTTGATAATACAGTAGGTTAAGTATAATGATATTGAATAATTAAATATAGCTTAAGATGAATGTGAATTTCTTTGGGGGTGGGGTTTTGTGTATATATGTGTGGGTGAGCTGGTTTAGCTCAGTTGGTAGAGCATCCGACTATAAACCACAAGGTTCCATGTTTGATACTGACCCTTGCCAACTCAACACATGAGTGGCACAGTTTGGATCTGTGTGGTGAATTGGAAAGCTGATGCTAGACGTGGTGCTCCACCTCAGCTGCAAAAACAGTCTTCCTGGTCTAGTGCTAGTGAAAAGAGCATAGACTTCTTCACTGTCTGGATAATACGACAATAGGCCATCCAGCCAATTTTACTTACTATAACATTCTTTCTATATATACTGCATTTCTTGAACACACTAATGATTATATATAATTATAATACGCTTGTTCCTAAATCATCCGTCTGTTATCATCTTGCAACACCCTCTGGTTAAAAATGAGACAGTCCAAATCATCTAAGATGAAATGCAAAAATAAATCCTGATTATCTGGTGTCACTTATCCGCCGAATTCTTATTTCGTATGAATGTTGTCACCTCAGCTAAATAATGGACCATTCCATTTTTATTATAAAGTAAGTAAAGGAAGAAAAAGGACATACTATACAGAAAAAATATAAGAAAGAAAGATTATGTATTATGAAGTATTATGCTGATTGGGGAGTCTGATACCACTAGCAGTGGTTTACCTTTCTTCATGCTGCTGGCAAGTATTGTATTTTGTTAATGTTATAAAGATTCCATTTCATTTCCAACCTCCGTTTGGTTATTTCTCATTTAGTAATCTTTTAACAAAGATTACTAAATGAGGTTACAACAATTATCAAGCCCAACTTCAGACAAAGTGAAAAGGAGATAGACTCCCTCGCTGATTGGCCGGTACCGACATTAGGCTGCCCCGACGACTTTACTTTTACTTTACTTTATAACTTGTAATCTTAACCCACCTCCCCAAGAAAGCTAATTCTTGACCCTTTCTATTTTTAGGGGCTTGTCTTGTTCTCTCCTAACCGAACAAAGCCATCAATCTGATGAATCATGTGATGTAAATGAACCCAAAGCAGACAGTGACCAGTTGGTACCACCAAGTGCAACTAGCACACTATCCACAGGTTCCCAGTGTACAGAAACCTCAACCAATTCCAGTATATGTAGTGAAGACCACAGTCTTTCAGAATATGAAATAGTCAAATCCGTTTTGTTTTCAACCCGGGAAAATGTCAATGTTGTCCATGAAACCTTCAGACAGGTATCTACTCTTTTTATTCTGAGAGCTTTTTACCTTTTTTAAATTTAAAAATTTTGTTTTTTATTGTTTTCATAAATTCAAGTATTTTATAATTCATCTAATATATTTTAAAGATAGAATTTTTGAATCACTCACATAAAAAAAAAAAAAATTGAATCTAATGAACAGGTACTGTAATCAACCGGAGTCCTTTGTTTATCAAAATGACTTACTGTATTTTATGGCATATAGGAAGCGCGTGGTGTAATGGTTAAAGTCATGGGAAATGGACTCGTCACCCCGAGTTCAAATCCTGGACGTGGTAATTGCATTTCACTTAGCGCTAATACCCTTGGGAAAGGTATGAATCCTACTCTCCCTCCAGCTATGGGCAAATAGCAGGGCAGACTGGGTTCTTTAACCATGGCTAGGTAACCAGTCTAGGAGAAGGAAAACTCTGAATTCAAACCTGTTGAACTCCGCTTAAAAAATTGACCTGTGTCGTATCCTGCTCGTGCGGAGGAGTTGGTAAATATATATAGGACACCCTTTTTTTCCCCAAATTTTGGCTAAAAAAATTGCCCTGCGTCTTATACATCGTAGGTAAAGTTTGAGACCTCCCATAGGCCTAGGCTAATCTTCTCTATGATGCTCACTAACCCAGCTTACGCTCAGTACTTTTACCCACCCTAAACTCTGTACATCCTTATTTTTATTGCTGGTATTATTGTATTATTACCGGTGCTTTAAAAATGAATTCAACACAATCTGAAATGCTGTGACTTGTGTTTATAAACATCAGCTGATCGGCGCTCTGACTTACCAGTAATGCCATCTGTTGGCAAGGAATAAAACTACAGTATGATCGTTGCCAACGCTGCCAGATGTATGACCCAGTGTTGTATGTTCAACAATATATGCTTAAATAAACTAAAAACTATTTTTCCTGAATCTGACCTGCTGAAATGGGGTGCGTCTTATATGCCCATGCATCTTATATGCCGTCAAATATGGTAATTTGGCATTAAATGACCAAAAGTGGGTTGATATGCTGTAAAACAAAACAAAATAAAACAACCAACCAAAAAACCTGGTCTATTTAAGACAGAAATCTTTGGAATAGTCCATTTCTAATGGGTAATGTGGTCTATACCATTCTCTAAATAGACACTTTTAAATTTTTATTTTTTTTTATACTTACTATCATTATTATTGTTTTTCAGGCTTTGCTCTTTTCTCTAAATCATGCTGCAGCAATGAGGAGAGTGATTGCTGTTTACAAGGACTGGTTTCAGGCAGGTATCCTTTGTATATTGTCAAATGATGGTTTATTTTTGAGAAGTTTCTCACTCAGACCATCTGGTAACTATAAGCAACTAACTTGTTGCCGCTTGTTCTATTTGGGATGATGATGATTTTTTTTTTTTAATGATTATGAAATTTTTCTCCCCCAGGATTTTATTTTTTGAAATGAAAAAAAAAAAAAAAAATGTGTGGAGTTGGTATTCAGGATATCTAATATTTTTTTCTAAATTTTAAAATGTTTAAAAAATTTATTAACAGGTTTTAAATTTGGTAAATGAACAATCATCATAGTTACCTCGTTTTTCTTTACACTTGCATTGTGATAACCTTCAGAACCACCTGCCAAACCAATATATACACAAAGCTTCAAGTAAATTATAAAACCCTTATATATATATATATATATATATATATATATATATATATATATATAGTGTGAGATGGTCACTGTTTCAGCTTTTGCTGGAATGGTGTACCAAAGGCAGTATTATTGGTAGAGTGCTCAATATAAAATAGAGCTGTTATATAATATAATAAGATAAATATATAAAGGTTTTACATATCTATTTATTAGGTGACAAAGGAACAATCACAACCATATTGGTTTCATGCGATGCAATCATCAGGTGAAGATGTTTCAAATGTAAGGAAAATCGAAAAAATTTCAAAAAATTCAATAGACATGGGATGTGTATATATATATATATATATATATATATATATATATATATATATATATAATATATAATGAGTCAGACGAACCTACTATTAGTTTCGCATAAAGCTCTTCAGGGCTAAAGTCGGACTTTAGCCTGAAGAGCTTTATGCGAAACTAATAGTAGGTTCGTCTGACTCATTAGATTTATCTTATTATTGGCTCTACTTAGGTATCGAGCACTTTTTACTTATTATCTTTCTCCTAGCGGTTATATGAATATATATATATCTTATATACATATATATACATATAAATTGTTTTTTCTTTTGGCCAAATACTGTACCAATAGATTATTTTTTGTTGGTACGACTATCTTGGTCTTTTCTTTTTTTTTCAAAAATTTTTTTCTCCCTGGTTGATGTTTGGTAGTATATTTTTACAATCAAACTATTTGCTGGTTTTTTTCTCACCGCAAGGATTTACCAACATGCTTGGTATATTAAATTATATATATATAATGTTTGTGGTAATGGATCATTCCATGCATAGATTAGTCGTAGTGATACAGGTAAACCACAGTGAGAGCTCGATGTGCCTAGTGCCAGTAAGTAGATGGACAGAGCAATATATAGAATGAATTAAGGAAAAAACTTTAAATTTGCTTCATTGTAATAATTTATTTCAACTGCGTAATCACAGCATCTTCAGATATGAACAAAAACAAAAACATGGTTATTACCTTGTTTTTGTTTATGTCTGAATATGCTGTGATTATGCAGTTGAAATAAATTATTACAATGAAGCAAATTTAAAGATTTTTTTTCTTAATTTATTATATATATATATATATATATATATATATATATATATATATATATATATATAATTATATTTGTTGGTTACATTCAATAAGGTATATTCTAGAATATAACATTTAAGGGAAATACCCATAGTGTAGTGGTTAACGTGCTGGACTGAAACATTGTATTAAGTGAGGTCAAACTTGGGTTACTCTATTATGTTCGCTTTTAGATTAATAACCTTGAGAAAGGTATGAACCCCCCATGCCTCTAGCTATGGGTTAGATAGTACCATTACTGTTCTTCTACAAGGATAGCTTTGGCATTAAATAACCCTCAAGCATTGATATGCCATTAAACAAAGAAGCCAAGCCATAAGATTTAAATCACCTACCTTTCTAATAAAAAAGGTAAAATCTATTTGTGAAAGCTGTAATGAGATCATCATAAATTCTTCAATGCTTTGTTTGCACAACAGTCAAACTATTCAAAATGATTTCCCAAGTTGAATCATTGCTATGCTTGGATAGACAAAGTCTTAACACTTGTAGTGGAGTGAGAGCAGTCTGCTCCCAATAGATTACAAGGAACACCTCAAGAAAGCTGGAGGGTAAATCGGCTGAAACGTGTATGTATTTTTCTAAATGTAATAGTAGGTATTTACCCCACCCATTCAACATCAGTTGGATTTGACACAAGTAAGGGGAATCCAGTGAGGATCGAACTCGCTATTCAGTAGTAATGGATCTGCGAGACTAGCTTGTTAACCATTACACCACGATAGGATGCACCTGAAAAATATAATAGTATATATGAATATTTTATATGGAAGACATGAAAATCTATTTTGTGGAGTTTTTATAAAATGGTTTTCACATCTTATTTCTTTTCCCCTCTGTTGGATATTGCATCCATATATTTATTCATATTTTGTATATAAATTAACTTTAGATATTTAGAGGAATTTTTTTAAAGATTTAGAAGATAAGCGTAACAAAACCATAACCTTTTAGATGTTATAGGAATTTTATAAAGTCTCTCTATTGTATAATGATACCCAAGCACGGCCAGCTTACAATCAAGTCATTTTAAAAGCACTGATTCCCACTAGATCACTGAGGTTAAGCAATGATGAACCTGTTTAATACTTAAATGGGTGATCATTTAAGCAACAGCAGGTACTGTGAGAAACCGAATATAAAAATAACTTGAATTGGCATTAAATGGCCCGGAATTGATATGCTTCGAAACAACCAACCGTCAAGGATAGCCAAAAATGTAATTTAGTCATATATATATACTTTAACTCTTTGCCTACTTTAAGTCACTCACAATGGCTCTCCTACCACTGTGATCCTATGCATACCACACCCAAGCAAAGTTCAGAAACTGATAGTTCATTATAATTGAGCAGACTCGGATTACAATGATAATAGGACTTTATTTGACTAGAATGAGTTCTGATGTGAATAGATAGTGAACTTTGAAATATCCCATCATACAGGTAAAAAATAAGAAGATTCCCGAGACCGACAAGAAATACCTGAAGAAGGCCGGAGGGCACATCACGCGACGTTGTACAGATAGCAATCAAGATGAGGACAATAGTCCAAATAATCCAAATAATACTAGATAAAAAATACCTAGAAAATTTGGTATAGCCGTGGGGGAAATTTTGGTAGGCAAAAGTTAATGGTCATTATCTGCATCCTCTGCGGAGGGTAAGACGTACCTGAAAAAGGGTGTCAAGAGTATTGCACTAAACTACATCCGATGGTGAGGCTCCAATCCTGGAGGTCCATTCGGATCTGGAGTGGTAGTACATGTGAGGATCCTACCTATGAGTCAAATCTGTTTGCAAAATATTTGTATTAGATAACAATACTTGATATCATATACCTGTGCAAAAAAGCTTAAGAAACTACACAAAAAATGTAAATGCAAATGTACAATGTACACAATTCTCTAACCTCTTGGCATAAAATAACTCCAGACGGGTTGACGTGCTGTTAAAATCAATCTATCAGATTCAATGCTACTTAATGCTACCTTGGTCATCAGATAAAAAAAACTGATATTTTCAGTTCATATTTAGTGTTACTGGATGCTGGAGTTGAGAACCTAACTGATAAGTGATGACTGATAGGGACGGATGGCAAGAGAGAGTCAAGAGAATCTGTGCTGTCAGCACAATTTGATAATGATGAAGTATGTTCTAAGCCACTCATCTTAGATAAGTAGTGTTCCTGAACTGAAGGTTTCAAATAAGTTAAATTAAGTCTTAATCATTTGGATTTTTTTTGCTAATAGAGTAATATATTTTTGGAAGAGTGAAAAAAGATTTTATGATTAATTAGGATGATTTCAGAAATAATAGTAAGAAAAAGAATTTAAGAGGGTGTTTTTGGGAGTTAACAGATGAATTACTCAATAGAATTTGATCTGTATATATTGTATGGTTACATGTGGTATTTACCTCGCATCCCACATATGTGGGTCAGGCACAAGGCCTTATTAATGTGGGACCACCCATAAACCGAGGCTCATGGGATGGCAGGTGCAAAAAATGCTCATCGGCATTCCCCTCAAGAGGGGCGCTTCAGGCACTGGGCAATAAACCCAGCCCGGCCCCTTTTAATCAAGGTGCAGGTATTGCCTGGAGTGGGGGACGGCCCCCTGGGATCACGCTGTTAATTTCATTAACATAAGGAGCGGGTTGTTAATGTTCTGTGCAAAGATTTTCTTTTTTTTTTTTTTTAAAGTTGGTTAGAGAAGATAGAAAAAAATAAAGGGGAGATGCTATAGGAGGCATAACAAATAAATATTTAATGTTTAGTCAGATTTGATTTTTTTTAAATTTTTTTTTTTTTTTTTTTTTTTTTTTTTTTTTTTTTTTTTTGAAAAAAAAAATGAAAAATCAAGAAGTAATTGAATTAAAAAAAAAACTAAAATTTTCTGTTATATTAAAAATCTTCATGAAAATAGAATATTTTATTGAAGTGTGGAGAAAAAAAAATGCTTTTATTCAATTTCCTTGAAAAACTACCCCCACCCCATTTTCTATGTAATTTTTGCTGACAACCCTTTAAATTTTCTGCATGTTTTATAATTCTTGTAATCAAACCAATGTTATGCATGTTTCTTCTTCTATATTTTGTCTTTTCTTTGCATGTGTGTTGTATTAATGAACATGGTTTTTTAAAATATTTTCTCTATCTAATAACTATTCCATATTTTTTCTTTCTTTTAATCTTATCATAAAGTGGTTCACACACTTTACTACATAAATGAGATATTAATAAAATCACCTGGACCTCTTAACTCTTTCACTAGATTGAAATTATTTAGTAATCTATTTAAAAAAAAATCTTTGTTGCTAGCCTTTTACAGATAATCTGCGTCTTTAACCATTTCACTATGTTTTTTTTAATAATTTTGAATATGCAAAATTATGCTTTGAGTATGATGTTTTAAGGGTTAAAATGAAATTCAAGATGTGACACTGGTGTCTTAGTGAAAGGTTAAAATAAAATTAAAAAAATAAAATTAAATAGTTTAATAATTGTATAGGTCTAAGTTGACATAAAAAAAAAAAAAAAATTAGTATTAAAAAAATTTATATATTTCGAAATTTATATTTGATTTTTAGGGTTTGAAATATCCTTGGTTTTATTACATTTTTTTTTATAGTTTAGAATTAAAAAAATAATATATATATATATATATATATATATATATATATATATATATATATATATATATATAAGTTAGAAATTTGTTTATTCTAAGGAAGTTTTTTTAAAACATTATTCTAAATTAAATTTAATATATTTTTTATTTCATATTCTGGAAAAACAATAAACAATAAAAGTTGTTGGCACCTTTCTTCTGTCCACTAAGGACGATGGCATAATGTCCAAAAAAAAAATAAAAAAAAAGAATTATCTGCATCTGCGCAAGTGGCTGTGTAGGCCTATCCCTGAGTGACAGTCTTTGGTGCACTGACCGCACACAAACTGTGATGCTTTCTGGGGCTGCTGTTTTTTCTCCCTCTTTCTGGCTATCTTTGCTGTTGAGGCTGCTCTCCTCTCCACCTCACTCCTCTTTGTACCTTGCTTAACGTTAAGGCACCAGGCTGCTAGATTTTCTGTATCTACCTCCCATGTGTTTGTGTCAATGTGACATAACCTCATGTCTCTCCCGCAGACATCTTTAAAGCGTAGACGTGGTCTACCTACCGATCGGGCCTTTTACTAATTCGCCAAACAAAAGATATTTGGGATGCGGCCATTTTCCATCCTCTTGACGTACCCAAGCCTGCAAAGGCGTCTCTCACAGAGGATTGAGAACATAAATGTACTATATGATTAATAATATATTAAAAAAAAAAAATTGGGGGAAAGCAAATTATTTGGCTTTATGATTAAAACATCCATAATTTGACATACAATATAAATTCATAGATATTCTTAACTGTAATTTACTAAAATATATTATTCTTCCTTTTTATACTGATTTAATGTTTTCTTTAAAAACAAAAACAAAACAACTGTTTGTATTTTCTTTAAAAAAGAAAAAAAAAACAACAGTTTTTGAGTTATTCATAGAAGTGAAAATTATTGAACTACCAAAAATTTAACTATTTCCATCTGAGTTTTTAAAAATGCTTTTTCATGAGACATTCAATAAACTAGTGCTGTGGAGTTGAAGGCAATTAAGGAAACACTGCAGTCTGAGTTGGGTTGGTAAAACTATACAGACTCCAACTCCAACTCCAGTTGAATATATACTTTATAGGGCTCTAGTTCAGTCTGTAAAGTTACTCAGCGAACAGCCCTTATTAATAGACTAGAAGTGGCTACCCAGTGTTGCATTGGTAGAAGAAACCAAAAAAAAAAAAACCCTGGTGTATTGATTTGTTTACTTTTGAGATTGACAAATGCTGGACATTTTAAAGTAGAATTTCAATGTATTTCTATGTATATTTTAATTTTTAAATATCTTTAATATAAATCAAATCTTCATAAATTTTTGCACAAAAAGCAAGAATTGGTTATATTTAATGTGTACATACATCTACTTAGTCGTTAATTGTTTCATTTGGACATACATACATACCAATTGCTCTTTATATATGTATAGATTATTAAAAAATCATAGTTTTATATTTATTTATAGGCCATAATCACTTAATTACATAAAGAGGAGTTGGAGTAGGAAGTGCCAAAAATAGAGGCCGGAGTCAGGTTTTTGTATTCTGACTCCACAGCCCTGTAATAAACATTATTCTTTAGATCGGAATGTGTTTTTAAATACATGTAAATATGCAAAAAACAGCAATCACTCTGTCATCAGGGCTTAAAATATGCTGACTATATCCCTTGCAGAGGGTTAAGGACATGCCCCATCATATGAATAAATTAGTCGAAAATCTCAAATTGGATTGTGAAATAGAGATACCAATTTGTTATAAATTTTCTTTATTAAAACATTTGAAATTTGTTATTCTACAGTTTTTTTTCCTCTATTTTAATTTAAATAATTACTTATAAAAACTTTTGACTTGCATATTTAGGTAAATGTATTGGTAAGAATTTTTAATGAATTTTCTGTATGTTTATTAGAAAGCTCTTTTTAAATTTTTTTATTTTTTATAAAAAGGCTTGCTTCAGTTCTCTCCCTTTTTTCCACCCTTCTTTTGGCTAAAAGGCTTCGAAGTAAATAAAAAGAATGTTCTGCTGCCAAGATTGACGGCTTATATCAATGTCATCTCAAATTATACAAACATTATTAAACCCTTTCAACTTTGGCTGACAAAATTGCATGGATATTTTCTCATAGTAGGCCATTGTAGTTTGTGAGAAGAAATATTAAATAATTTGAGTAATTATAAGACTGAAATATGAAATATCTATTAAAATTTTGAAATAAAGTATACTTTTGTTATTACTATTAGTGTAGACAAAAATAAATAGTGTACATTTTAGCATCGCATTAGTGTACACCTGAAGAAGGCCAGAGGCCACATTGGCTGAAATATTGTGTATATAACACTAAAGATAAGGACAACAAATATAAATGATACAAATTATCAAGCCCCATCTCAATAATTCAGACAAATAGATGGAATTAGTAGCTTTTTATAATATAGCATTAAAATATTGGTCAAAGTTAGTTTAATTTTAGAAGACTATTCTGAACATCTATTGAAATAACTTAGTGCAAATTTATATAAATATAAAACTATGATTCTTAGCTTGGAATCTAAGGGAGGTAATTTCTGCGTATTTTATCAAACTGAATAATATAGACATATTTATACCTTTTGCGATCATATAAATACAGTTTTAAAATAAATTCATTTTACACAACTCAAAACTAGTTTATTTTTTTTTTTAACCATAAATAATTACTGTATATACTCGCGGATGCGTATTTTATCAAACTGAATAATATAGATATATTTATACCTTTTGCGGTCATATAAATACAGTTTTAAAATAAATTCATTTTACACAACTCAAAACTATTTTTTTTTTTTTTAACCATAAATAATTACCGTATATACTCGCGGATAGGTCGCACTTTTTTACAACCAGAAATTCTGCCAAAATCAGTGATGCAACCAACCCATTTGACATAAATGTAAAACAGCACTACTTTAATTTTTATTTATCATTAAGTTGCAATGATCAGTAATTACAGTGATGGGAAATGCGTACAATATGCATTTGAAACCTTTTGAAGTGTTTCAAATACACAAAATATATTGCTCATTGCTTTAAACTGACCTGATACTGCTGACTGTTATGCTTTTTTAGGCTCATTTATGATTAAAGTACTAAGAAATGCAGCCTTATTTCTATGTTAGCATTATGCATCACAGTCTATGGCAAAGTGTTCTAGATCTAATATTTGTAAGCAAATTCTTGAAATAAAAGGTGAATATTTGATAAGTTTTATATTAGAATAGGTTGTGTAACTAGCCAGATTATAATGCAACCTATCTGTGGTCAACCACAAATACCAACTTTGACAACCACAAATTAGGGATG
The DNA here is from genome assembly GCA_023376005.1 of Doryteuthis pealeii. Lineage (NCBI taxonomy): Eukaryota > Metazoa > Mollusca > Cephalopoda > Myopsida > Loliginidae > Doryteuthis > Doryteuthis pealeii. Next base: position 24,349,113 of record CM042168.1, read on the forward strand.
TGACCTATCCATGAGTATATAAGGTAAATATAAAACTATGATGAAATCTTGAAGTTCTGAGCTTGGGAGTAATTCCTGCCTATTTTAAACTGAATGATATAGACTTATTTAAAACCATTTTAAATGCTGTAAATACAGTTTTAAAAAAAAATCACTTACATTAGGTTACATCCTCAGATTAGTAGGTTAGAATTAAACACTGAATTTATCATTGATTATCATGCACATTTCTTAGATACATGTTTAGATTTAAAAAAATTGATTTTAACTGAATTTAACTTAATTTAACAATAGATTAGAATTTAACATTGAATGGATTATTAGTAATAAATATATATATATATAAATAGAATGAAATTGATTTGAACAACTGAAGTCATGTCTCTTCCGCATGGCGTTCAAACACCCACGTGACACCATGTTTATAACACTCAGAAATATAAACACTGCGTTCATATTGAAAACATCTCTGAAGATAAAGATACTTTGAAATTAATAAGACCTTGGACACTTATTTTTGCATTGCAATAGCCTTCAAAAAAAAAAAAAAAATAGATAAATAAAATATAGTATAATAAAAATTAGTTTATTTTTTAACCATGGATAATTATGGGCTATTTCTTTCTTTTTCTTTTCTCTTTTATTTTTTTTTTTTAACTACCTTGAATATTGAAAAGTCTCTGAAGATAAGATACTTCGAAATTTATAAAACCTTGGACACTTACTTTTGCATTGCAAAAAAAATAAAATAAAATGAAAAATAAAATATAATAAAACTTAGTTTATTTTTTAACCATGAATAATGGGCTCTTTCTTTCTTTTCTCTTTTATTTTTTTTTAACTACCGTTTGCAGTTTGATGTAGTTTATTTCATTTTATTTTTTTTCTTTTATTTTTTTATCTTATTTTTTTATTCGACTAATACTTTCGGACTTTGCCGGTTGACATTAGAATTGTCTACCTGTCAACACTATCCAGCTTGTTGTTGTTTATTTGATGTCAGCAACCCTTTGTTAATGTTAATTCCTTTTTTTTTTCTTTCTTTTTTTTTTTTTTTTTTTTTCTTTGTTTGTTTGTATGTTTGTGTAGCACTGATGACAACTTTGGTATATATTTTGCTTGATGCAGCATGCAGAACAAAAGCCAGTATTCATGCAGGAACCAGTGGATGAGGGTCAGGGGTCAGGGCAGAGCGAAGCCCATCACCGTAGTCTTTCAGATATAATGGAGGAAGATGTAGGTACCAGCACTTTCCTCCCACCCTCAATATATATATATATTGATTAGCACTTAATTATTACTTACTTACTACTATGGTGGCCAGTTTTATAGGTGTTTATTTATTTATTTTTTTAAAAGTATATATTACGCATATTAAATAAATGGGAGAAAGATTCTGCGCCTTTTTTTAAAAATTCGCATTGCCACCATACTAATATCACTACTATCGTTACTTATTGCTTTTTGTTATCTCACTACATGTATATAAAAATAATTGCTCAATACTATTTAAAGTTGCTGGTACCCTTGATTTTTGTTCACTTTTTCATAATCCTAAGTTTAGAATTAAAAAAAAAAAAAACCCAGGTTAATTGATGGTTGTAAATTTGTATTTAAAGTTTGTATTATGAATTTAGTTCTTGCGTTTTTAATTTGATTTCATTTTAAAAAATGAAAAGTTTTATACATGTATATGTCATAATATGTCATCGATATAAATGTTATTGTGCCACGATAAAGATTTTAAAAATGGGAAAAAGTTAGTTTATCATAAAAATGCTTTTGATTTGTTTATTATTATTATTATTATTATTATTATTAACCCTTTTGGTGCAGAGAGCAACTTAAGTTACCCAAATATACTTAATGCTTGAGGCATTAAGTATATTTGGGTAACTTAAGATGCAATTTTAGTCCACATTACTTAAAAATTTTACATCTTGTGCAATATACCCCCAGAAAGTGCCTCTTGTTTGATATACCCTGACCCTAAAATAAAAATCAGTGAATAAAAAAAAAAAAAAAAAAATAAAAAAATAAATAAATAAATAAAAAAAATTTTCTTTTATAAATACACTTGTATGATGTATTTGTTTTCCATTCTAAATTGCATACTTTGATAGTCGCTCTATTTACTTCTGTATTTAGTGTATCTATTTACTATATCTTTGTGATCACAAGATTTGAAACAAGCTTTTTTTTTATGGTCAAAAGTGCATTCCAGCCATGAAGTTTGTTGCCAAATACGCTGCACCAAAAGGAATTAAATGATTGTACAATATTTTAAAATCTGTCTATTATTCATTTTTTTCAATTTTAATGTGTATATTTAATAATTTTATTTAATTGCTCTATCTACAACTTCATCATTAAACAAAAAAAAAAATTCTTATATTTTTCTTTCTAATTTTTATAAATTAATTGATGTTTAAAATCCATAATAGAAATAAATCCAATTTTTCTTTGAATTTAATCATAATAGATTTATATAATGCATATGGCAAAATCAAAAGTGGCACAATTTAGAATATATTAAATAAATGCTTAAGAAAGAAGAAAAAAAAAAAAACAACTTTTTTTTTAGTATGTCAAGAAAAGGGCTATAAATATACTAAACTTACTCTTTATTACATTTGCTGGCTTTATTGAGGGTTATAAAAAAGAAAATGATTCTTGCTTAACTAGCTAGACATTAGATGATGATGATGATAATAATATTAATGATGATTCCCTATTAATGTTTGCAAGTTTTTGTAGCCTTTGCTAACTTCTTTTTACAAAATGTTTTAGTTTTCTTTGAGTCCAGGTTAAAAGTGTTGTAAGAATAACTTGAAATCAAACTTTTTAGTTTTCCCAATCAGGTATCATTGGTATCTTTTTTTCCTGAACACTAATATTTTTCATTTTGAGTTTTATTTTCTTTTTCAATTTCCTTCACATCTCTCATTTTCATTATTCATTCCCCTTTCTTTCCCAATGCCTTTTTTTCCTTCTCAACTCCCCTTCTTTTTCCTTCCACTCTCCTCCATCTTTCCCAACACCCTTTCTCCTTCCCTCTTCTACTTCTCCATTCCATTCCAACCCTCTCTCCATTCCAACCCTTTCTTCATTCCAACCCTCTTCTTCTTCTCCCCTCTTCTTCTTCTTCTTCTTCTTCTTCTTCTTCTTCTTCTTCTTCTTCTTCTTCTTCTTCTCTTCTTCTTCTTCTTCTTCTTCTTCTCCCCTCTTCTTCTTCTTCTCCCCTCTTCTTCTTCTTCTCTTTCCACCCCTCTCTGCACCCTTCCCAACTCCTCTTCTATTTCCTTCACCTTCTCATCTCCTTCTCCTTCCCCCCTTTCTCTTTTCCAACCTTCTTTACTCTCCCTTCTCCTTAACAACGCCCCCCCCCATCCTCCCAAGCTTTGATCTATATGGTATTGTGGGCAGCTGATGGTAGGTGTGGAACTTCACCTCAGTTGCAAAAAACAATTTTCCTGGTCAATTGCTAGTGAAAAGTGGATAGACTCCTTAGCTATCTGTCTGATACTGACAATAGGCTACTCTGCCTACTTTACTTTTACTTATTCAACTTCTTTTTTGTTTCATTTAGTTTCCATTTTTTATCACCTTCTCTTTTTAAAACATCAGCAGATTTTTTTCTTTCACTCTTTCTCGCCTCCTTTTCTACCTCTAATAAAACCTGTTCTGGTTACGAAAACTTTTCTTATTCCCCAATGATACCTGCATTAGAAAAATAAGGTCTAAAAAAAAAAAAAGTTTGGTTTTGGGTTACCCTTACTGTATTTTTAATCTGAGCTATTAATGTTAATGCTTGTAAGACGAATTAGAAAATGCTTCTTTTTAATTCTGCTATTCAAATTTGCTTCTGGGTTGGAAATTTATCGATATAAGATTTGGAATAGAATCTGATGGTATGAGAAAAAGACAATTTAGAAAATTAAATTGTCATTTTTCTGAATTTTTGAGATGAGGCTTGATAAATTTGTATTATTTACATTTTTTGGACTGTTGTCCTCATCTTTATTGTTATATACACTATGTATATAACAAGTGATATATCATATAAAGATGACGATAACAGTCCAAAAAATCTAAATCATACAAATTAAATTGTCATGTTTCCCTATAAGGATAGCTTCATCAGAAATGAAATTTTATTTTACAAAAGTCTCCTGTTGACAAGAGGGAGAGAGAAATATGTAACTTTTTATTTATCTATCCCTGTTCTCACATATAGACTTTGCTTTCGGAAAATAGAATTTAATTTCTAATGATGGTGTCCTAATAGGGAAATATATTGATTTAATTTTCTGTATTCTTTCTTTTCTCGTACGTATTTATTGTGAGTCAATCTGCCAATTCGACTTGATTTTTTTTATTTTTTTAGTCACTATTCCCTTAGACCTGATGTCATATTACTTTGTGTTGTTAAGACTTAAGATTAAGATGCACCACACAACAGCATATAAGGAAAAACATAAATATTCACTTGGTTTGAAAATTGCATAGGCAAAAAACTGTCTGTGCTATTGACTTCATATCTTTGCTACCCCAACTTATATATATATATATATATATATATATATATAATGCTTTGAAACCTGCGGTAATGAATCAGGCATTAAATGTATAGATTGTATTATCAATAATAATAATAATAATATATATATATATATATATATATATATATATATATATATACACACACACACACACACACACACACACACCAACCAACTCCTCTGCATGAGAAGGACGTGACACAAGCTCAATCTGCCCTACTATTGAGGGAGAGTAGTTGGATGCATACCTTTCCCAGGGTTATTAGTGCTATGTGAAATGCAAACAGCCTCGTCCATATATATATATGTGTGTGTGTGTGTGTTGTTTCTGAAGTCCTAAAATTATATGAATCATTTTGTTGACTGTGTTCCCCATTTACCACAGATCCCTTCAAAGGAGAAATGTCAAGGAGTACATCCATTTGCCTTGGGTGTCTACACAATCAGTACACTCATTCTGCAGAAAGATACAGGTGCTTTGAGTCACGTGGTTTTTATTCCCAAGATAATTACTCACCTAGGGACAAATAGAGGGTATTCGTCTTTCTTCAGCATAATTGACCCTACAGCCACCGTCTTCTCATTCAGGTTTTTGTAAAAAAAAACCCAAAACAAATTGAACAGAGCTTGATGTGACCAGCTGGTTGATCAGATTGGTCTTTTTTGACCACCTGTCTAGCCCAAGTAAAGGCCAAAGTGGTGTGTTGGGGTTTGGGAGTTTGAAAAAAAAAAAAAAAAACTTCTTTTGACGCTCTCAACCGGCAGGATCTTGTCCTCAAACATTATATATATATATATATATATATATATATATATAATGAGGGAGAGTAAAAAAAATTATATGACATTTTGCCATAGCATATCTTTATTATTGTCATACTGTTCTGTGCATGTGTGATTATAGTTGGCACTGTTTTGGTTACGTAATCGAAGTTTGAGCCTGATCGTGCCATGTTCCTTGCTCTTTTGAGTGTAAATATGGCCGTTTCACTATCAGTATGCACCAAGAAAGGGAGCTGATTTCTCTGGTTGGAAGGAGTATCAGGGGCTGAAATTCATCGGATGCTTTTAGCATAATATGGGTACAGTGCACAACTGCCTAGAAGTGTGTATGAGTAGATACAGAAGTTTAAAATGGTCAGACAAGTATGACATAAGAGGGAGCAGGACACCAATAAATCTCCACCACAGATGAGAAGATTCAACAAGCTTGAGAGATGGTAATGGTGAACTGGCTAGTTATCTTCAATGAGGTAGCTTGTTCTCTGCAGATTAGTCATGGTTCGGTTCTGCATATCACATCATTCACAATGAGCATGCCTTCCATAATACAAGAATGAAATCCCCTTCATATATATATATGTGTGTGTGTGTGGAGAAATGTAGACAAACACGGGATATTAGACTGGATGGAAATTTATTATTGGTCATGGTGTCGATGTTTTGGTTTATATAGAAAACCTTCTTCAGGACAATGTGAAACAAGTAAAGGAAAAAAGATTTTTATTGTTAAAAAGATGATGGATGTTTTGAATGAGTTGAGTTTGGAAAATATGTAGAAAAAGGTTCATCCTGTGTTAGTCTACATTTCTTGGCATACTGTCGGATTAATTTCCTCATTTTACTCCCATATACACACACACACACACACACACACACACACACACACACACACACACACACACACACAGACAGACAGACAGACAGACAGACAGACATTAGAATTACACACATATTATAATTACTTTTATCTTTTATTTACTGGAATTGGCAGATTGATTGCAGGAATTAAATTAATATTTAATTTTAATGAAAACTGAATTTTGTGTTATATACATAAATCTATTTAGTGAGCTTATTTTAATTGAATAGAAGAATTATCTACCCAGTCATTTTTGTTCTTGAAAATATGCATGTCCCAATTATTGTTGCATGTGCAGCCTTCATCTTTTACTGTGTTTCCCTCTCTTTTTTTCTCTCTCTCTCTGTCTTGTTTTTTCTCCTCTTCACTTTTTTAAGAACACAATTTTGCTGCTCTTTTAAAAGAGTTCTTGTATTTCTTCTGAGAATGATGATGATGATGAAACATGCAACTTTGATAAAATTTTTGGTTCTTTGTTGCCTCCCAAATGTTTGTTCAGAAAAATGTATCGACACTGATTTGGTCATATTCATAGGGGGGGGGGTTTTAAAAAATTGTTTAAAATTTTTTTTCATAAATTGAACAAAACAAAAAATTATTTTTATATAACTTAGAAAAAAAACAAACAAAAACAATCCTGAGATAGTTTGAATAAGAACAAACAGTTCCCCCCCCCCCAAAAAAAATGGTGTGTTCTTGGTAGGACACAAAACTGGATCTGATTTTGGAGCTCTGTGGCGTGTGGAGTATCCCTCAATTGCAATTACTCTCAGGTCCACTATGACCGGGAGTGGTAGTACCTATCTACATCATTGGGTCAAATACTTCTGTTTATAAATTATTTGTATTTGATTGAACCATGTGCAAAAAAAAAACAAAAAAAAACTCTTAAGAAACAACTTCACAAAAAATTTAAATACGAACATACAATGAACATGATTCTCTAACCTCTAGGCATAAAACTTTAGATGGCTTGATATGCCATTAAAATCAATCAATAAATCAATTGTCTATAAAGTGTATTTGAAAGTGGCATTGGTAGGATACCAAATTGAATCTGATTTTGGAAATATGTGGAGTACCCCTTCATTGTAATTACTCCCAGGTCCACTCTGACCCAGAGTGGTAGTCTCTAACCTCTTGGCATAAAACTTTAGATGGGTTGATATGCTGTTAAAATCAATCCATCATCTCTGAAGTCTATTTGAAAGTGGTATTAATCAACTAGAATTTTTAGTGGAACTATTTCAAATTTCAATCTAAAAATTATTCTTATTATTGTAAGAATGTCAGATGTTATATTTTTAATTTTTGGGGGGGAAAATTGTTTTGTTAATAGCAGTCACTTAAATGCCGCCCTTTGGCAATGTCAATTCATTTCCTATTCATAGAATTTATATGAGAATTTTTTGCCAATGTTAATTCATACTAAGATTAATTCTTGAAATAATTGTTAATGATATACCACTATTTCTGATGCTCAGACATTAAAGGGAAATAATTCTGAAATTAGCAGTTAATAAACCGGAAGTTATCTCCCCTGGCTAAACACTCTCTGCTCTTTAATATTTACTTAATTAAGAATTATTTAGAAACCTGTGGCCTGATTGGACTGGAATTTCCTTAATTTCTAAGTTAGAGCATTTTAACACTATTACACTAACAAAAATTGTGCTACAATGTGCCGTTTTTGCTGTGTTATGGTAAGAAGTATACAGAAATTGAATCATTATAATGATAATAATAATTTTATTTTTCAAGTTGCTCCCTCCCAATAAAAAAAAAAAAGGATAAAATTGGTTCTTGTTTTGTTGGTAAATATTCAAATAATTTTATTATTTAAAAAAAAAAAAAAAAAGAAGCAATTTTTGCAATTAAAAAAAAAATTATTTTTCTTTTGTCAACATATATATATATATATATATATATTAAAAAAAAAAGATACATTTTTAAAACCTGTTTGTTTCCACATATTTTGCAAAATTTTATTTCAATTTTTTTCTTTTTAATCCTGGTGTTCTTATTGCTTCTAACAAAATTTCTTATATTTTCTAAATATTTAGATTTTTACTTACATGCTTTTACTAATTATGTGTTTTTTAATAACTGATTTATTGAGATTAGTTTCCATTCTTTTGTTCTAGCACAGTTCTTTAATCCAAGTTGATAAGTTTCGACTAATCTTTTCTGATTATGTCAGCAATAATAACAAAAATAAATTTAAAAAAAAATGTCATTTTGTTTGAATAAATTTTTTAGCTTTATTGTAAACCCTTGCTATAATGAATCTTGAAGTAATGAATATCAACTTTAAAGAACATGGGCAGGTTGTGACACAAGGTCAATTTTAAATCAAGAGGGCCGGCTTAGCTCAGTCAGTAGAGTGTCCGGCTGGGAATCTTAAGGTTCCTGGTTCGATACTGGTCCTTGCAAACTCAGCATATAAGTAAGACAGGGATTTGTGCAGTAAAGTTAGGAGCTGATGGTAAGTGTGGCACTCTGTCTCAGAAGCTAAAAAACAATCTCCTTGGTCTAGCACTAATGAAAAGAGGATAGACTCCCTCACTGTCTGGCTGATACTGACTTTAGGCTACCCCGCTGGCTTTACTTTTTTTACGTGCTGGTTTAGGTTAAGTCAGTTAAATATAATAATCTTTAATTAAATATAGGTTATGGTAAATATGGATATTGTGTGTGTGTGTGTGTGTGTGTGTGTGTGTGTGTGTGTGTGTAGGCTGGTTTAGCTTAGTTGGTAGAGCGTCTGCTGAGGAACCACAAGGTTTTGGGTTGGATACTATCCTTCACCAACTCAGCAAATGAATAGCACAGCTTGAATCTGTGGTAAAGTGGTGAGCTGAGAGTAGAAGTGGTGCTCAAATTCAGATGCAAGAATAATCTTCCTAGTCTAATGCTTGTGAAAAGAGGATAGACTTCTTCGCAGTTTGCCCTATTATTTATGGGGGAGTCCCCATTACATAGTACTAGACTGCGACATTGTAATAGGTAAGTTTGAACTCCAGTCATACTATTATGTTCACTTTCGGACTAATACCCTTGGGAAAGGTATGAAACCCCCTCATCTCCTCCCCCCAGCTATGATTTAAATAGTAACTCTACTGTTCCTCTACAAAAAGGGATGTGGGAGAACAGATAGATTTATACCTTTCCTAAAGGTATTAGCACAAAGTGAAAGGCAAACAGCCTCATCCAGAATTTGAACTCTGGTTGCCGATTCCATTTCTTGTGACAAGAACCATTATACTAAAATTTTTATCAATTTGATAAATTTAGCGAACACATGAACCACAATGAACTTTGTTTTTATTTTGTGAATTTGAATGGCCTACCTAAGACTTCAATATTTTTATAGAAAATATCTTTTTACCAAAGAGACCTCCTCCAAAAACTTTTCCCTATTTCTAAGGCAGATGTATGTGCATATGGAATTCAAACTAATATTTACTGTTCGTTGTTTTGTTATATGGTATATCAACCATTTTGGGGTCATTTATTGCTGAATCAAGTCATTTTTCATATCAGGTTGCTTACAGTATCTACTATTGCTTAAATGGTCACCCATCTAAGTATTGAACAGGCCAGTACTTACCGGGTGCCATAGCAACCATATAACTGGTAAAATTTATGATTTGCTAGTGAAGGTGAGCATGATGAAAAAGTCTTTAGTTTAAAGTTGTATGCATGTACCCAACCCCTCCACTGCAGATAGGATGTAACAAAAGGTCAATTTTTAAGTGAAGTGAATCTGGTTTGAATTCAGTTTTCTTTCTCCTAGACTGGTTGTCTAACCAAGGCTAAAAGCTTGGTTTTCTTTATTATTTACTCATAACTGGAGGAAGAACAGATGGATTCATATCTCTCCTAACGGCATTAGCACAAAGTGAAATGCAAACAACCTCATCCAGGATTTGAACTCTGGTTGCCAATGTTCTGGGTATGACGTTAAACTGCATCTAATGGTGAAGTTTCAGTTCTGGAACTCTGGGTAACGTGGAGTACCCCTTTATTGCCATTACTCTCAGATACACCCTGACCCGGAGTGGTAGTACATGTTAGGCTCCCATCTATGGGTTAAATAGATTTTTAAAAATGAGTTGGGGGGGGGGGATACCCAACAAAAATGAATAAAATAAAATAGCTTCAGCATAAAATAACCGAACAAGGGTTGTCATGCTGGAAAATTCAACCAACCTGGTTGCCTATTCCATTTTTTTATGATGATAACCATTATGCTAAGTGCACCTCCCATTTAAAGTTGTGTTATTAGCCATGATAATTTAAGATAGATATTATCAGAAAAAGTATGTTATTTACATTATGGAAATTTGGTAAATTACTGAATTTATTTCTTATTTATTAAGTTGTCCCATTTTGGTGTAGTGGTTAGCAAGCTAGTCTCTCAGATCCATTACTACTGAATAGCAAGTTTGATCCACGTTGGATGCCCCATACTTGCGACCTTGTATCACATCCTACCCATAGCAAACATGCTGGGTAAATACCTACCAAATGAAAAAGCAACCATGGAATATAACTTTTTTTTTTTCAGTTTTAATGACCTCCTCCTCCTCTATAGAAATGATTTGTTATAGCGAGGGTTTATAGCATTCATCTTGTTCACTTTTTTTCTCTAGGCAAGTATTTTGTTGTGCAGAAAGAATTCATCTTTTTGTAAAGAAAATCCTTTTGAATTTTTGATCATTGTTTTCATTTTTGGAAGACAACTTTAACCAATATAACTGTTTGCAAATTATTAGTGTTAGATAGAAATGCCTGAAACCATATAACTGTGTACAAATAGTGTTAGATAAGAATACTCAAAACCATATAACTGTGTACAAATAGTGTTAGATAAGAATACTCAAAACCATATAACTGTGTACAAATAGTGTTAGATAAGAATACTCAAAACCATATAACTGTGTACAAATAGTGTTAGATAAGAATACTCAAAACCATATAACTGTACAAATTATTAATGTTAGATAGGAATACTTGAATTCATATAACTAAATTATTATTGTTAAGAAGTTACTTGAAGCTATAATTGTTTACTAAGGATTATTATTATTAGTTATTTGAAACCCTATACCTGTATGCCAACAAATGACTATTATTAAATGGAAATAAATACTTGAGTGCTTATGATTATTAGTATTATATAGGAATACTTGAAACCATACAACTGTGTGCAAATTATTTGTATTAGATAGGAATACTTGATATATAACTGTGCAAAATAACTCTTAAACAACCACACGAAAATATAAATAGACATGTACAATAAATGTGATTACCTAACTTCTAGGCATAAAATAACCCTAGAGAGCTTGACATGCCATTAAATCAATCAATTAATCAAGTTCTGTAGCTCTGGAGAGTGTATAATACCTCTTCCTTGCCATTACCTCCAGGTCCACCCTGACCCTGAGTGATTATCTATCTATGCATATATAAAGGGCAGTTGTGTGTATGTATGTATGTCTGGAGGAAACTGCGAAAATAAAACAATTAATGACAAAGTAAATATATATACACATTCACTATCACCAGAGCTTGGTTTTTGTGCAAAAATAATGAGGATTTTATTTATATCTAGGAAGATATTTAAAAATTAGGATTTGATTAGTAAGAGAAGGGAAAGTCATTGGTGGCGTTTGTGATTAAAACATAAACAAATCAATTATGTAAGACCAAAATGATCAATGGATCTGCGGGACAACCTTTTTATTATCCACCCCCTCTTCTAACCAAGCAATGCTGGGTAGCCACTTCTAGTTCCCATCTATAGGGGGAAAATAAATTTGTTGGAAAATTGTTAATATTAGATAGGAATATAAGTAGTATTATAATAATTTCATATAATTAAAAAAAAAAAATTTCTATCTGGTTGTTACAAAAATAATGGCTGATTTCAAATACATACATTTATTGTTGAAACATTAACAGTAGAAATGTTAAAATTAGTCAAAATATAAGCCTCTGGCAGTTATGCATCTCTACCATCGATCTACAAGGTAATTTATTCCATGTTGGTAAAAAGTTATTGGCTGTGATGCAACAAAATCTTTAAATGATGATTCCACCTCTTCTTTAGATTGAAAAGTTTTACCATTTAAAAATGTGCTTAAGTGCCTAAAAAATGATAATCAGTAGGTGAAAGATCTGGAGAATATGGAGGATGTGGTAAGGTCTCGTATCCCAAGTCTGTGAGTTTCTGTACAGTCAATCTTGCAACATGTGGCCGCACGTTATCGTGGAGGAGAATTTGACCACATCAATTCACTAATGCAGGTCTTCTTTTTTGCAAGCAAGCGTGCATATCAGCGAGTTGATTGCAGTAAATCTCTGATTGATTTTCAAAACGGTCATCATAATCTTTTGCTGATGCAACTTTGGCTTTGGGAAGTGTTTGGGGGATTCATCACGATCAATCCATTGACCTGATCGTTTAAGGTTGTCGTTAAGGATCCACTTTTCGTCACAAGTGACTATTCGGTCAAGAAAGGGGTCATTGGTGTTACACAAACAGAGCATCGAGCACACTTCCAACTGCCTAAGTTTTTGGTGCTCATTGAGCTCATGAGGAACCCATTTATTGAGCTTTTTCACCTTTCCAATACTCTGTAAATGGCATGAAACTGTTGCAATGCTGACACCAAGTGTCTGAGACATCTCTCTGACACTTTGTCATGGATTTTGCTCAACAACTGCCTGCAATTGTTCATTGTCAAGACTGCATGTCCGTCCTCTACCTTCTTCATCTTCAAGACTCTCATCTCCACTGCGGAATTTCTGGAACCACCTTCGTACTGTCCGATCACTTGTGGATTCATCTCCCCATGCTTTGTTGATATTGACAGCAGTTTCGGAGGCAATGTGCCTAAGCTTGAACTCATGCAACATGAGAAGGCAAAGGTCATGTTTAGGCATGTTCATCTTTGAAGGCTCCTATTTTTCAAAAATACTTTCTATCTGAAAATAAATTAGATTTTATTTTTGAGCACACATTAATTATTATATATGCAAAAATTCACCTGAAATAAACAACAAATTCTATGTTAAAATGACATTTCAAAACCGAGCACTTCAATCGGCCATTATTTTTGTAACAACCTAATATTTGAATATTTAAACAATAGGTGAATAAATTATCTTTTGAAATTTTAGTATACAACCATACTTTGTAATTTAGTATTTATTAATTTAGATTTATTGTTTTTTATCAATAACTAAATGATTCCTGAACCTTTTGGTTTTCTGTTGTAACAGAAGTCCATGGTTATATTGATGCTTCTATTTAGGAAGGAGTGAAAGATTCTAATTAGCATTTCATAGTCATCTTCATTATATCAAAAATTTACATGGTTAAAAGATTGTGCAAAGTTTAGACATCTTTAAAGCCTACTTGACCACCTATGAGTTTTTGGACTATATGACCCTTCTGCGATCTTGACTCACTCATTTACACCGTCAAAATCCGGTTGTTTGTTAGGGATTAGGGTTTAATTTTATAATTAAAAAAAAAAAACCCTCTAAAAATCGTCTGTTAACAATTAACTGGATTTTGATGGTGTAAATCGAAAAAATGTCCCCACAAATCGAGATCGCAAAAGGGGTACGTAAAGGTCATGTGGTCTGAGTTTTTTTAGGGTTTCTGTTGTTTATGAACTTTAAGAAGCAATTCAGTGTGGGCTTAAATGTTTGTTCGGTAATGTGTGCGTGTGTATACATATATAATATATTACATAGTGGGCGATGTTTACTGAGTTTGCTTGTCATGATCATTTTCATTAATTATTGGATTTTATACGATATACACATTGTAACTGCCTTCAAGCAAAAATATGAATATATATATATATATATATATATATATATATATATGAGGAGTGAAGGATTGAATAAATCCGACAAAATGTGGTTGAAGATAGAGGAAAATGTAGATATAACAACACAAACAAATTAAATTCAATTGATATTTTGCCTCCTCATTGGCTGAAGCTTTTTCACATTTGACATCACACATTTGACCCACACTCTAAATATCAAATTCTCTTCAAAGTCAACTGACTGACCCCATAAAAATAAATTATAAATACCATTCCCTACATACCAAGCCGACCTGACTTTCTTTCTCATTCTTCTATACTACGCACCCAAACCCTCCCCTTTTCTCTCCCCCTTTACCCATTTACCTTTTCACTATAAAAGCAGAATGTACAAGCACTCAAGTCAATAGATTTTGAAAAAGCTTCAGCCAATGATGAGGTGAAATATCAATTGAATTTAATTTGTTTGTGTTGTTATATCCACATTTTCCTCTCTCTTCTCACACACACACACACACACACACACACACACACACACACACATACATATATATATATATATATATATATATATATATATATATCAATGTTAATTTTAGTAATATATAGATTGTTTTTACATTGATAGCTTTGGTCAAATTTAGGGATACTAATTCTTTGAGGATTTTTGAGTTTTATATTTATTTAGAAATCAATGATGAAGACAAATATTTTATTTTTTCTTTCAATATATTATTGTTGAATGAAAAAAGCTGGCACAAGTTGATTTTAAGTAATCCACATACATAGTTGAAGGTGGCATGCAGTGAAACTTGTGCGTGAAATATTTTAAGTAGAAAGAGAATGCACAGCCCCGTCCACAATCTTGGCAATCCCACAGTTGGTCTAGTCACAGGGGAAAGTCAGAGATGACTGGGCTGCCGAGCTGCCACAGGGTGCTTTCTCAGGTAGTATTGAGTCACTTCCCGAGAGGCAAGCCTCCCAGGAAGCCCCGGCACTTGCAACCAAGTGCCAGGTTTAATTGGGTATTTATGTGAGTAGTAAAGTACCCCAATCCTACTACTAACGATGTGGATCGCCGTTGGTTCCCCTGGACCTCATCCACCCTTTGACAACTTGTTTTTAGTGATGCTGGTTATCCACCCACTCACCTCACCAGACAAGCTGAGGCATGCCTGATGGGGGTGCCAGTTTAGTCACCAGCAAACTGACCATGGAACAGGTAGTAGTAGTTTACATGGTACTTGTAGCAGGTAAGAAAGAAGACCTGTCTTATCCTGACCTGACCTGACCTCACTATATACATAAACTGCAATTTGTATCCATATCTATCTTGTCTGTATCATTCTGATATCTATGTCTATCTTGTTATAAGTATATGTAACTCTTGTTACCCTGCACAGATACTACACTTTGATCCTAGGCAGAAGTCCCGGGAAGTTACACTTAGATACTAGGTGGAAATATTGGGGCTCTTTGCATAAATGTGTCCTGCCCTAAAAAAAAAAAACGCTAAGTGGTGCCAGCTCAAAAAACAACCCGCGCTTTAGGCGTTTTTCCCCCAATTTTTTCTCGACAAGTAAATGTAAATGTTTTAACCCTACCCCTCTTTAAAATATTTATTTACCGGTTTGAAGGCGTTTTTACTGACAAATTACTTTTTTTTAGTGGTTTGAAGGTGTTAAAAGTAAGCCACCACCCAGGTTTTTTTATCGACAAGTAAATGTAAATATTTATCCCCTCTTTTATTTTAATTCAAAACAACTGTTACAAATTTTTAAATAAATATGACCAAGTTCCGAAAATAAAAACATTGAACCAAACAACTGTCACATACTTTTTTAAATAAATATGTGAGAAGCTGATGGTAGGTGTGGAACTCCACATCAGATGCAAAAACAATCTCCTTGGTCTAGCGTTAGTGAAAAAGGGATAAACTCCCTCCCTCCCTCTCTGTCTGGCTGCTACCAACTTTAGGCCACTTTGATGACTTTTTACTATCTGAGTTAACACAGACTTAGGGTAGAGAGAGAGAGAGAGAGAGTTTGTCTCATACCCCACTTGTATGGACTGGGCACAAGGCCTCGTTTTAACGTGGGCCCACCCACAAGCCGAAGCTAATGGGTGGGAGAGAACAAAAATTGCGTCGATCCCATCGGCATTCCCCCTCAAGGGGGGTGCCTCAGGCGCTGGGCAATAAACCCAGCCCTGCCCCCAAAGGGGCAGGTAATGCCTGGAGGGATGGCCCTCTTGGATCGACGCTATTAATTTAACACAACTCACATACATATATATATATTTATTATTGAATTTAGTGGATTTTATATAATGGGAGTACTTAATTTCCATATCCACCGCTAAAAATCATATCATGGGTATGACAGTAACTGGATCCAGCTGCCTTGTTGGTGGGGCTTAGAGTATAAGACCCACCCCAAAAAAAACAAAAACGGGGGTGTGTGTGTCCTGGGTATGATGTTAAACTATATCTGATTGTGAGGCTCCAGTTCTTGGGAGTGTGGAGTACCTCTTTATTACTGTTACTCCAAGTCTACTCAGACCCAGAGTACTTTTTAGGGTCCCATTTAGGGGTCAAATAGATGTGTTTGAAAATCATTAGTATTAGATAGGAATACTTGATACCATATAACTGTGTAAGTTATTTATATTAAGAATAATTACTTGACACTATAATTGTTTATTAAAGATAATTATTATTAGTTACTTGAAACCATATAACTGTGTGTAAGTTATTTACTTATGATCACTACCTTTTCTGTGTTAATTCAAATAAAAACTATATAAGTATGACAGACAAAGATTGTTTATTCAGTTTAGAAGTTTTTCTTGGTATTAAGATACTGCAAAAATTTTGAAATTTGTTTTTTTTTTCTCAGATTTATCTTAAAGATTATTTTGTCATAGTTGTATTGTAACTTGTATTGTAGAATGTGCTGTAAATAAAAAGTAATGAATATCTTAATATGCATTCATCTTTTTGGTTATTTATTTAGATTAGTGTAATACAAGACTTATATTTTAATTTAAAAATTTTTCCCCCACTTCTCATAGTAATTTGTTGTTTTTGGTGGTATGGAAATTAAGAATCTTATAAAGAGTCTCGTCTTCTTTTTAGGTGTTGATTTTATATTTGTTAGTTATTTCTGCAGTAAAAAAAAAAAAAGAATAGAGAAAGATTTAAAAAAAAATGTCTTATTTAACCCTCTATCTACCACTGCCATCTGAAAAAAAAAACAAACTAGTATCGTATCGCTGACCCATTACTACTGAATAGAAATGTATTCATTTAATTCGTTGCTCTTTTTTAACTCTAAGGTATTTTCTAAGAGCTGATGATCTCTGGTATTTTGGGGCAGCCCGGGGTGCTCTTGCAGTTAAAAGGTTAAAGCAAAAATAGAAAAAGGATTTAATTTAATAGAAAAAAAATTTTTTTAATTTAAAAAATTTTTTTATTTTTTATTTAAAAGAAAAATTTGTTTTTTTAATATTAAATTAAAAAAAAATTTCTTTTAAATAAAAAAACAACTTTTTTATTAAATTAAATAAATAAAAAAACAACTTTTTTTATTAAATTAAATAAAAAAAACAACTGTTTTTTTATTAAATTAAATTAAACCCTTTTTCTTGAATCCAAAAAAAAAAATTAATTTGAATGAAATTTTAAAAAATTTTGATTTAAAAGAATTTTTTTTTAAGTAAAAGTACATTTTTGTTTTCTTTTGAATTTTAAGAAAAAAATTTTTTTTTATAAATTGAAAAAAAAAAAAAAAAAAATTTTTGTTTTTTCCCAAATTAAAAAAAAATTTTTTTCAATTTTTATTTTTTTCAATTAGAAAAATCTATGAAGTTAGAAGAAACAAGTATTATAATTGTATAGGTTTCAAATTAAAACTTAAAGTTACTAACGTAACCAAAATGTGAATCTTATATAAGTCAAATCAACACCTTACAAATCTACTAGTTGTCATTATGAATACTCTTTTTTGTGCATGATGCAGAAAAAAAAAATTCTTTTATTTTATAAAATGTATTTTATTTCTTTTATTAAATTCTTTTTTTTTTTCCTCCCTACCTAATATCCTTTTGATTTTAGGAATCCCCCGCATCTTCTACTCCACGTTTACCATTGATCAATGATCTACAGGACAAATCACATCTTCGGAATGCATCTTATCTTGGAGCAATACAAGAGTTGGCTGACAGAGGGGAACAACAGAATTATGATGTCCGTGCAGGACTTCAGAAAGTGCTGCAAGTCTTCATCACCAATGCTGCTAACATTTTCCTGTTAGAGACCGATGAGGATGAACATTATCTACTTTTAGACCAGGTTAGTTTCTCTATAATGATTTCTGCTGTTACTTTCACCTGGAGTTGTTACGATTTTAGTGGCTATCCTTTAGGCTTCAAGCAAGAGTGCTTGTCCAGCGGTGATCCTTTGTGTTAAGCAGAGCGCGATCCTTAGTAAAGAATCCTTTTGTTGTTCCTCAGTCTTGCAGGTCCTTTGTCAATGATGACTAATGGTTGCCTCTCAGTATCAGCGATTAAGTAGTTAACCAGCCATGTATTTGGGCTGTTGATTGACTGAGGTTTAAACCATGTGGCCTTGCTTAGTCTGTAAATTTAAGTGGTAAATTGCAGCATGGTTTATATACAATAAAATATTCCAACATGAGTCCACATTGCCAAAGAGGAGGGATTTGCTGCTTGGGCAACAGCTCAACCTCCATGTGAACTTGCCCAGGCTATGTAGTTCCGGAGGGGGGGGGGGAGAAAAAATTGGACACTACTCCATCGTCTCTCGTAGACGGAAGGATGCTAACAACAACATTCACCCTGGGTCGGTTGAGGTGGCTCCACCCAACAAATTCAGCGTATCTTGAATGAATGCAGACCATGCTGCTGCATTCACCCTGGATCACTTGAGCCGGCTCCACCAAATGAATTCACCATATCTTGAATGAATGCAGATCAAGCACAGCAATCCAATGCAATTGAGGTTATCAGTGTCAGCCATTCGTGGTTCCATCAACGAACTCCATAAAGGCCTGGGCACAGGATCAGCTTGGTATCTTGCTTGACTGTTTTGAGCTATGTTTTCAGTTGAACCCCTTGGCATTTCTTCCATCTTTGAGGTGGTACTGGGTCACTGGATTCACAGATGGTGTCACTGGGTTGTCGATGTAGAGCATGACTCAGCCAGTGAAGACATCTTGCAAGAAGAGCCTGCTGGAGGGAGGAGATTCTGCATCTTCCTTGAACAGTGGTGTTTGAGATGAGTTGACGTCATCAAACACGGATAATGCTCTGAAGGCAATAAGGATTTCATATTTGTTTAACTCTTTTCAGACCAAATTAAGATTTTTTTTTTACCAATTTTGACCAGGGCTGTGGAGCCTGAACACAAAATCTTCAACTGTAACTCCGACTCCTCTTTAAGTGATTATAATAGATATAATATGGCTCTAGTTTAGTCTGTAAAGTTATACAGTGCACACTCCTTGGGAAGAGATTATTAAAAAAAATCATGGTTTTATATTTATCATTAATTAATTACATAGCGTAGAGGAGCTGGTGTCGGGGGTTGCCACAAATAGAGGAGCCGGTGTCAGGGGTTGCCACAAATAGAGAGTCAAAGATTTTGTGTTCTGATTCTGGTGATGTGTCATTCACATACTGCCCATTCAAAACTAATGGGTTATTTAAATGAACAATCTGGCTCATATTTGTTTCTCAAAATTATTTACTTCTTTTGTGTTGGGAAAAATAGAATAAACATTCTGTGTGGATTTTTTTTTTTTAAATTTATTAATTAGTAATATTTTTATTTATTTTTAAAACTTTTTTTTCAGGTGGATTTATGCAAGAGGGTTCTGAATATTTACAGACATATTGTTTTAAATATACAATTAGCACCAAAAACATGGTAAGTATATTCTTTTTTTTTGTTATAGAAATATGTAAAAATTAAAAAAAGAAAAGAAAATACACAGACCAGTTGTTATTAATAGAATGTTTATGGAAAATTATCTTGAATCCTAAACAAAACTTATTTGTGCGGAGGGGTTGGTAAACACACATATATATATATATACACAGTGATGCTGATAGCTTTTTAATTTGGTGGGTCCCAACTTAAGTTTCTTAATAAATTGCAGAGTTTTTATCTATGAACAACTAAAGATATCTAACCCCTACCTTGTATCATAATTCGTTTCCAGGAAAATGTTGAAATGTATTTACAGTTAGCTGGAAATGGTGGGGGGAAAGAAAAAAAACACTGGGGTGCATGGATACAATTTTTATGTAACGCGTACCTATCAGCATCTCTGTATGTATTTGAAATGTAATTTTTTAATTTAATATTTTTAAAGGTATTTTAATATTGCAATCTCTTTTTTTCTTTTAGGGAACAGACATTATTAGTATTGCTTTGTGTTACATCTGGAGTGCTCAAGAAGAATCCACCTGCAGAACGATATGGGACCCTTGGTGGTCGTTTGGTCCAACCAATATTCCAGGTATTTTTAAAATGTTTATTTTTATTTATTTATTTTTATTTTTTACAAATCTATAACATAAATAGAATAAGACATGATTGTATGTTTGAATGGACTGTACCCCCAGCAGAAGGTTTTTTTTTTAACCCCCCCCCCCAAAAAAAAGGGGTATCCTGGATATGACACTAAACTGCATCTGATGGTAAGGCTTGGATTATGGAGATCTGGGGGAGTACAGGATACCTCTTCATTGCCATTAATCTCAGATCCACTCTAACCTGGAGTGGTAGTACCTGTTAGGGTCCCATCTATGGGTCAAATAGATCTGTTTAAAAATTATTTGTATTAGATATGAATACTTGATATCATATAACCATGTGCAAAAAGAAAAAAAAAAAGAAACTATATAAAAATGTAAATATACACAATTCCCTAACCTCTCTGCATAAAATAATCCCAGACAGGTTAACATGCCATTATGGGATCTGTGCGGTAAAGTAAGGAGTTGATGGTAGGTATAGCGCTCCACCTCAGATGCGAAAACGATTTCTTTGGTCTAGCGCTAGTGAAAAGTGAATAGACTCTTTCGCTGTCTGTCTGATACCGACTTTAGGCCTCCCCGACGACTTTACTTACTTTTTACTTATTAATCATAAAATTATAATTTCTGTAAGCATTTGGGATTTTTATATAAATAAAAAATTTAAACATTGATTGATTTTAATGGCATGTCAACGTTTTCAGGGTTATTTTAATGCTTAGAGGTTAGGGAATCATGTTCATTGTACTTTCATATTTACATTTGTGTAGTTGTTTCATTGGAGTTTTAAGAAATTTTTTTTTTTATTAATATCAGAGATACTGATTGATATGCGTCCTGTGTCCCTGACGCACAAAAATCTAAAAGAATGCAGTAAAATTGTATCCATGCATCCCAGTGTTTTTTTTTCTTCCCTCACCATTTCAAGCTTATTTCAATAATTTCTTAGAAAAGAATTACACAAGATAGGTTACAAGGCAGGAGTTAGACGGCTTTAGTTGTTTCCTCAGTTCATAAATAAAAACTCTAGAATTTATTTATTTTCCTTTTTTTTTTTTTTTTTTTTTTTTTTTTTAAATTTCTTTCTTTCTCTCTTTTCAGACTTTGATTGTCACATGGATAAAAGCTAATTTGAGTGTGTATATATCTGCCAACTTGTGGCATCAAATCCTGGATGTTCTTTCATCTCTTACTTCATGGGATGAACTAATCAAAGAGTGGTCGGTAAGAATCTACTTATAAAATTATTTTTCCCTCTCCCACCCACCATTCAGTTTGATCTGATGTTTTTTTTGTGAGAATCATTTGCAGGTTAAGGTTTTCATTTCACCGTAAATCTACACTGAAAATACGAAATTATTCGAATCAATACAAGTGCATTTTTTAACACAAAAATATCATAAAATGTGTTCTTAATTATTATTTGAAATAAACTTAATTGTTATTAAGAACACATTTTATGATATTTTGTGTTAAAACATGCACTTGTATTGATTTGAACAATTTCATATTTTCAGTGTAGATTTATGGTGAAATGAAAATGGCTGACCAAAACATGGCTTCCTTAAAGTGAAATAAACAAGGGGAGGTTACTCTCATTTATGTAGCTAATGTTTAGATTACCTTTTCTTATAAAAGAAAAAACAAAAAAAGAAAGTATTTGCATTTATCAATAATTCTTTTTTTCTTCCCCTTTTTCTTTTAAATTCAGAAAACTATCAATACACTGACCCGAGTGCTAGCTCGACAAGTATATAATCTTGATATGCATGATTTACCTCTGGACCGACTCACTGAACAGAAAGAGAAGAAACGGAGAGGAAAGACTCAAGGTAGGTATTTACCCAACCGATTCACCACAGGTAGGATATGACACAAGGTCAGAAATACGAAGCATCCAGCGAGGATCAAAATCGCTATTCAGTAGTAATGGATCTGCGAGACTGGCTTGCTAACCATTATACCATGATGGGATGTCCCTCTTTATTTATCTGTTGTACTGGATTCCTTGAGAGAGGTTCAACTGAAAAACCACAACCATTGAAGCTTAGTATTAAAATCAAATAAGTAAAATGAATATTAAAGATTTAATGCATTTCAGTTATAGGCCAAACCACACAAATATTCCAATGGTGAATGTGAATTAAACTGTTTTATGATATTTAAAATGCGCTCATTGGCCCTAATGTATTTCAAATGTTTTTGATTTGGAGCACTCCCAGCAAAACCCTAACCCTAACACAATCTAACCTAAGTTACTTGACAATTACTGTTGTTCATCTCCTGTTACTTGGTTCATTGTGCTACCCATCAGTTGCTGTTGTTTGTTTCCTGATATCTGGTCCATTTTGCTGCCCATCAGTTGCTGTTGTTTGTTCCTGATATCTGGTCCATTGTGCTGCCCATCAGTTGCTGTTTGTTTTTCTTGACAAGTGGTCCACTGTGCTACCCATCAGTTGCTGCTGTTCATATCATATCACCTGGTCCATTGTGCTACCCATCAGTTGCTGTTGTTCATTTTCTGATATCTGGTCCATTGTGCTGCCCATTAATTGCCGTTGTTTGTTTCTTGATGAGTGGTCCATTGTGTTGCCCGTCAGTTGATGTTTATTTCTTGACAAGTGGTCCATTTCCTGATATCTGGTCCATTGTGCTGCCCATCAGTTGCTGTTGTTTGTTTTTGGTTTTAATACAAAAATATCATCGGGCATTCTAAATTGGTGCTTAAACAGCTCATCGCCAAAACTACTGCACCAAATAGTCTCATTCCACACTGAGTTAGTGTTTGGAGATTTCCCTCTCCATTTCTTGATCAGGTCTACATTGTTAGTGTAATAGGATTCATATTCACATCTCAATCAAGTCGGTATAGTTAATGTTGGCGGAGGGGATGGGGAGATTTATGTCAATTTCTTGATCAAGTAACTTTATGAATTAGTCACTTAATTCATCTTGTTTTTATAAATTGTAGACTAAAATTTTTCATGATTTTTTTTTCCCCAAAAAGAAAATAAATTCACTATGAATTATACAGAAGATTTATATTCTTGGGGTTTGTATTTTCATTTTAAGAATGAGGGTTTAAGTAAATCATTAACATTTTAAGTAAATCATTAACATTTTAATGAGGTTAAGTAAATCATTAACATTTTAATGAGGGCTTAAGTAAATCATTAACATTTTAATGAGGGCTTAAGTAAATCATTAACATTTTAATGAGGGCTTAAGTAAATCATTAACATTTTAATGAGGGTTTAAGTAAATCATTAACATTTTAATGAGGGTTTAAGTAAATCATTAACATTTTAATGAGGGCTTAAGTAAATCATTAACATTTTAATGAGGGTTTAAGTAAATCATTAACATTTTAAGCTTATGTTGCTCCAAGTCTGATTCTATTTGAATTTCAACTTTACAAAATTATTACTAACGTATAAGTTAGTGTCAACTAATTTAGTTTTTTCTACCTAAAAATTTGGTCTATCCCTGAGTATATACTTTATGCTTAGAATTATATAAGTAAAGTAGTAGTAAAGTTGATGGAGTGGCCTATTGTTGGTATCAGCTGAGCAGCGCAGGAGTCTATCCGTTTTCACTAGTGATAGACCAGGAAGATTGTTTTACATTTGAATTGGAGCGTCACGCCTACCATCAGATCCCAACTGAGCTATATAAACCTGTGGTAATTATGTTTGATAATAACTGTAAATACTATACCTGATAATGGCTTATCCAATAATTAGCATAAATAAAAGTCAAGATAGAACTGAATTGGATCCTTCTTTGCACAAACATGTGCGTCTGTGTAAAAATAAATTTAAAAAAAGAGAAACCCTTATGGCAAGCCCCAACCCCTTTTTATCATATGGGTGCTAGAAGGCGGTGGCTGCAGGTCTACATGTCCTGGGAATGACGTTAAACTCTATCTGATGATGAGGTTCCAGTTTTGGAGAATGTGGAGCACCCCTTCATCACCATTGCTCCCTGGTCCACTCTGACCCGGAGTGGTAGTACCTGTTAGGGTCCCATCTATGGGTTAAATAGAAAAATGTATTTATAAAAAATTGTATTATCCATTAAGAATTGATTTATTTCAAAACTTTATCGGCATTAAATGACCCACTGAGGTTGATATGCCGTAAAACAAACCAAACCAAACTAAAAAAGAGAAATGAAAGAACTAACTTTATTTTTAAAAGTTGATAAGTTAGTTTCTGGTGAAAATCTAAGAATTTAGAAAAAAAATTTTCTATATAAATTTTTTTATCTTTTTGGTTTGTTTCTGCCTGCATTATTTTTTCTTTGCATTTTTAATTTTTTTTTTTTTCCTTTTCTATCTATCTCTGTCCCATAATAATTGTTACACTTAGTGTCTGAAATTTATTGCAAATGTACCAACTATTTTGGGACAGAAGTGATATTTTCTTTACTTTTGTACTATCTCTACCTCATAATAATTGTTACATTTAGTGTTTGAAATTTATATGAAAATGTAACAACTATTATGGGACAGAAGTGGTATTTTCTTTTTTTGTCATTATTTGGTGTAAACATTTGTAATTATTTAAACAGCATTGTTTAATTATTTTCTTTTTATTCTGGTGATTATTTTCAGTTGGTTACATACAAAAATTATCTGCTTCCTGTCTTAAAACCCTTAGAACCTGAGCCACTGTTAGTTGTACAACTACCCAGGGGCCTGAATTCTGGCTGGGTATCTCTATTGCCTATTAAATTGTATCTGTTATTTAAGAGTCTTGGATGTGCTACTCATGTAGTGAATAATTTCTTATCGTTTCATTACTCAAAGTTTCATTTATCATTTATAGACAAGAAGACACATGAAACTT
Source organism: Doryteuthis pealeii (assembly GCA_023376005.1). Lineage (NCBI taxonomy): Eukaryota > Metazoa > Mollusca > Cephalopoda > Myopsida > Loliginidae > Doryteuthis > Doryteuthis pealeii. Next base: position 24,374,578 of record CM042168.1, read on the forward strand.
ATAGTAATGAAACAATAGTGAAAAAGTGAGATTTTGATAATTTTAGTTATATATATATATATATATATATATCCATCTTGCTGCTTTCTTGAAATATATCTCTCAATGTCAAATCAATATTTTTTCTATTTAAGCTAAGTCTGCTTTAGTATTTAGCCATAGTTAGAGAGAGAATAGTTGGATTCATACCTTTCCCAAGGGTATTAGTGCTATGTGAAATGCAAACAGCCTTATTCAAGATTTGATCTTGGGTAGCTGAGTCCACTTCCTATGATGATAACCACTACACCATGAGCACCTCTTAATTGTACTGAATATTGAATTTTGTCATAAATTATTCTGGCATGAATTTTAAATATAATTTAAAGATTTGAAAAGAAGAATTGCTTATTCCATACATTGATTTCTGAGGTGAGTCCCTGTGGAGTAGTGGCTAACGTTATGGTCTGTGATATCGTGATATCGTCTGTGATTCACTTTTGGAGTAATACCCTTAGGAAAGGTATGAACCCTCTCATTCACCTCCCAGCTTTGGTTAAAACTCATGTGATGTTCTGCTGTGGACACCTACACATGGACACACCAGTGTAGGCTGACCAGTTAGAGGAAGAATACTTTGATTAATACCTTTCCCAAGGGTATTAGTGCTATGTGAAATGCAAACAGCCTTGTTCAGGATTTTATTTTGGATAGTTGAGTCCACTTCCTCTGATGATAAATGTTATGTTACAAGCATCTCACTTAAGGTGATTAAATAAGAGATAATATTTTCAGGGGGGGGGGTGCTCACGGTTCTAAGGGTTAATTATATAATTTTTTACCAATTGTTTTGTTTTTAATCTTTTTGTTTTAAATTTTTTATTTATTTATTTATTATTTTTCATTGATATTTATTTTTTTGTAGCATGATATTTTTCATTATTATCATTTTTTTTACATTCTTCATTTTTGATACTTATATTTGCATGCATCCAGAAAATTAATGTCACTTTAAATAAAATTTAAACTTTAATCAATATTACTGTCTGTAAGTAGAAAGTGCCAACTTTTAATTAGAAAAAAAAAAAGAAGTTTTAAGATTATTAAAATAATATCCCATAAAACTAGATTTGCTTTTACTGGCAATTAAGATTTAATTGATGGTACATCAATTGATTCTTTCTAATTTAATGATTCAAATTTTTATTTAAAAAAAGACTCTCAATTAAAAAATAAATTTGAAAAAAAAAATTGTAATTAAAAAAAAAATTTGAATTAGCAAAACAAAATCTAAATTTAGAAAAATTTTTTAAATTAAAAAAAAAAAAAAAATTTAATTAAAAAAAATTGTTTATATAAAAAGATTTCTTAAAAAAATTGTTAAATTTAAAAAAAAAATTCAAGTTTAACAAAAAAATTTAAATTTAAAAAAATTAAACAATTTTTGAATAAAAAAAAATTATTAAAAAATTTCTTAGATTAAAAAAAAAAAAAAAAAAAAAAATACAGCTAATTCTTAAAAAAATAAAAAAGAAGAATAAAATAAAAAAGAATAAAATAAAATGAAAAAAAATTTCTATGCTTTATGCCAAACTCTTTATTTTTGTTCTTCGATTAACAATCCAACACTCTCTCTCTCTTTCTCTCTCACTGTCACTAATTTGGTTTTGAATTTCCTCTAAGTCCCATCAATATTTCATGTTGTATAACATTTCAGACTCATTGACATCCTGCAGTGTCTGGAATGATTTGAACACGGCACCAGTTCAAAGATCTACCCACCCTAATTTGAATTCTGAAGGTAAAAATTCTATAACAAAATGAATTAAAAAAAAAAAAAAAAAAAAAAAAAAAGGAAAAAAAGAGATCCAGTTCTCCTTGTGTATGTGTATGCTTAACCTCGTGCATACTGGCATACATTTATTCTTTATGCTTGTGATGACTTACAATTTGTCATGAAACTGGTGTTATGCCATATTTTAGAATTCTTTGAATGCCATTAGAAATTATAGCTTGTGAAATCTAATACTGGTTGTACTAATTCATCTTAATCCAGATTAAGTTAATCAGAAAGATTTATTATTACCTACAGGGTGTTCGGGCTAAATTTGACAGTTTGCATAAAAGGAAAAGACACAATATCCTATCCAGGGATAAATGTACTATGGTACCTTGAATTACAAGTGGCCCAACTTCCGAGTTACAAGCTGTCACTCGGTCAATTTTTTTTTCTTTTGTTTTCAAAGCTAAAATTTGAGGTATTATCAAGCTTCAGGAATGCTTATCTCTTAATAATTTCACTAAAAATATTTACATTTCCAAATTCATTATGCCAACAAAGAGATGCTGAATGTACTTGTCCTGCGTCCCTGATGCACAAAAATCTAAAAGGATGCAGTAAAATCGTATCATGTGTTCCAGTGTTTTTCTTTTTTCTTCCTCACCATTTCAAACTAACTATGCATTCAGTGTTTTTCTTTTTCTTCCCTAACCATTTCAAGCTAACTGTAGATACATTTCAATAGTTTCTTAGAAAAGAATTACACAGGATAGGTTACAAGGTTGGAGTTAGGCGGTTATAGTTGTTTCCCCAGATCATAAATAAAAACCCTACAATTCATTAAGAAACTTTAGTTGGGACCCATAAATTTTCCTGGGGACTCATTCAAAGCAAATATGTGCATCCCAGGATGCACTAAATAAAAAAGCTATGAGCATCACTGCCAAAGAAAAGTACAGTGGTACCTTGACTTACAAATACGCAACTTACTAGTTTTCCAAATTACGAGTTGTCACTCAGTCAATTTGTTTTTTTTTTTTTTTTTTGTTGATTTGTGCTGAGAGCTAAAATTTTCTGTAGCTAACCTTTTCTCACCTACAAATTTAATCTTTATACTCTCCAATATCGCTGATTGTTCATTAATACAGCTAGCTGTTCCTGAATTAAAAAGGAAACATAAAAAAAAAAAAATTGAATTTAACCCGAAAACCCTGTATGTTCCAATGTTTGAACAAATAATTTAATTATCTAAGCCGATTTAGAATTCCAATAGTTTAATTAGAATTCCTATAAAACCTGTAGTTTGTTTTTGCTAATAAGATAATCCGGTTATTTCCTATAAGTCTAACATGATCAAAGGGGAACCATTCTTGACTGATAAATTATTTATTTATTGATCTACTTGAAAAAAAAAAAGATGGGGTTAGGGTTTAGGGTTAGTTTAATGGGAAAATAAATAAATAATTTATCAGTCAAGAGTGGTTCCCCTTTGATCATGTTAGATCATGTTCATTGTTTTTTTGTGAACAAATTTGGCTTAGTTGGTTATGACAGTTTCAGTTATAAATAATGATCTTGGTTCAAATCACTTATCATCATCATCATCATCATCATCCTCATCAAGGTAGCATGGATTCCCTTGACTTTCTCTCTCGCCACCCATACCTATTGGTAAGTCCTCTAGATTGCATCCAGTGTCCATACAGAGATGATAAATATAAATCTTTGCTAGTTGGGCAACACTTGTATGTCCCTGTATAGAAGTCCATAAGAGAATGTTGCCTGTGAGTTTTTGTCCTTATTTCTTCAGCAGTGCCCAGCATCTCTTGGATAGTTTGTGAGATAGGAGGTAAGTGGCTGCACAGTTACTGCTTTGTAGGGTGATGATTCCAGGATTTGTTCAAAACAGCACGCAGCTTTCTTGTGTAGTGGTTCAAGTAGTGCAGCCATACAATGCTATTGACACAGCTACTTGGAAGAATTCCCATTTTGTTTTATTAAAGATCAGAGATCAGATTTCTATATGTTCGTTAATCTCTCAATAGCAGTCCATGCCTTACCTATGCTTCTTCTTGTGGCAGCATTTACCCGAGTTGGGTTGAGCTGATTCCATCCATTGAATTCATAATGGTCAAAGAAGGAGCATCATGGGAATAAGAAGTATGCAAGTGGTCTACAAAATCTTGCATGCAGATGCTCTTATTTTCTGTAGATTATCCTGCTGAGATGAGAGGACCAAAAGTAACCACCACGTAGATGAGATATTGCTACCAAGGTGTGTGAATTAGCTTACTAATAATGACACAAAAAATGCAGTCCTTTTCAATCTACAATCCTAGCAGAAAGAATTGAAAATGCATTACCCTGGTAAGGAGAACTATTTGAAACTGCCATTCACTTTTTGGGCCTTGTTTTTATAGTCATCAGTTTTTGAATCAATTTGTTAATGTAGAGACGCTGTTTGAAGGGCCTAGGACAAGCATCGGCAACCTTTTTTTTGAGAATCAGGCTGCACGAGACATTATCAGGCTCTCCGCATTACTAAACAAATTTAGTTTCATTTCACATTACTAACTCAACCATTTCTACTACAGAAGCATTTGCCTTAGAAATAGAGAAAAGTTTTAAGCAGGCCATTCAGAAAGCACCATAGGCCACATGTGACACATAGGCTGCAGTTAGCTCATGACTTGCTGAGGACACTGGATGTTTTGATTACAGTAGGTTTTTATTATTATTCATGTATATATATTTACCAACCCCTCTGCATGAGCAGGATGTGACACAAGGTCAATTTCTTAAGTGGAGTTCAACAGGTTTGAATTCAGAGTTTTCCTTCTCCTAGACCGGTTGCCTAACCAAGGTTAAAGAGCCCAGTCTGCCCTACTATTTACCAATAGCTGGAGGGAGAGTAGGATTCATACCTTTCCCAAGGGTATTAGCGCTAAGTGAAATACAATTTCCATGTCCAGGATTTGAACTCGGGGCGTCGAGTCCATTTCTCATGACTTTAACCATTACACCACGCACTTACAATTCATGTATATGTAGAAAATCCCCTCAGTGCAAACACAAGCTATATATATATATATATATATATATATATACAAAAGTGGAAAATAATTTGACAGTAGGTAGTTCCCCAACCTGTTTTTCATGAGGAGGATGTGACATCAGCTTTACTGTATATATATATATATATATATATATATATAATATATATATGAAGAAGAATGCCAATGTTAATTTATTTTAATGCATGTGCAAATATCTAATTACCAAACTGCATTTCTGTGAAATTTGGAAGAAGAAAAAAAAAATTGGTTAGGAATTCTATTTGCATGAATTTGGGTTATTCTATATTGGTTCTTCCAAAATTAATGATGATTTTTTTTAATATGTATATTTTTTATGCACAATATTTAGTTTTGGTATTTTCTCCTTTTGTTAAAAAAGAAAAAAAGAAAAAAAAAGTGTATATAATGTAGATTGTTTTAATTGACCTAAGAGGTGAAATTGGTAAGTTGAAGAGATAGTATTTTTCTTATTAAGTTTCCTTTATTGTTTTTCTAATAGATTTCTCTTCATTGGTGACCTTCCTTGCATGAATATTGAATGTTGTTGATTATCATTATCATCACTACTACTACAACAATTTTCTTAACTGACATCTTTTGTCTCCCACTTCCTACCTAATGTAAAATCACTTCCTATCTATAAAATTCATAATAATTTGAAAATGTTAACTATCACTAATCTTTAAAATAACTAATAGAAGAGTGCAAATAAGTTAAGGGAAGCAACTCTGTAATTAGCCGTTTCTAGACTTAGAAGTTCTCTCCCTTGAATAGGATTTCTTTTCCTCTTACGTTAAATAATGCCAAAATTTCTGTACGACATCTTTTCTTTAAAATTTCATGAAAAGTTTTTTTCCGGTTAAGAACATAGTATAAACCTACATTAAAAAAATTCTATGAATATTTTAATTATAAGAATGAAATATATCATGTTAAAAGGATGACATCTAGAGAAAAAAAAAACAAAACAATGAAAAACCCCAGCAGTAATGCACCTTTTGGTAGATACAGATTTTAATTTATAATTCTTTTTTAGTGGCCTAATTGAACTGGAAATAGCTTTATTCTCCAACATTAGAGATTAAAAAAAAAGATGTCTTCAGAGATGCTAATAGGTACACGTCATATGTCCCAGACACACAAAAATCTAAAAAGGATGTAGTAAAATCATCTCCATGTATCCCAGTGTTTTGCGTTTTTCTTCCCTCACCATTTCAAGCTAACTGTAAATACATTTCAATAGTTTCTTAGAAATTAATTACACAGGATAGTTTACAAGGTAGGAGTTAGATTGCTTTAGTTGTGACCCATAAAAACACTCATTCAAAACACATAAGTGTGTCTCAGGACGCACTAAATCAAAAAGCTATTAGCATCACTGAAAGTGTCTCTTTAATTAAGTTTTTTTCCCATTAAGAACAGAGTATAAACCTTCATTAAAAAAAAAATTTCTATTAATTTTTTAATTATAAGAATGAAATAAATCATATTAAAAGGATGACATCTAGAGAAAAAAAAAACTAAAACAAAACACAGCAGTAATGCACCTTTTCTTTAAAATTTCATGAAAAATACAGATTTTGATTTATAATTTTTTTTAGTGGCCTAATTGAACTGGAAATAGCTTTATTCTTCAATATTAGAGGATTTAAAAAAAATAGATGTCCTATCCTCTTCTGTTTTTGCTATGTTATGGTACCAAACATACAGAAATTGCATCATAACATGTTTATTGCATGGTGTTTGATTATCCGCCAACCCAATGCATTTTCACATAACTACAAATAATTTGCTTGCATGCTTGGATTAATTTTGTCTTTAAATATTTATTATTTCAAAAGAATCAAGATAAATTACCTCTATTGAGAGAAGACAGAGCATATGATCTTTAGGAGTAGGGCTAACTTGATTGTCTGTAGTAGAATGCTTCCTTTAATTCCACTGTGTTCCATTTTGAAGGGAATTTACTGAAATACCTGAAAGTTGTTTTGTTTATTGTCTAATCTATGTGGTTCTTGTATTTTGAATGTTGTTGACTTGTGTGTTATATGAATCAATGAAAAAGAGTGATAAAACTAATAAAAAGAGTAAAATATTACAGTTACAGGTGGGATTGGAAAAATTAGGATAAAATTCTTTACTAATAAGATGAGAGGTGATCTCATTGAAACTTTCAAAATAATGGAATTGCTTTTTTAAAAAAAATTAGTGAAATAGATCATTAATCAGGAACTGAGTCTATTCTAGTAGTGACCACCCCAAGTGGAGTATAACAGATTTTAATTCAGTTTTCTTTCTCCTAGACTGGTTGCCTAACCAGGGTTAAAGAGCCCAGTCTGCCCTATTATTTACCCATAGCTGGAGGGAGAGTAGTTGGATTTATACCTTTCCCAAGGATATTAGCGCTATGTGAACTGTAGCTTCATCCAGGATTTGAACTCTGGTTGACGAGTCCATTTCCTACGACTCTATTTCCTACGACTCTATTAGACGCGCCTCCAACATAATTATAGTAGACATTTTTTTATTTTTTTATTTCTCAAACTGGAAACTTAGTCAAGGCAGATTCTAAAAACTAAGTTTATGAATTGACTGGATTTTCTTGCTATTAGAGTAATAAATTTTTGGAAAAGAATTTCCTCATCAGGTCAGAAACAGCAATAGTGTTAAAGAATTTAAGATTAATTTGGATGATTTCAGAAATAATGGTTAGAAAAAGAATTTAAGAGGATATTTTTGGTAACTATTAGATAAATGAATAGAATTTGATAGTGTATATGTTCTGTGCAAAGAATAAAAAAAAAAAAGTATGATGTAAGAATATAATAATAAAAATAATTCAACAGTTTTGAATTCAGTTTTCCTTCTCCTAGACTGGTTGCCTAACCAAGGTTAAAGAACCCAGTCTGCCCTACTATTTACCCATAGCTGGAGGGAGAAATAGTTTGATGCATACCTTTCCCAAGGTTATTAGCACTATAAAATGCAAACAGCCTCATCCAGGATTTGAACTCTGTTTGCTGAGTCCATTTCCTTCGATGATAACTGTTACACCATGCACCTCCAAAGTAGACTTGTATAAACCAAGTTTAGCCTGGATATATAAATGGATTTATAAATACAAACTAGTAAAATTCACCCCCTGTGGATCTCTAGGCTTTTATTCACTCTGCAAAAATGTATTTCACTCCTAGGGGTTTATATGGAGTACTTTGACAAGTCCTGATGTAGAGCAATATGAGGAATATAAAGTATGAAAGATCTGGTTCAGATATCAAGAGTCGAATTGCAAATGGTTGCTTCCATGATTGTATTTATACTGTATCCTAGTCAAGGGCAGATCACTCTATTGTACTTATACAGGGGACACTTCTAATGTAAACATTTTGTCTCCTCAATATGTGAATTAATCATACAGTTATTATTAGGTTATATTTTAGCATCAAGTAAGGCATTTTTTCATCCCACTTTGAAAAAAAATTTTTTAGACTTATAAATTCATAAACCGTACTCCTTATTTCTGCTATTTTATTGTATTTTTTTGTTTTTATTTCCAAAGGTCCGTCAAGATCCAAATCTTCAGAGCAAAACGTTTCTCGACCAACTATGCCTCCTGAGCCCGGATTACCTCGTGTCCCTTCAGTCACTTCCAATATACCTGAAGTTCCGTTCGAAAGGGGCAAATTCAAAAGTGAAGGTAATTATTTTCGATCAAGTTCTGTTCTCTTGAACATTTTCATACATTTTAGCTTTTTTTCCCCCTCCCACATACACTAAGGCTCGGTTTAAAACCTTTTAAATTTATACATTATAATTCAGGTTAAAAAAAAAAAAGACTGTGGCTCTTTATTTAAATCTCAATAAAACCATAAACAATTTTCTTTTTTTTTTTATCGCCCCATTTTTTTTAAAGTGCTGCATAATCTGTGTATATGTTTAATAATTTTTTTTTTTTTTTTTTTTTTTTTTAATTTAATTTTGATGATAACTGGAACACTTCTTGGACTAAAAGTTTATTTAATCCGATTTATTTTTGAAGAAAAAACAAGAAACAAACTTGTAAAATCTTAGATTATATCTCTAAATTATTTGTCTGAATGTTTGAAGTTTGATAATTTGTATTATTTAGATTTTTCAGAATGTTCTCATCTTTATTGTTATATACACAACATTTTGGTTGATGTGCCTTCTGGGCCTCTTCAGGTGTTACTTGTTGAACTTGGGAACCTTCTCGTTGAACTCTGGAACTTTCATATTATTGGAAGTTTCCCAAGTTCGATGAGAAACATCTGAAGAAGGTCAGAGGGTACTTCAGCCAAAACATTCTCTATATAACAATAAAGATGAGGACAACAGTCTGAAAAATCTAAATAATACATATCTCGGAATATTCCGAAAGATTGTCCCTAGGTTTGAGAAGTATCATGACCATAACATAAATTTGGATCATTCAGACTATTTTCCTCATCTTTATTGTTATCTACACAACGTTTCTGCCAATGTGCCTCCTGGTCTTCTTCAGGTATTTCTTGTTGGGCTCGGGAATCCCCTCCTTGAACTTTGGAACTTAACCCTAGAACTCGGGAACCTTCTTGTTGAACTTGGGAGTCTTCATGGAACTTCGAGCCTAACCCTTTATTCAATCCATGGGGGTAGACTGTTCTCATTCTGTTAACCATGACTGGGTACGGGTGTTAAGCTGTGTTAATTATTCTATGTTACTGTCGCCCTTGATCAGGATTGAACGTACAGCCTAGAGATAACTGTCACTTAGAACTGTATTAACATATTGGTTGAAACGCTGTGTAGATAACACAATAAAAATGAGGATAACTGTTCGAATAATCCAAATAATTCAAATTATCAAGCCTCAACTCAAAAATTCAGAGAAATAGTACCGTACATTGTTCTGTCAATCAAACCTCTTCTTCATATTCTTGATGTTGTTAACACAACATTTCGTCGTTTTGTTTATGGACATCTGACATGATCCGAAGAATGGCTCAGGTTAGCAACATCAAGAATACAAATTCCAATTATCTCAACAACTTTTGCTATTTTGTATTATTCAGATTTTTTTTGACTGTTGTCCTGATGTTTATTGTTATATACATAACGTTTCAGTCAATGTGCACTCCGGCCTTCTTCAGGTGTTTCTATTCAAACTCTGGAACCTTCTTGTTGACTTTGGGAGCCTTCATGGAACTTCAAACCAAACCTTTTATTTAATCTGTTAGACACATGGGGCAAAGGGATATAAGGGTTCAGTTAATACAGTTCTAAGTAACAATCATCTCGAGGTTGCAGGTTCAATCCTGACATTCAGGTGAAAATGATATAGAATACTGAACATAGTTTAACACTTTTACCTGGTCATGGTTAACATAATGAGAACAATCTACAAGACGAGGACAACAGTCTAAAATATCTAAATAATATAAATTATCAAGCTCCATCTAAAAAATAAGTTAAATGACCCACTGATGTTGATATGCCATAAAACAAGCCAAACCAAATCTAAAAAATTACAAGAAACACCTGAAGAAGGCCGGAGGGCACATTGACCGAAACGTACATATAACAATGAAGATGAGAACAACAGTTCAAAATATCTAAATAATACAAATTATCGAGCCCCATCTAAAAAAAAATAACAAGAAACACCTGAAGAAGGTCGGAGGACACATTGACTTAAACATTGTACATATAACAATAAGATAAGGATAAGCCTCATCTAAAAAGTAACAAGAAACACCTGAAGATGGTTATTGAGCACATCGACCAAAATGTTGTCCTATAATCATAAAAATGAGTACAACTTTAAAAAAATCTAAATAATACAAATTATCACCCCATCTAAAAAAAAATAACAAGAAACACCTGAAGAAGGTTGGAGAGCACATTGATCGAAATGTATATATAACAATAAAGATGAGGACAACAATCCAAAAAATCTAAATAATACAAATTATCAAGCCATATTGCCAAAATTCAGACAAATAATTTTTGGTACATTCTAAAAGATAGTTATCATTCCATCCTGAGGAAATTGTTCACTTGTTCTATTAAGTATTTTTTGGTAATATAACATACATTTACTTTTACTGATTTTTTTTTTTTTTTTAATTAGAAACCAACACCTTAAATATTTTTAGTCTCTCAGCTGCATTTTTGAGATCTTTTAATTAAACATGTTTCAATTTGATATCATATACTGATAGTTCGATAATGCACAAGTAATCAGTTTTGTTATCAGTAATTTTCATAATTTTCACTTTGTATTATTTAGATTTTTCCGACTGTTATCTTTATCTTTATTGTTATATACACAATGTTTTGGAAGGTGTGCCCTCTGGCCTTCTTCAGGTGTTTCTTGTCAAACTCGGAAACCTTCATGTTTTAGTCCGGACTATTCATGGAACTTCAAAACAAAAATCTGTTATTCAATCCAACAACAATAGATTAAATAAAGGGTTCGGTCCAAAGTTCCGTGAAGGCTTCTGATTATGACATAAAAGCTCTCAAGTTCAACAAGAAGGTTCCCAATTTTCAGTCACCATATACATAATGTTTCGGCTGAAGTGCCTTCTGGCCCTCTTCAGGTGTTTTTTTTTGTTGAACTTGGAAGCCTTCAATTCGTAATCAGGGGCCTTCACGGAACTTCAAACTGAAGACTCCTGAATTAGACAAGAAATACCTGAAGTGGCTGGAGAGCACATCAGCCAAAACATGGTTGTCCTCATCTTTATTGTTATATACACAGTCTTAAAAATCTAAATAATAGAAATTGTCATGCCTCATCTCAAAAATTCAGATAGTAATTTTCAGCTTATTTTGAATATTTTTTTATTATAAGAATTATTTCCTGATCTCATTAATTGACTCCAAATACATGTCTTAGGTGTTACAGGAAGAAAAAAAAAAAAAAAAAAAGAAAAGAAAGTCTCTTTAGTCCGGCTTTATTTGTCTACATGAAATAAATTTTTTATGCATATTGTCTTATATACTGTATATACTCGTTTATTGTACACACTTTCTGAGACCTAAATTTTAGCCTAATATTAGGGGGTTGCACCATATGCAAGATAAAAACCTTGTGTGTGTAAATAAGGGACAAAGGCTGGACTTAGGCCAACTGCAGCTGTAAATGGTCTCAATTTAAGTCTCAGAAAATTGCATGATACATAAGTATATATGGTAAGAAGCATCCATGTCAACTTTTTCTGAGGCAGGGTACCAAACATCATATAAATGGGTATTAACTTAGTATACTTGATGTCTGGTTGAATTCTTACTTTACTTGGTGGCTTTTTTTTTTGTGTTGCACACCTCTCATAATTACTCTCCCTTTTTTTTTTTTTTTTTTTTTTTTAAAGTTAGGATCTCCCTAAATTGGAAAGTAGACTTTGACTCTCCTTCTTTCTTGATATTGGAGATCCTATAAAAATTGTCAACATTTAATTGCAAATTTTAGATGTCAGATTTTTAAAAGCAGTATTCTTAATCTAGTGTAAACTCTTGATGGGCACTGGGGCGTTCGTTGCACTTCTCTGCAGCATATCTCGTCTTTTGGCCGTCATGTCATCTATGTGTTGTCTGCAAATAGGACCTCCACCTGTTGTGCCCTCAGTTGAACTGCCCCGGGGACTAAAGACCCTGTCAAAGAGAACAATCAAACAAACAGAGACAAAGAGTAACAGCACAGCACATACCAAAATCGAGAAGAGAGAAAGTGTACGACTCCATGATTCATTGTTGTTCAGTCATTCAACTCTATGCTCTATTCTTCTGCTGCTGCGAGTTTGTTGAGCCGAGATGCAACCCCCCGCCCCCAACCCTGTCAAAGTCAGGACCTATACTTTTTGATCTGCATTCAACCGGTCCCGAAAGTTTGTCTCCACCAACTCCCAAACTCTAACTGACTTGCACGGCACCCAAATCCAAACTGAACTGGTCTTTCAAATTCCACTGTCCCCTCCTACTTCTAATTCTCATCCCAAATCTTATTTTCGTGAGACCCGTAAATCCCTTTGTTTAAGAAGAGACCACTCTGGTGGTTAACTGTTAGGTAGTTTTATTGCTTTACTAGATTTTTTATCTACTTCCCACTTTGTATAAATCCAGACATCTTGTGTTTTTAGGAGAAATATTATCATCATTTATCTTTTCTTAAGTCCCTAAATTATTTTAATGGTCCTTGCTATTGACACTTATACATACATGCCCACACATTTGATCCACTAACTCTAATGTCTACACACACACACACACATGTACCCATATGAAGCTTGTATTGATCTCGTACCCACATCTATTTATAATCATCTTAATACTACATCTATATATTTACACACACACACCAGCTCATATGCGTGAACCCAAATGCATCGTGCAGCATGCATAGTGTCATACTCATCTAAAAACACATTCTATTAAAATCTTTGTTGTCCAGTTTTTTTCAGTCATTATATAAGAATTAAAAAAAAAAAAAACTTATAGATTTATTTAGTTTAAGACAGGGTTTTTATTAAGCCTTGGTGTGGTGCATTTAGCAACAAATTTAATGGCTGGAATACATTTTTGTTGTATACTGTTAGTAAAATGGCCATGTTTACACTGTAAAGACAGCAAGCAAAATAGTGCAGTCAGGCTCAAATCACGTGACCACAACAGTGCCAACTATAAGCACACATACACTAGTGAAAAGAAGATAGGCTCCCTCACTGTCTAGCTTATACCGAATAGGCTATTTCTCCTGACTTTATTTACTTTATTTCAAAATAATTAACTAAACATTGATTTTTTTTTTTTTTTTTTTTTTTTTTTTTTCATTTAAAAAAATTTTTTTAATCACAAGTCTGCTTTTTAAATTTTCTTGTTTTACAACGTAAAAGTCCCCCCTCCAATGGTTTTGATTCATTGATTTATTTGCCTCTTAAATTTGACGCTTTTTCTTCATGTCATATTTCATTTTGGTTTCTCAGTCCTCTTTTGTCAATTCTTCTTCTGCATTATTTTATCTTTTTTTTTTTTTTTTTTTTTTTTTTTCATTTTTTCATTTTTATTTTTTTCATTTTTTTTTTTTATTTCTCTTTTTTTTCTGGTGATGAACAAAACAAAATCAAATCTATTCCAGTTGGTTTTGTTCTGTTTCAATTTCAAAAAAAAAAAAAGAAAAAAAAATCTCTGTGTGGTTTTGCACTTTTATTTAAAAAAAAAAAAAAGAAGTATATAAAAATCGATTAAAATTATAAAAGACTTTCTGGTGTTGCATTGCTTCATTTCCCCCCGTAACAGGCGCAGGAGGACTGAAGGGCAGGACAGAGTTGCATAAGCAGCGTTCGTTAAGTGGGGAACCCTCTCCTTGTCACTCACGTACCGCATCCGTTGCTTCTGACTCTATGGTCAGAAGTAGCAGTGAGGGTAACATAGCTGACCCCAGGGAACTGGCAGAGAGGTTGAAAGGTATGATAGTACTCCTTCTGGAAACTACTCATTTAGCTTTTTCCTTTTTTTTTTTTTTTTTTTTTTTTTTCTGCTAAGTCTGCTGCTCTTGTTGTACATAACTGAATAATTTTTTAAGTGCTTTCAGAAACGGCATGAGCTTCTTTTTTTTTTTTTTTTTTGTTTCTTTTTATTTTTGTTTTTTTAATGCAGGTTTATTTGAAAACCAAAATGGCTATAGATAGTTTGTTAATTTGATCTGCTTTTGTCTGCATGTAGACATTGTTTTTTTGGAAAGTCTGTTGTGCTTTTTTTCTTTTCGTTGTTTCATAAATCACAACACAACAATTTAATTTCTGGGGGAAAGAAAAAAAAAAAGAAATTGATTTGTTAGATATTCAAACCTTAGGTACTATCAGAATTGTAGGCTTTGAACATACTTAGAGCAGGGGAAGAAAAAAATATTGACATGTTAAATATTTAAACTTTAGGTACTATCAGAAAGAAATTGACCTTGTGTCACATCCTACTTATTTGGAGGGGTTGGTAGATATGTATGTATATCATATTCAGTCACCAATTCTCTGTGTTGTTTTTAAAGATGCAGAGTATAGTTTTCAACCTGTTGCATACATGGTTGTGTGGGTGCATTTGACTTGCATGCATCTGATAGGTAAAAGATTAATAACCTCTGCCCTGAAAAAAAAAACCCTAACAGTACAGCCCAAAACCGCAATAGATTTGTGATTATATTAACATTTTGTTGCTCTTGCATATTGAAGTAAGTCAGTCAGTCAGTCAACAATTGGTTTGAACAATGTGACTGGCCAAGCACAACTGAACCAGTGTCAAGACAACTGGTACTTATGGGAATTCAGAACTGTCCACTCATGCATTTGAGTGATTCCATTCCCTGAGTCCTGATTGGCTGCTTGGTTTGTATGATCCTCTGAGGCTCCATAAATCCTGCCACTTTGCAGTGGTCTTTACAGCATACCAGAATTGTATTGGGTTATGACTGCTTGCTGTCTTGTCTTGCCAATTCGACGGTAATTGAACTTAGTATGATTATTCTACATTGTAGAAATAAATATAAAAATTTCCCAATGTCGAAATGCTTCAGAGAGATAAGTAGGTCTTTTCAGGACAACATTGTATTCGGATAACACTTGAAATAATTGCATCATGTGCTAACCTCAATTGATAGTCCAATCCTTTGTACTGTGTCAGTTATGTAGTTTTCAAAGGATGAGCATATTTCATGTATAAATCTTGCAAACTCATGAAAGATTATAAATTAAATGCTACATTTTTTTGTGTTTTTTTTTTTTGCAAGTCGTCAGTATTATGTTTGGTTGATAATTTGCTCACCCAGAAAATCATTTTGGAAACTTTTTTCAGATTGGGCTGTCTACAGCTACTATTTTTTAGTGTTACAAAGAAGTTTATAGCTTAAATACACAGTCAAAAAGATGGTTAAAAGAGGCTATTATAAGACTTTGATGATCTGTAAATTACGAAACTGACAGTTAACTCTATATCGTCTACCAAACTTAGATCTACATCTGCTCTATCACCAATATTGAGGACTCTTTATTTATAAATATAGCAAACTATATTATTAATATATATGTGTATGTATGTATGTATGCGTGTATATATATATATAGATAATATAGCTGCTCTATCTGTAAGTAAACAGTGCTCAATATCCTGGATAGAGCATTTATATCTAAGTTAGATAGCATGGATATGGAGTCAATGGTGCTTGGTTACTGATCGTTTCTCACCTATATGATTATTCAAACCAAGCACTTGGTTTGAATAATCGCAGAGGTGAGAAACTGTAACCAAGTGCTGTGGATTTCATGTCCATGCTAGCCTATCTTATATATACATATACATATATAAAGGTTGGTTGAAAAGTTTCTTGGCTGACCAAGATGCTCTCATGGAAAGTGACCAAATGAGGTTTATTTTTCAATATAGTCCCCCTTACACTCCACACACATCATCCATAGCTGTTGAAGTGCTTGGATCCCACTGGTAAAAAAATCAACAGCAGATAGGACATCATCATAGGAACTTTTCAGCCCTTGGTACCTATATGTCTTCTCAGTAAGGTATTCTCATTGGTTTGGTGGTTGTGCGAAACAGCGATTATTAGTTGTGTGAACCCAGGGTCATAACGTCTATAATTCATATCTATTAGTTTACTTGTGTTTTAGTTTCTTATCCCAGTGGCACCTTCAGATTTGGTTTGAAATTTGCCACTGGGATAAGAAACTGAAACATAAGCAAACTCATAGACACCATGACTCTGACTTCAACAAAGGGTCCACACAAGAAATAATCGCTTCTTCACACAAATACCAAACCAATGAGCATACCTTACCAAGAAGACATATTCAGACCCTAAAAACTAGCCTCCAACCATGACATTTTCATATCTACATAAATTTAATGATATAAAGTAAAAAAAAAACAAAGAAAATATGTTGTGTATGTGGTATATGGAACAAATCTAATTTTCATTTGATTATTTAATCATTTAT
The DNA here is from genome assembly GCA_023376005.1 of Doryteuthis pealeii. Lineage (NCBI taxonomy): Eukaryota > Metazoa > Mollusca > Cephalopoda > Myopsida > Loliginidae > Doryteuthis > Doryteuthis pealeii. The sequence continues at coordinate 24,391,413 of CM042168.1, forward strand.
TAATACATTTGTTTAACCTTTAAAATTGTAGATACTCACCTTTTCTCTTTGCTTGTTTCTTCTGATTAACAATTCAGTATCAGTGATTGTATATCTTTTTACAGGAGTTCTCTTTTGTGTGAGATTGTATTGGTAATTTTAGTAGTGACTTTTAGAAAGTTTTGCCTGAAAAGATCTCTTACTAGTTTTATACTCTCTTCTTTATATTAATCCAGGTTAAAAGTGCAGTAAGGATAACTCGAATCCGATCATTTTCAGCCCTTATTTTTTCTGATGCAAGTATCATTGGGGAATGAGAAATGTTTTGGTAAATAAGCCAAAGCAATATCCATCCTGAACTATGCAAACCCACCCGGTTTCGACCGGGGGTCCGGTGAGCTTCGGCCTAGACCGGTTATGTTATAATAATAGCGTCTATCCCAGGGGCCCATCCCCCCAGGCAACACCTGCCCCCTTGATTTAAAGAGGCAGGGCTGGGTTTATTGCCCAGTGCCTGAGGCACCCCCCTTGAGGGGGAATGCCGACGGGATCGACGCAATTTTTCACCCACCACCCATGAGCTTCGGTTTGTGGGTGGTCCCACATTAATAGGGCCTTGTGCCTAACCCGTACAAGTGGGGTACGAGGTAAATACAATGCAAACCACCTTTTGACATATTTGTTAATTTTAGGATTAAGCAGTGTTGTATACTGGGACATAGAATGTTTGGTATCCTGTTGCATCAGTGTTGCAGTGTTTGGATCCCATTTGTCAAAAATATCTTCAAAAGCAGATATGATGTCATCATATGAACCTTTCACTCCATGTCGTTGATTTGTTATAGACTTTTTTATGGCTAATTAGCCCTGAAGAATAATTAAAGTTCCAATACAAACCCGAATGCTACAAAGTCCACTGCAAAATGACAAAGTATATATAAGACTCCACAATGTCATTCAAATCAAGCAGTCAAGCAGCCAATCAAAACTCAAGGAATGGAATCACCCAAATCACCCTCATGGATGGATCATTCTTGATTCCTATTTATACCAGCTGTCTTGGACACTGCTTGAGTTGTACTTAGTTAGCTGCTGTTATTAAAACCAACAGTAGACTAACTGACTTCAATAAGCCCAATTCTGAACTTGCAGATGCGGTCACACACATTGCAAAAGAAGTTTCCATCTACATTCTGTGGTGCATGATGATGAAGACATCATTGTTCTGCAGCCCTATTGAGTTCGATATTGAAGCTCAGTTCCTGTGGCACTGTTTCGCCAACCTTGTCTGTTGGAGGCCAGGTCTTCTAGACTTGATGTAATGGCGCATTTTTTCAAAGTGGTCTTCATATGGTCTTTGAACCACTTTCGAGGGCTTCTTGCCCTTCGAGTACCTTCTGCGAGTTCAACATAAAGTATTCTACAGAGGAGTCTGTCTACAAGCATGCGGATGGTTTGATCCAACTATTGCAACCCAATGTTTGGTATACTTGTACATCCAATAAGGGTATGCACTAACTAAAGTACTTTGCAACAGTGTTTATAATTGAGGTCATAAGTAGACGGTTCTCGTAAGGTGTTGCCACTGCTCTAAACAGCAGTAGTCTTGGACCAGTTCATTTACTAAGAAAAAGGTAAGATAGGCTAGTCCACTACAGATAGGGAGGAGATTGCTATCACTTGATCCCCAGTTATAATCCCAAGATTATATTAATATAAAAAGCTGTAAATCTTATGACTAAAAATAACAGGGGGGTCTCTGTGGTGTAGTGGCTAATGTGCTGAACTGTGACATTGTAGTAAGTGAGTTCAAACTTTATTACATTCACTTTTGGACTAATACCTTTGGAAAGGTATGAACCTCCCCCCCCCCCAATTATGGTTTTAAATAGTACCACAACTGTTCTTCTTCAAAGATAGCTTTGGTATCAAATAACCATCAGAGGTTGATATGCCATTAAAACAAAGAAACCAAACCTAAAAATAACCAAAAATGTCTGTTTGCTCCATTGAGTAAACCCTGGTCAAAGCTCCTGAAACTCTTTGATATGGCATGAAGCTTCACTGTCATATTTTATTAATCTTTTCCACATCCTCAAATATTACGCATGAGATTAATTTTCTGTTTAGGAGACAGGAAAAATCGCACTCGGATAGGTATGGAGAGTGGTGCACCTGCACAATTTTGTGTTGCACCAAAAGTAAAGTTTTTAAAGTTGGTGGATAGGATTATTGTTGGTATTAGCCGGACAGCAAGGGAGTCTGTGCCCTTTCACTAGTTTTAGACCAGGGAGATGGTTTTTGCATTAGAGGTGAAGCGCAACACCTAGCATCAACCACCTCTTCATTTTACTGCACAGATCCAAGCTGTGCTACTCATGTGCTGAGTTAGCAGTGGCCAGTATTGAACCTGAAATTTTGTGGTTCTTAGGCGGATGCTCAACTAAGCTAAACTGTTTTAGTAAATGGTACAGGTCTTGTCTAGTTATCAAAACTTTTCTCATCCCCAATGATACCTGCATCAGAAAAATAAGGTCTAAATAGTTTGGCTTTAGGTTACCCTTACCACGCTTTTAACATGGATTATTTATATTCTTTACAATATGTACTGGATTATTATTATTATTTCATTGTTGCTTCTAACTGAAGATGCTTGATTGTATTGTAGGATTTAAAGTTCTTATAATAAGTTGGAAGGCTCAAAGTAACCTTCCAATGTGGGTACATATATGTACATAAATTACTCTGTCAAAGAAGTTATAAGATAATAACAAACATAGACTTTAATTCGTGAGCAGGTGAGAAATACATGCAAGACAGGTATACAAATACTCATTACAAGGTACTAGATAGATATACAGAACAGATACATAAACACATTATAAGAATGTAGGACTGTGTCCTAAAGAAGCGATACAGTGTTTCTGAAGGAAAGTCACTTACTGATAGTTGGTTGAGGGGCAAAGCCCCCCACTTAAGGTTAAAAGGCACAAGCATGTGAAGTGGTTGCTGGTCCCAGAGGAAGAGAGAGAGTCAGAATTTCCCGGGCTACTACTTAAATACTCTAGCCCTCTGCTGGTGAAAACCTGGTGGCAAGGAAAGATAACTCTTTGGACCCCACAGGGACAGACAATCGTTACAGTATCGACTCCTGAATAACTAAAACCATCTACAGTTTCTTAATAAAATAATAATTCACTTAACCCTTTCACTTTTTTGAGAGCGACATGTGGCTCTCAGTGTTATCCTGTAACACATTTGAGGGTCATATGTGGCTCTCAAATAACATTTAAGATAAAGGATAAAATCTTGTGAAAACATGTAAGTAAACACCTGACATTCAAGTAATTTTGCAGTTATATTTGCAGAGATGCTTATAGGTAAGTATCCTGCATCACTGACACATAAAAATCTAAAAGGTCACAGTAAAATCATATCCATGTGTTCCAGGGATGCATTTAGGGATGCAATATTTCTACAAAAAAACATGATATATTGCACACAACCTGTAACAGTTCAGGGATGTGAGTTCTCTGCTAATTGACAAAAAGTCGCTTTGTTTTTTTTAACTCTTAACATCCTGTTGAGAATTTTTTAAGTCCAGAGCTCCATTCCTATAAGGATTTATCAAAAAAAAAAAAAAAAAAAAAAAGGCCTTTTCATTTAAAGTTACCTGTTATTTCCCTTAGATTAAAGACTTCTAAATATGTTTGATATTACATTTAAACAAAAACTATCGTCTGGGATGGATTAGAAAAACGAATGTGACTTCCAGTCGGGCGGAATGAGGCGGTATAGGACGTTAACAGGAAAATTTTTTCTTTTTTTCTTCCCCCACCATTTCAAGCTATTATACATTAGAATATTTTCTTAGAAATGAATTACACAGGATGGGATAGAAGGTAGGGGTAGGTAGGGTAGACAGCATTAGAAAATATTAGTCTGGAGCTCTGCAGATTAACCCTACAATTTATTAAAAAATTTAAGTTGCAACCCATCAAATTCCCTGGGGACTCATTTAAATCAAATCCGTGGGTCTCAGGACTCACTTAATTAAAAAGCTATCAGCATATTGTACTTGTAAAATATTTGAAACTTTTTGTAGTTCTACATTTTTCTTGTTTATGTTTAATATTTTCTGATTATTAAACCAAAGGTAAGATTAAGTAGCAATTAATTCTCTGTCTTGTTCCCCTTTCTATAAATAAAAACAGTTGTTCCCCAACCCTATTGCCCTTATGGCAAGCCCCAACCCCTTTTTATCATATGGGTGCTAGAAGGCGGTGGCTGCGGGTCTACATATCCTGGGAATGACGTTATTATAAAAAAATTGTATTATCCATTAAGAATTGATTTATTTCAAAACTTTATCGGCATTAAATGACCCACTGAGGTTGATATGCCGTAAAACAAAACAAACCAAACCAAACCAAAAACAGTTGTAATAAATTAGCTAATTTCTAATTCATACATATATCTAAATAGCTTTTTTTTTTCTTTTTTTTTTTTTTTTAAAATCGTGACGCTTCTTGTGACATATCTCTGAATGATAGGCATGCAAAAACAATGACATCATTATTTGAATAAGATCTTTAAAGTTCTTTGACACCTTGTTTGATCAACAGTCAAACTATTCAAAATGATTTCCCATGTTGCGTCATTGCTATGCTCGGATAGACAGAGAACATCTGAGGAAGGCCGGAGAATACAGCGGCTGAAACATGTTTTTACATACCACAATAAAGATGAGGACAACAGTCTGAAAAATCAAAATTAACAGAGAATTTATTCTTTTATTACATTCAATTTGAACAATTTGATTAAGACATTTTTGGAGTTAAATGTATTTCTTCCCTTGGGAATTAATAGGTTTACCTATCTAGTCCAATCTGTGATGCCCGCATTTGCTCAAATGACAGTTTCTCCTCACTGATGTTGCCACATTTCCTTTATTGCATCAGTTTTGAAAGTATTGCTGGTACACATTGTGGGCCAATAATATACTATGTGTCTGTGGTTTAACATAATACATTAATAGGTTTCATATCTAGTCCAATCTGTGATGCCCGCATTTGCTCAAATGGCAGTTTCTCCTCACTGATGTTGCCACATTTCCTTTATTGCATCAGTTTTGAAAGTATTGCTGGTACATGTAGTGGTCCAATAATCTACTACTACGTGTCTGTGGTTTAATATAATACCAACATGTGCAATGGTAAATTTAACTGTGTTACGTGTAGGTACACAATTGGCACACTTATTTTTCTGTCATTTATTTATAATCTGTATCTATTTCATACAATATGATATAATAGCAATATGTAATATAAAAATGATTTGTAACTGAAAAGTTATATATATATATATATATATGTCGGTAGAGCATTCGGCTAGAAACCACAAGGTTCCTAGTTCGATACCGGTCCCCACCAACTCAGCGTATGAGTAGCACAGGGAACTGTGCGGTAAAGTAAGGAGCTGATGGTAGGTGTGGTGCTCCACCTCAGATGCTAAAACAATCCCTTGGTCTAGCGCTATTGAAAATGGGATAGACTCCCTCACTGACTGGCTAATACCGACTTTAGGCCGCCCCGTCGACTTTACTTTATATATATATATATATATATATATATATATATATTATTTGGCTGTGAATGGATTCCTATTTTTGTTTTATTTTTATATCTCTTTTTTGAATAAAAGTTCTAGTTATAACATAATTTTTCATCGTTTCCACCTTCTTTAACTCTTAACATCCTGTTGAGAATTTTCTAAGTCCAGAGCCCCATTCCTATAAGGATTTATTAAAAAAATGGCTAAAAATGGCCTTTTCATTTAAAGTTACCCATTATTTCCCTTAAATCAAAGACTTCTAAATATGTTTAATATTGCATTTAAACAAAGGCTATTGTTTGGGGTAGATTAGGAAAACAAATGACTTCCAGCTGGGTGGAATGAGGTGTATAGGATGTTAAGAGTTAAGTAGTATATGTAGATACTGCTATGTTATTAAGAAGGTATATATTCTAAATATTGTTTTAAAGGAAATGAAATATTTGCAACGGTACATATATGTACATCAGTAATATACATAATGGTACATATGTGTACCAATATGTAGTCAACGGGTTAATTCCTCATCAAATGTAACACCAATATTTTTTTATAATCATACACTCTCTCGATAACATTATTCTCAATTATACTAGGGTGAGTCAAAAGTTTTGCAATATTATTAATTAATTATTTAACTATATGTTTATTATATTTAAACTTGTAATTAACTTTACTAATTTTACTTACTTTTAATGCTTTTTATTAAAATATATTTTATCTATATGTAACCTATTGTGATTATCTATAACTTGTTTGTCAGCTTGAAAAACAAATATTGATAATAGTGTTGTTTTTTTTAAAATTATGATATATGATATTTTTAATCAAGATATATAATTATATATTTCTGTTGTATAAAATGGGTGTATTTTGTTTATAATTTTCTTAGCTGTATATTAATATAGAGCGTTCGTCTAGAAACCACAAGGTTCCTAGTTCGAACCCGCCCTCGCCAATGCGTATGAGTAGCACAGGGATCTGTTAAATAAGGAGTTTGGTGTTTAAAATAATCTTCTTGTCTAGCGCTAGTGAAAAATAGACTCCCACGCTGCAAGGCTATACCGACATTAGGCCGCCCAACGACTTACAATTTAATATATATATATATTATATATATATAAAGTAAACTTGGTGGATAGCCTATTGTCAAACAGCAAAGGAGTCTATCCATCAGGGAAATTGTGTGTGTGTGTGTGTTTTGCCTAGGTGGGGCACCACACCTACTGTCAGCACTATGGGTTATATATAGAGATAAACAAAATCAGTTTTAAAAAATTTTGAAGGCCTAACAAGAATAAATAAAGCAAAACATCTTTAGCAGGAAATAACCCAAGGTTAACATACTGTAAATCCAACCAACCAACCAACAAACAAACCAACCAAAACACTAATTTTCTGCATAGTCATCAGCATTGGCTACACATTTTCACCATCAATGTACAAGAGATTACATGATGTACTTTTAAAATTCTGTACCAGTGTGGGTGACCCACTTTTTCTGGGAATCAGTAATGGCATCAGTGTCAGGAAAATAGTTTGTGTAGTCCATCTTTTATTGGCCTAATTTGTGCAAATGAGCTGATGATGGTGCTGTTGACATTGGTTGACAGCAATGTTAAATGTGGCTTGATTTTTCTTCATTGAGGAATTCAATTGTACACCTTTGCTTTCATGTCAAACACCATTTTGACATAAATCTGATATCTATAACAAGGTAAAAAAGAAAAAAAGAAGAAGAAATGTATGGGTTATTGGTAGCAAGGTTTAATCTCTACTGCAAGACCACCAACATAATAAAATAGGAGGTATAGCCAGAGGTGATGGCTTTGGTTTGGTTTCTTTGTTTAATGGCATATCAACTTTTGTGGGTTATTTATTGTCAAAGTGGTACTATTTGATCTATAGCTTTACCAAGGGTATTTGTGCAAAAAAGTGAACATAATAGCATCACTGGAGTTTGAACATTATATATATATATATATATATATATAAACAAAAGCTATTTCGTTTTACCTGACGAATGCACTAGCAAGAAACCGCTCGGTCGTAAAGATTGTTCCTATGATAATAAATAAAAGCTAAACCTTTTATTTGTTCATTTATTTATTTATATATATATAATGTGTGTGTATAGTTAGGCAGCATTTATTCTTTAAGGCATATTTTTTGTTGAACAACGCAGCCATTTTTTGTCTGCAAATCTTGTTCTTGTTGGAACAACCCATTGTTGTATGGTTTATGAACTACCCCTGAAGATGGCCCATGATAGGGGGGAAAGTACTCAGTTATGGCAAATACATCAGCCAATTTTCGCCAGATATAATTAGATCAATCCGGCAACTTGAAAGGAAACAGAACAAGATTTGCAGACAAAAATGGCTGTGTTGTTCAACAAAATATATATATATATTATATATAATGTTAGGGTAGCAGGGACATGAAATCAGTGGCACTTGGTAACCGATAGTCAAAATAGCACATTTTTTCCATTTTTTTCCCTCTTTTAAACTTGTGCTCTTTTAAAAGTGATTTATTTCTTTGTTTTTAATTAAGAAATTCATTATATTTAAGTTTAAGCTTTCTTAAGGAAAAAAGTTTGAATTTCCAATTTTAAATTGTTTATGAAAGTTTAAAGAAAGGGCAAGGGATTCATATCTTTCCCCAAGGTTATTATTTCTAAAATGAACGTAAAAGCCTGACTGGAGTTTGAACTCACTTACTACGATATATATCAGCCCAGCAGGTTAGCCATGGGAACTCCTTCAGACATGTATGAATAGCAACACATTTCATTTTGGAGTTATAATAAAAAAAAAAAAAAAAAAATAAATAAAAGATACATCTGAAGAATAGATAACTTGAAATATCACAAAGAAAGAAACGTTCATATAAGGTTTGACTAAAGTGTTTAGTAGATGAAAACTTGCTCTATCTAAAGTGTTATTGTACTCTCTGTAACTGTTATAGTTTCTGTGAAAATTAAATTGGAGGCATTACTTTCCAGGTATTCCTCATATATTATTAGATCTATTTCTAAATTTTTAGTAGTAGTAGTAGTAGTATTAACTTTTTGTTTTATTTTCTTTCAAGCTGCTGCTGCTGCTGCTGCTATTATTTTATTATGCTCTTGCTTGCATGTTTCTCTTTTGCTCTCGAAAACGTTGAAACTTCTCTTTAATTTCTCTCTATTTGTATTGTATGGTTTTTATTGGTTAGCATTGCAGTAGAAAGTTCAATGATATTATAAAACATTTTTATGAAATTTTTAACCCAATAGTTGCCTTTATCTCAATTATGGGACATTTACAAAAATTGTGGTTAAATCAAACTTAATGGACCTAAATTACACCATCATATGTCACCCCGCCAAAAGAAAAAAAATACCGAAAATCAGGGAATTAACTGAATTTAATGAAATTTTCAGTGTTGATATATTTATTTAAAAAACTTTTACATTTTTAAGGTCAGTTAACTTTGAACCATGTATCTTTGAGGTATAACAGAGATTCTCAAAGATACAGGGTTCAAAGTTAACTGACCTTAAAAAATGTAAAAGTTTTTAAATAAAAATAACTGGTGCATTATATCTTTTATTCATTAATATATCAACACTGAAAATTTCATTAAATTCGGTCAATTCCCTGATTTTTGGTATTTTTTTTCTTTTGGCGGGATGACATACGATGGCGGAATTTAGGTCTGTTAAGTTCGATTTAACCAAAATTGTTATATTCATATTTTAGATCCAACCAATCTCCCATAAATTGGATGGAACATTTTACACATGAAATATTAGTACCAATTGTGTATATATAATTTCTGGAAGGCTCCCCATTCTAATTACATTGTAAGACATTTTTTTTAAATCAGAAAAGTCCTCAAATACTAGCTAGTAGAGCAAAATACAACATTAAATAAACAAATATCTACTCAAATCCTCATGACAGTCTGATGGTGTAGAAGCATACAGCTGAATATCTGCCTCTAGGCATATACTACCACTTGTCAGGTCTAGTTGATATATTCCCACCACCTAAGTGTATAGAAGCACTTAGCTGATTAAAACCATGATCAAATGAGCATTCACTTCTATCACTTTTATAGGACATTTAAATTTTATTACTTATTTACCTGCCCATCACAAAATGACATAAAGGGATTATAGTTAAATGTCTAAGGTATTTTTTTTATAACTCATAAAATGTTTGCCTCTGGGCTATTAGCTTTACATCCATAGTGTCACAATGTTATTGACAATGCCCCTAACAGAGGTACTGATAGGTACGTCCTGCGTCCATAACACACAAAAATCTAAAAAGACACAGTAGAATTGTATCCATGTGTCCTAGTGTTTTTCTTCTCTCACCATTTCAAGCTAACTGTAAATGCATTTCAATAGTTTCTTATAAATGAATTACACAGGATAGGTTACAAGGTAGGGGTTAGATGGCTTTAGTTAGGACCCATAAATTTTCCCGGGGACTCAGTCAAAGCAAATATGTGCGTCCCAGGATGCACTAAATCAAAAAGGATTTTATTATTTTTAATGGAACAACATACAATCAAAATGCATATTATTAGGCAGTAATTATTACCAAACTTTGCAGCAAAAAATGAAATTAAAAAAAAAAAAAAGGCAAGATATATATGCAGTATATTTATTTTGGTTACAGCACTGTAACAATTTACTTTTTAGAAAGCTTCACATGGACATAGTGATTCTTACCTTTTTTTTTTATCCCCTAATAGAATAATAATAATCAGTAGTAAAAAAATTATTGATATACCTTTTTCGCCTTTTTAGTATTTTTATATAAGAGGAATAAGTTATTTACAGAATAAGAATAGGAATTAGTTTATTTTTTTCAGAATAGGGATAAGAGTTTTTTTTTTTTTTTTTTTTTTTTTTTTTCAAGAATAGGAATAAGAGTTTATTTTTTTAAGAATAGGAATACGATTTTTTTTTTTTTTTTTTTTTTTTTCCTATAAGAATAGGATTAAATTTTTTTGTAGTACCTGTTAGGGTCCCGTCAATGGGTCAAATAGATCTAATTGCAACTTAATGTAATTTATTTCTACTAGTATATCAATACATATAAAGTTAATGATGAATTTAATATATATTATTTATATATTGAAATTATAAAATTTGTATTATGTTTCATTCTGTTCATATCCAACCATACTCACATTTATCTAGAGTAGGACTCAACATTAAGGCGGCCTTTAAGTGAGATTTTTTTTCCTATCATTTTTGATAGAATTAGCGTTCCTTTGATTTTGGTAAGGTGGTAGATTAGGATATTTTTAGCTCAGTCGTTTGAGCCTTTGCCTAGATACGATAAGATTCTGGGTTCAGTGCAAAAAAATGGGAATACCCAACAAATAGAACAAAATTTTATTTTTTGGACTTTTGTCCTCATCTTTATTGTCGTATGTAGATGAGACCAACAGTCTGAAAAATCAAAATAATACACATCAAACATCTAAAAAAACGCATTATTTGGATTATTCGGACTATTGTTCTCATCTTCATTGTTATCTGTACAACGTTTCGGCTGATGTGCCCTTCAGCCTTCTTCAGGTATTTCGTGTCTGTACAACATTTGAACTATGTGCCCTCTGGCCTTCTTCAGGTATTTTTTGTCGGGCTCGGGAACATCTATTCAACGGCACATCAGCCGAAATGTTGTACAGATAACAATGAAGATAACAATAGTCTGAATAATCCAAATTATCAAGCCTCATCTCAAAAATTCTGAGAAATAAAACCGTCTTCGGCATAAAATAACTCAAGAGTTGACCTGCTGTAAAATCCAACCAATCATTTATCTGGATTTTTGAGATGAGGCTTGATGATTTGTATTATTTGGATTTTTCATCTTCATCATTATTATGTATACAATGTTTCAGCTGATGTGCCCTCCGACCTTCTTCAGGTGTTTCTTGTCAAACCTGGGAGCCTTCGAACTGAACCATTTATTCAATCAATCGGGGTAGACTGTTCTCATTCCGCTAACCATAACCGTGCACAAGTGTTAGTATTCTATGTTATTATTGCGTTAATATTATGAGTTAATACAGGTGATAATTATCTGTAAGTTGCAGGTTCAATCCTGACCATGGATAGCTTAATACTTTAACCTGGTCATGGTTAGTGGAATGAGAACAGTCTACCCAGATGTATTGAATAAAGGATTTGGTTCAAATTTCCGTAAAGGCTCTTTGATAAGAAGGTTCCTGAGTTTGACATTGAAGAAGGCTGAAGGGTACATTGGCCAAAACGTTGTGTATATAACAATAAAGATGAGGACAGCAGTCTGAAAAATCCAAATAATACAAATTATCCAGACTCATTTAAAAAAAAAAAGAAAAAGAAAGATAAACAACCCAAGGGTTGACATGCCGTAAAATCCAACCAACCAACCATTTTTGTGCAAGAGAGACATAATACAGTGGTATTAACAAAATTTACTGGACATAATTTACTGCCTCAAAATCACCCCCAACAACCGCCCCCCCCCCAAAAAAAAAACAAAACAAAACCAACAAACTAAAAAAAAATAAGACATTAATATATTCAATTTTAATGATTTTGTTGAAAAGAAAAAAATCAGATAAACAACCTAATGGTTGACATGCTGGAAAATCCAACCAACCAACCATTATCGTGCAAAAGGTACATAATACAATGGTATTAAAAAAAAAATGGTCAGAATTTACTGCCTCAACATCACATCATCCCCTCAACCCCCAAAAACAGGGAAAAAAAAAAAAATCAAGTAAAAATATAAAAAAATCAATTATTTTATTGGTCACATTAACATTTTAAAATTTTAATGATTTTGTTGCTTGTAGCTCTGTTGTGTGCTGCATGATTGTTCAGAATGTCAGTATTTGTCTTGCTTGCCAGGGGCCAGTTTCCATTCAGAGCAAAAAGATGCTGGTGTCATCTTAGTGGAAAGTGAAGATGTCTCCTCTTCTGCACCTCCTCCCACAACACCCGCAGGTGAGAAATTGTGCTTTTGCTTTTTGTTAGTCTTCTTCATTGTCATTTTGGGTTTATTTTTTATTTATTTATTTATTCATTCATTTCATTTTATTTTTTTTATTTTTAATTCATCTGCTCTACAATACCTTCAGGTTAACATTTATTATTTGTATATGATAATTAATATTCACAATAATATAGTAGTTATCTCCTTGCACTTTCATACGATTAGATTTGTTTGTGTGTATATTATATATATATATATATATATATATATATATATATATATATATATATAATGAAATTTATTGTATACAGTGCTCAGGTGCAACAAATCTCATGTCTAGTACATAGAATAATGTATTAGTATCGGGAACTTGAATAGCATACAGTAATAATATACATGTATGTGTGTGCATATGTGTGTGGAGGGGGTATCAAGTCTAGTATTAGCGGATTACAGGAAGCATGGAGGCTTTCAGCAGCCTACAACGTATATATATATATATATATATATATATATATATATGTGTGTGAGTGTATATATGTATAAAGTTTTTGAAAAAACAAGAAAATGTGTCAAAGAGTGTGGAGAGGGCCTTTAAACATCATAAACAAAGGCTCACAAAATTTTGCTTGTTCCACTATTTTCTTTTCATATGATTTATGATTATGAACCCAGTTGAACCTTGTTGATGGTTTAACCAAAATGCTTTAGCGTCGGCTTTCTAAATGTCAGTCTATGACATATTTTCTTGTTTTTTCAAAAGCTTTATATATATTTACATTGTCGGATTTTAGATCTATTTCTTTCTTTATATATATATATATATATATATATATATACTTTCAATAAGAAAAACTCAAACTGTCATTTGGCTATTATAAATTTATTTCGGCCAGTAACTCTATAATGAGCCCAGTTGTTTTGTGTTGGCTATCTGACGAGACTAGGCTCATTTATGGAGTTACTGTCCTAAATAAATTTATAATAGCCAAATGATGGTTTGTTCAGGTGTTATGCCCACTTTACCATCCTGACATTCTTCAGGCATCTTGTCTTAATCTCATTGGCATTGTAGTCTCGGAAGATTATATTGTTCTTGTGCCCCTGAAGTTACAGCGCCTCTTGTGACTGTGAAGTCCAATGTTCGAAAAACAGCCATGACCTCGGATGTCGCATGTGAAGGCTGTCCCTGAAGATGTTGATGTACCGGTGCTTTGTTGCCGCTGCTTTCTTTTTGACCTCTTGACTTCAAGGTGTTGTGCCAGGGTGGCTTCAGATATGAACAGTCCGTTACAGAGAGCCTGCCACTGAGGGCAGTTCTGAGCCAAATTTTCCCAGCTGGAAGGATTTAGTCACAGACATGTAAATAATATAAGTAAATAACAACTCAATTTTACATATGTACTAAGGAAAGTTAGATTTAGAATGAGATATATTAATACTAGAAGCGACTACCCAGCATTACCTGGGTAAGAGGGGATTTAAAAAAAAAAAAAAAATCTTAGTCTCACAGATCCATTGATTGTTTTAGTCTTCCATAATTGATTTGTTTATGTTTTAATAACGAACGCACCAATGACTTTCCCTTTTCTTACTATTCAAATCCTAATTTTTATATATCTATATAAAATCTTTATCATTTTTGCACAAAAAGCAGCTCTGGTGATAGTGAATGTGTATATATATATTTACTTTGTCATTAATTGTTTCATTTTCATTGTTTCATCCGGACATACATACATATGTACATACATACACACCAACTGCCCTTTATATATGTATAGATGGCCAAAAGTTCATGTTTTTTTTAAATTAAAATTCAACAAAACTTGGAAAAAAAAATGAAAAATAACTTAATTTTTGTTGTATTAGGAAGAAGGATAAAAAAAAAATCACATATAAAAATTATTTGTTTTACAGCCTTTAAAATGGAAGAGTTTTACAAA
>CM042168.1:24410951-24435951 GCA_023376005.1 Doryteuthis pealeii
ATTTTGTAATTAATATTAGACACATGGCCTAGTGGATAAAGGAGTTAGGTTAAGACAGTTCTAAGTGACAGTTACTTCTAGACTGCTGGTTCAATCCTGGTCAGGGGCAGCAGTAACATAGAATAATAATTAACACAGCTCAACACCTGTACCCCAGCTATGGTTAGCGGAATGAGAACAGGATACCCCTGTGGACTGAATAAAGGGTTAGGTTCAAAGCTTCATGATGTCTCCCGATTACAACAAGAAGGTTCCCTGAGTCCGACAAGAAATACCTGAAGAAGGGCGTTGTTCAGATAACAATAAAGATGAGGACAATAATCTGAATAATACAAATAATACTAATATTATTCATATTTTTTTTCTTTATTTCAGATTATTATCATTACCCTTCATCATGTCGAAGAACATATTACATATTATATTAGATTTAGAGAGTGAAATATATATGATCTTTTGATAAAACTGTAGTATGGATTCACATTCTATATTTTTGAACAAAAGTATAAATTGTAGAGGTGCTAAGTCAGAGCAAAACTGTTTTAAGGGTGTGGGAATAGAAAAAGGTTGGGAACCACTGCTTTAGGCAGAAAATATTAAAATTCATGAATATGGGCTGAAAAATTCATATG
Source organism: Doryteuthis pealeii (assembly GCA_023376005.1). Taxonomy (NCBI): domain Eukaryota; kingdom Metazoa; phylum Mollusca; class Cephalopoda; order Myopsida; family Loliginidae; genus Doryteuthis; species Doryteuthis pealeii. The sequence continues at coordinate 24,411,584 of CM042168.1, forward strand.
ATGATGTCGTATGGGATTGCAGCACTGATGGAAGAAATCTGTGGACCACAAGGGGGACTATGTTGAAAGATAAACCTCATTTGGTCTCATTCCATGGGAGTATCAGAGTCAGCCTATGAACTTTTCAGCCAGCCCTTGAAAATGTCACTTAATTATTTCTTTAAAATCTATAAGTGATTTACCAAAATATTAAAACTGATTTTTCAATAAATATAATATATATATATATATATAATAACAAAATTAACCTCTATGCTAAATAATTTATTTCCTTCTTCTTCGTGGGTTGTAAAAATCAAGGAACAATTCATCATTTTGCCAAGATTAAATACGAAGGTAGGCTGAAAAATTCATACGGGTGATGTCATATCTGCTATTGATGACTAAATGGGATCCAAGCACTGCAACATTGATCAAAGAAGTGTGTTGACCACAAGGGAGACTTTAAAAATATACCTCATTTGCTCACATTCAACAAGAGTATATTATATTATTATAACATAGTGGGTTTTCGTTCTTATATATAGGCTTGTTTCTCTGTGTATGAAAATGACCCTCAAATTAAGATCCGTGGTAACCTGTGCAGATTAAAAACAAACTCAACCGCAACTCTTGTCAACAACATTTATTATAGCCATGATCGGTCTTTAGTAGTTGTCAATGCAAAGAAAAGGATATAGAAAAATTGTTTACAATAACAGTCGGCATAATTAGATATAGTAAACATATGACTCCTGCCTGTTAACTGTCAAATTTGGGAGAGGAAATAAATAAATAAATAACGAGAGGCTGCTTTTCTAGGATAGGCTAACAAGCCTGCATTGTGTTTTTTCTAAGACACTTTCTGGTCTGCCTTTGCTCACTCTTCTCCCCTTTGACTATTTGCAACTTCTTTTATAATTACCATTAATCAGTTGATTATTTTCTTAGGTCATTATTTTAATTCCATTGTATATTGTATTATATAAGTACATTGGAATTTTTGCCAAACAGTCCTTTTCAATGTTCAGGTGTATTTCTTGATATGGCCACCTGTGCTTCCATGAATCAATTTAGTGAATAAAATTTTATTTCTATGCTGAAGAATGTTTATAAAACTCTAATCTAATATCTTTTTTTTTTGTTTTTCCTTGTTTTTCAGATGAGAGAAAACTTGGGTGTCACATTAGACAACCAATGCTCACCAGCACCTCCAGAATTAATTCCACCACTTGCCATTTTTTCTTCTTGGTTATTTGAAGTTAGTATAATTTATTTTTCTTTTCTACGAAGGTAATCCCAAAAAGTAAAGTCTCCAAAACACTGGGGACAAAAAGGAAACTATTTGTGCGGCTATTGTAAACACTTTTATGTTTGTTGTGCATGCCCCTACCACACTCAGTCTTGCCTTGGCAGTTGTTTCTGATGAAGCCCCAATTGACATTACTGCCAAGTGTGAATTTCATGCAGTTATTTGGTTTTTGAACACAAAAGGCATTAACTCTTAACATCCTGTTGAGAATTTTCTAAGTCCAGAGCCCAATTCCTATAGCCATTTATCAAAAATAGGTAAAAATGGCCATTTCATTAAAAGTTACCCATTATTTCCCTTAAATTGAAAACTTCTAAATATGTTTAATATTACATTTAAACAAAGGATATTATTTGGGGTAGATTAGGAAAATAAATGATTTCCGGACGGGTGGAATGAGGTGGTATAGGATGTTAAGAGTTAAACTGACTGAAATTCCATCGCCAATTAACGGAAGTGTATAATAAGTCATGCATGGATGTTGAAAACATCCACAAGTGGTGTAGGGAGTTTGCAACAACAACAAGGTTTTCAACACTTCTTCAACAAAATGGTGGTGAGCTGGTATGACATGGTCATACAAAAACTGCCATAGTGACTACAAAAATGCATTGACTGAAATTGCAATTATGTAAAAAAAAAAAAATTTTTTTAAAAATAGATACATGTTGAAACTTTAAAATTATCTAAACATCGTTGACAATAAACAAACATTTCTGTGATTTCTAAATATTTTGGAGACCTTACCTTTGAGATTACCCTCATAACATTTTTGTGATTTAAATTGAACCACTACTTGTGTGATGTTTTACAGAAGTATCTTTGTCAGGGCAATTCTTGCTTTCACCTGTTAAACTCAGCTTAAAAAGTGGTTAGACCTGTTAAACTTAGCTTAAAAGTGGTTAGACCTGTTAAACTCGGCTTAAAAAGTGGTTAGACCTGTTAAACTCGGCTTAAAAAGTGGTTAGACTTGTTAAACCCAGCTTAAAAAAGTGGTTAGACTTTGCTTAAAAAAGCTTACGGTCAAGTCATAATGAAAGCACCAGTTCCTGCTAGGTCACCAAAGTTAAACAGTCATGAGCCTGTTCAATACTTAGATTGGTGACCATTTAGGTAACAACTTGTACTCTAATCAACCTGATATCAAAATGACTTGATTTGGCATTAAATAACCCAAAAAGTGTTGATATGCCATAAAACAACCAACCATATCTGCTTAAAAAATTGACCTTGTGTCACACCCAACCTGTATGCATATGAAACTCAATATATTCCAGACTGCCCACCTGATTTTTGAAAGCCTTTTAAAGATTTTCTAAACATCGTTCAGTAAATTTCTACTTGGCATCATTTCACTAATGACTTCATCATTTGGCCGCTCGACAAAATTCGAGGGCAAAAAAAACCTGCCAAAATTGCTCAAATTTTCTAACCAAACGTTGTTAATCATCTTTGAGAATTTTTTTTATTTTTTAATTTTTTTTTTTACATCTACAGCTGATGTTATTTGCTTTTGGCTTGCTACACATTGGGGTGGGGTGGCGATCGTGGGGCGGGTGTTCGGTTATCTCAAAGAAGTGTGGCTCATTTATTATTCTTTGTCTTTTTCTTCTTTTCAATTCTTCAGTGTTTACAACTACCCAGCAAATACAAGAGCAGCAAGCTTATTGCTTATGAACTCCTCTGTCTAATGTTTGTGCGTCGCGACAACACATTTCTACCTCCTGATTCCCTCACCCACTTCTATCAGGCCTTGCATCTGGGGCTGGTTTCCCAGGAGCAGGTGAGTACATTGATATCTTATTGAAATTTTGCGTTATTAAAGGATTTAGCCTCCCCCCCTTCCCGAAATGAATCCCCCCCACCTTCCTTCATCCCTTGTAATCTTAATGGTGACTGTTTACATTTTTTTTTGATTAAGTAAAAAAAAAAAATTGTGGGATCTATCTGGATAGGCATCAAAAAATAAATAAATAAATGAATAAATAAAAGACCCTTACTCTATACATTTTTCTGATTGGGTAAAAAAAAAAAAAAAATGTGGGATCAATCTGGAGAGGTTTCTAAAAAGAAAAAAAGAAAAAGAAACTTCTCCCCCTTTCCTGCCTTATAATTTTAATGGTGACTGCATATATTTTTCTGATTGGGTAAAAAATATAATCAATAAATTGGAGGGGTCTACTTGAATAGGTGTCAAAAAAAAAAAAAAAAAAAAAAATAATAATAATAAAGACCTCCCTTTCTTTTCTTGTAATCTTAATCTAATACATTTTTCTTATTGGGTAAAAAAATTGTGGGATCTATCTGGATAGGTCTCTAAAAAAAATAAATAAATAAACAAACAAGTAAATAAATACACTCTCCATCTTTCCTTCCTTATAATCTTAACTAGAAGCGGCTACCCGGCAAAGCCTGGGTAGAGGAGATAAAAAAAACAACAAAAAAAAGATGGTGTAATGGTTAGCAAGCTAGTCTTGCAGATCCATTACTACTGAATAGTGAGTTCGATCCTCGCAGGATGCCCCATAAAAATTACCATGTAAAAAAGATCTTATATTAATCCGGCCTGGTGGGAGGTCAGGGAATTTTTTTTTTTCATTAGGGTAGAGGAAATGACATCACATAAGGATATAGTAAGAAATTTTAATTCAATGATTAACTATATTTTAAAAAAAAAAAAGATATAAATGGCATGATTTGCTAAATTTCAAATTAATATTTCCAACCAAAAAAAAAAAAAAAATGATTTGCAAATTTCAATTAATATTTCCAAGCAAAAAAAAAAAAAAAAAATTAAATAAAGTAATTGAATTTAAATTTAAAACAATTTTTTAAAATTTTTTTGCAATATGTAAAATTCAATAAATAATCTTAAAAAAATAACATTATTAATTCAAAGAGTAGCCGATCGAATATCAAATTGTTATAGTATATTATCTTTATTTTGAAAAAAAAGAAAAGAAAATTAAATGCAAAAAAAAAATTGAAACTTATTTTTTTAAATAGAATTTTGACTTGCATTTTACGAATAAATAACATTAGATTATGGAAACTGCTGAAGTAGTTTAATCTTAACCCAAACCCTAATCATTACCCTTACTTGAGTGTCTCAAAGGTTTCGGGTATTTCCTTGAGATATAATGCATTTTATACATAATCTAATGGTATTATCTCTTGCACGCTATTCTGCATTAGTGTCATAATTTTATTTGTATTTTTGATATTAAGATAAATAAATTAACAATGGCTAACATGAAAAATAAAAAAAGGGTTTGTTTACACATTTTTGAACAAATCGTGAAAAACTCGGCAGTACATGACTATGTAAATTTTAATTTTTAAATAAAAAAAAGTTTAACAGACATGAAACCTGTGAAAAATTAATGTCTCCTATTTAAAATATTAAATGAAAAAAAAAAAAAAAAAAAAATCAAAACTTATTTTACTGAAGAGATTTTTAATTTGTTTAAAAGGCAAATAAAAAATAACTTAACATAATTTATTTAAATTTTTGATCGAACATCTTTAAGTAGAATTTATTGAATTGATATCATATTTCTTAGTAAAAAAACATAATATATATATATATATATATATAAAGTAATTGAAATAAAAAAAATTATTTTATCAAAGAGAATTTTGAATTTGTTTAAAAGGTTTAAAAAAAAAAAAGACTACTTCCAGAAGTTTAAAAGTGAAACTAAGTGATTAATTTAATTCTTTAAGAAGCAGTGTAACAATAAAAAAATCAGATTCAATAAACAATTTTTCAATGTAATTATATTTCATTTATTTATTATTATTATTATTATTATTATTATTATTATTTTTTTTATTTTTTTTTTTTTTGAATATGATCTTTTTAAAATTATAAAATACTTTCAATGAAATATTTACTACAACTTTGAATCAGTAAAAACCCAGATTTAATAAAAACTTTATTATTATAATTTTATTATTTAATTTGTTCCTGCGTTATTTTAAAATTAAATATGAAAAAATTAACAAACCAATATAATTTTTTAAAGATCTAAGTGGCCGGTTTAGCTCAGTTGGAAGAGTGTTCGACTAGGAATCTCAAGTTTCTTGGTTCGATACCAGCCTTCACCAACTCAGCGTATGAGTAGCATATGCATATGTGCAGTAAAGTGAGGAGCTGATGGTAGGAGTGGCGCTCCGCCTCAGACGCCCAAACAATCTCCTTGGTCTAGCGCTAGTGAAAAGGGGATAGACTCCCTCACTGTCTGGCTGATACTGACTTTAGGCCATCCCAACGACTTAAAGATCTAAGAATTGTATATTTAATATTTGAAACCCAATAATTAAAAAAACAAATTAATGCAATTATTTTATAAACAGTAGTTAACATGAAAAAAAATTGTTTGTTTTGATCTTCTATATCTTATTTGATGACATTTGATGATTAACTTGCAACACCTTACAATGGCCAATCTACCTTTCTAATGTTATTTTATGGTAAATCTAATGTTAATCGTCTTCAAAAATATAGATCAAATTTTCATAATTTTTTAACACGAAATGGAACATCTTGTGATAGTGAATATGTATATATATTTACTTTGTCGTCAAGTATTTTATTTTCGTAGTTTCCTATGGACATACATACATACACACAACTTTCTTTTATATATGTATAGATAGATATAGATAGATGGTGACTGTATACATTTTCTGATTGGGTAAAAATAAATTATGGTGTCTATCTGGATCTTGAAATCAAACCTTTTAGTAACTTTATAGTTTTTATATTATATTAAACCAAATTGGGTTTAATTTTGTTGTTTATATCTATTTGGTGGTCCAGTTTTAGGTTAATAAATAATGAATCATATATTTTCTTATCACCATAAAGAAATTCCTACCTTTCTTTCCTCATAATCTTAATGTGACTATACATTTTTCTGATTGTGTAAAAAAAATAATTGTGGAGTCTATCTGGTAAGGTTTCTAAATTTTTTAGGAGCAGATGAGCACATGGATATTTTATTGAAATTTTGTTTTATTAAAAGATTTACTATAGAAAAAAACGAAAGACCCCACCCTTTTCTTTTCTCTTAATCTTAATAGTAAATGTATAGATTTTTCTGATGGGAGGGGGGAGAAATTGTGGGTTCTATCTGGATAGGCCCCTTAAATTTTCCAGGAATATATGAGTACATGGATATTGCATTGAAATTTTATAGCATTTAAAGATTTACTATTAAAAAAATTCCTTTTCATAATCTTAATTGTGACTATTTTTTGATTGGGTAAAAAAAAAAAAAAAAAAAAATGTTGTTGGCTCTGTCTGGATAGGTCTCTAAATTTGGCATTGGCCGACCCATAAGGGTTGATATGCCATTAAACAAAATCACCAACTAACTTTTATTGATAGTTTTAATTATTTAAAATTTTTTATTTTATTAAGTAGTTATATATGAACAAGTATATATATTATTTCTTTTATTTCCAGGACATGGTAAATGTGTTGGTGAGACATTGTGGGCCTTGGTTTCTTTCTGCTCCTCTGCCTGGTTCAACCTTGCTAATTCTAGATTCTGTCCATGCTGCAGGAAGTATAGTTTCCAGTTTAGATTTAGAGGTATGTATACACACCCTACAAATAACACCACACACACACACACACACACACACACACACACACACACACGCGCGGTGTTGGAACTTAATAACAAATACACCGCACACGCACAAAAGGACAACAGGTGATTTTGATAGACAGTAAATTTACACACCTGCACCCATAAACGATCAAATAATATCTGGAATGTTAATCTCAGACACATATTAATAAAAAAGAGATCAGATGGTCCTGTTAGTAAACAAAAAAAAAAAAAACATGCTTAAAGGGTGAGCCAAATCTGGAATAATAATTAACAAAAAAAAAAAAAAAAAAAAAAAAAAAAGCAAATGAACAGACACACAAACATAAACGCGCACACACACACGCACACACACAACAAACAACCCCACCCACCCCCGAATTTGGAAGATATGAGACAGAACAAATGAACAGCCACTAGCAACAACTTCAGTTCTAGTAATCTTCTGTAGATGGGATTTTTTTATCCCGAAATATTAAGAATTGAGAATAAATCACAGGTTAACAAACAACACACCACAGTTACCTTCTTTTTTCTTTACACTTGCATTGTGATAGCCTTCAAAACCAACCAGCAAACCAGTATGTACAGTTGTTTGTTTCTCAACAAATTATATCTGAATTCTTCCAGATTATTTGAAACCCAGAAATATGTTATCCACATATCTTTTCAGTGATGCATAGAGGAATTAGAAAAATAGACAAATTATTTCATACACTTTAGTGGAGTTTAGAAAAAAAAAAAAAAAATTCCTTTTTTAAAGTTTTCATTATTTGTTATTGTTATATTTGTTCATTTTATTTAAGAAAAAAAATCTCTTGTTGTGGTTTGTAATCAAAATTTATTAATACTGGTGTTTGTTAATCTTCTGTCCGTTATCATCTTGCAACACCCTCTGGTTAAAAATGAGACCATCCAAATCGTCCAAGATAAAACGCAAAAATGTAAATACTGATTATCTGGTGTCGCTTATCTCCAGAATTCTTATTTCTTATAAGTCATCACCTCAGCTAAATAATGGACCATTCCATATTTATTATAAAAAAAAAGAAAGGACATGCTACACAGAAAAAATATAAGAAAAAAAGAGAGTGGGTGAAAGATAGAGAGAGAGAGGGTGAGAATGCAAAAACAATAACGCTAATCTGTTTCAATCAATCATGATGAAAAAAAAAAAAAAAGAGAGTTAATTCAAGATTATTATACTTTTTACATATTGACTATTTGGCAATAGCTCTTAAGTAAACATATCAAATGTAATAATTAAATTATCATACTGTGGTATATCCACAGGTCCTAGTCAAAATTAATTTTAGAAAATGGATTTGATTGGAAATTATATCAAAACTATAGAAAGAGAATATGATTTATTAGATAATGAAAACTAATTAAAATCAGGAATATTGTAACTATCTAGAACTAAAAAAGTAAAGTCGTCGGGTGGCCTAAAGTCGGTATCAGTATAAGCTAAGCCAGCCAAACAAATTTAACTAAATAAAGAGATTGAAAAAGAAATGGGCCTTTGATAGTGTTATAATTAGAAATAATGCTGGATTTAACTATCTTTCTGTGTTGTTTATTATGAGTGCATCAAGTAAATAAATTTGAGAATCTCTGATCTTGCCGCTTTTACTGAGAAAGTTCTGTCGAGAAATGTATTTGGCATTTGGCCATTTTCTTACTCTTTTTATTTTCTTGAGCAATTGTTATTCATGGTTTGTTTGTCTAACTTGTTGCAGGTGGATTTGAAATCCGTTCTTCTCTTCCTAGACCGGCTGTCTCACCCCCTCCCTCCTCCAAGGCTAGAGAGCCCAGCCTGTTATACTATTTTACCCATAGCTCGATGGGGAGAAGGAACGGGTTCATTCTTTTCCCATAGGCATTAGTGAGAAGTGAACAATAAATAGCCTTGATGGAATTTGAACTCAGCTCGCTGGTTCCATTTATCCACACTGATAACCAATATGCCACCTACTCATCCTTAGTGCTGCCAGAATGTTCAGTGTTTTGGCAAAGCATGCAATTAACTGTTCCTGTGTGGTATGTCTATTTGAGGAATGATACAGATAGTCTATTTTTCCTTCCTGATTTGAGGAAATGTCAAAACTTCTAAGGGATCCATAAAAAAACAATGATTTCTTGGTTGAGGCATAGCAAGAGATTTGGAATGCACAACTATTTTTTATTTCTAAAAATTTGTTTTAGATGCTAAAGTTCATGATACTCATATTATCTTATTGTTGCATAAGATATTTTTTTTGTGTTTCTTGTATGTTTAAAAATCATTTTTTGTGGTGGATATTGTGTGTGTGATTTTTTTTGGACAGTGTGTATTTTTGTGGTGCTGTGTGTGTGTATGTGTGATTTTTTTTTTTGGGCGGTGTGTATTTTTTTGTGGGGCAGTGTGTGTCTGTGTGTGTGTGTGTGTGTGTGTGTGTGATTTTTTTGGACAGTGTGTATATTTTTTTTTGTGGGGCAGTGTGTGTGTGTGTGTGTGTGTGTGATTTTTTTTTGGGCAGTGTGTATTTTTTTTTTGTGGGCAGTGTGTGTGTGTGTGTGTGTGATTTTTTTTTTGGACAGTGTGTATATTTTTTTGTGTGGGGCAGTGTGTGTGTGTGTGTGTGTGTGTGATTTTTTGGACAGTGTTTTTTTTTTTTGTGGGGCAGTGTGTGTGTGTGTTTTTTTAGTTTGTGTGTATTTTTTGTATTTTTTAATAATATTTTTGGTGGTGTTGTGTGTGTGTGTGTGTGTGTGTGTGTGTGTGTATTCTTAGTGTTTTTTATCATTTTTTTTGTGTATGTGTGCATTTTTTGTGTTTTCATTATTATTCATTTTTTTTTGTATGTGTGTGTGTGTGTATTTTTTTGTGTTTTTTAATAATTATTTTTGTTGTGCGTGTGAGTTTTTTTGTTTGTATTTTTCTATACTTGGAATTATGTATAGCACCAAATGAAGGTGATTAGTTTCTATGTTCATTTTAAAGCATAAGTCATATTGAAAGACAGAGGTGTTGCAGCAGATCCTAAACTCTCTCTGCTTATTTATTTTTCTCCCTCCCACAACTGCTACTCTCTCTCTCATAGTCAAGGGTACATAGTGGGGGAGAGAAACACTAATGCTGAGAGTGTTAGTTACATGTAGAACATATGTAATTAATATGCCAGACTTTATGACTCACAAAGTGAAGAATTGGTCAGTAGAAATAATTTCTCTTTAAGTATTGAACTATAGGGAGTGGAGAAAATTAATTTCTTTCTAAATAGGTTTATTTTATTGCCTTGTTCAAATTCATGGTGATGCCTGCCTAATTAATTAATTAACTTTCAAAATTAGGTACGACTTCAATTAAGCACATAATCTCCCAAAAATTGTCGGCTAAAAAAAGCCATATCATAAACACATCGCTGTGTATTTACTTCTCATACTATTGTGTAGAAGTCACTATAAGAGGAATAGAAAACCTACTTATAAACAAAACGAAAAATCTAAGAAGGTCCAGTTGGTGTAGGGGTTAAGATGCTTGCCTGTCAGCTTGACAGTCGGGTTTCGAATCACGCACAAGGCTGTCTTCCTATCTATAGCTCTGTTGATGAGGCCTAATAGGCCGAAATGTACATACAGGGATTGATTTTTCTCGATTTGTTTAGCCTTACATTTAAATAGGTATGCCCGCCTAATTAATTAATTATTAATTAATTAACTTTCAAAATTAGGTACAACTTCAATTAAGCACATAATCTCCCAAAAATTGTCGGCTAAAAAAAGCCATATCATAAACACATCGCTGTGTACAGTGCAACTACGTTAGCCATTAAGCAGATATAAATTAAAAAAAAAAAAAAATTCCCTCTGTCATATTTGGTGATTGACAGACAAAAATTAACATTTTTATTAGTGAAAATAAATAATCTAATTCAGGTGTTCATTGAAAATTTTCCAAGAAAACCAAAATAAATAGACAGTAATTTAATATTTGTTTTCCTTAAGAAAAAAAGAAAGGTGAATCTTTGTTTTTTTTCTTTTGTATTTTCAAAAAACATTTCAAATAAATCAGTTCTTTTTGGGGTTAAAAAAAATCAACGTAATTTAGTCATCTGTATTCAATTAACAAAAAGAAAATGAATTATTGTATTTTTATATGTAATTTGCATCATACTAATTACAGTATGCTTTTTATAAAAGAGATGCAGTGAAATGTTACTGATTCTATGGTTTTGCCTGTAAATAAGTGACCATGTGCCAGACTAATATATAGCATTGGCCATAAATCAAGTAAACCCCTAACAGTTCTTTTACTAAAAAGTTTTCTTCTAAACTGAAGATACCAGAATTTTATCATTATAGTGGAAGATATATATATATATATATATATATATATATATAATATATGGTGGAGATGTGGGGAATGAAAGAACAAAACACAGACAAAAGTGTGTAGGATATATTTCGCTAGAGCTTTGAGCTCGGCATCATCAGTCGTTTTAATGAATTATCAAATTATCATACAAGTGTTTTATAGAAGGGGTAGTGTGGCGGGAGGAGGTGGATCAATGCAGTCTTGTAAGAATCTTCCTCTGTTTTTTTGAGAGTGGGCTGCAATGAGGGTGGTCTTGTATGATCTTAATAATTGTATGATAATTTGATAATTCATTAAAACGACTGATGATGCCGAGCTCAAAGCTCTAGTGAAATATATCCTACACACTTTTGTCTGAGTTTTGTTCTTTCATTCCCCACATCTCCACCACATTCATTCCAATCCTCTTTCCACACACAACACACAATATATATATATATATATATATATCTGGCTCAAGATCAAAGATTCGTGATCTGCGAGAAACTCAAGTTGTTCTTTTTTTTTTTTTAAACCATTCACTTTTAATCGTATATTTAGCCCTTTTTATTGAGCACAAAATCACATAGTATTTAAGTTTTTATCTTTAATTTACTTCGTGGATTTTAATTATCACTACAGTGTGTGTGTATGTATGTATGTATGTATGTGTGTGTGTTTGTATATATATATATGTAGAAAGTTTTGTAGAAAAAACAAGATCTTTAAAGTTTTGCTGACAGAAATCTGTTTCAACCATATGCGGTCTTTATCAAAGCAACATTGTAAACGGAAAAACAAAATAAATATATCATTAATCACGTTTTTTCTACAAAACTTTCTACACATATTGTCGGATTCATATCCATTTTACCTTTCATATATATATATATATATATATATATATATTCAGTTCCGGATGTCGCAAATGGTGTTTGCCGAGTTGTCTGGTTGTGGATTCAAATTATCAATATATATATATATATAATATATATATATATATATATATACACACACATACACACACACAATCATAACATTTCTTATTTCTAAAGCAGTCTGAAGAAGCTGGTTCTCTCAAATACAAGATATCGGTGGAAATAAAAATCTATAACTTGATATGACTGATAGATATATGTGTGTGCATATTGTCTAATTTTTGCCTTTGCATATTTCAAACTAATTTGATCTTGAATCAAATTTGATTTGAGTGAGATTTCTACCCTAGTAGTCATTATGAATTGTACATTTTTGCAGCATGGTTTTATGATGTTTATTTCAAATTCAGAAAATCCAACTTTTTTCATATTTACTGAGAAGAAAGTGAAATTATTATACACTTATTAGTCAGAGTTATGTCCACATCTTGCTTGTCATAATAATTTTAATCTGATGATTAATTCTTTTTTTAATTTTTTTCTGTTTAGGCTCCGAGAGCAGAAGCTGTTGCACTTTTAGGTGCACTGGTCTGTTTTCCTAATCATTATGGGGACTTAACAGTATTACAACCTAAAACTTTAGTCCGTACACAGCTATCTGCTACTGAGCTAAAGGTAAGTTCCTTTTATTACTCTTATTTAACTTTTAACGTCCTATACTGCCTCATTCTGCCCGGACAGAAATCACATTCGTTTTCTTAATCTGACCCAAAAGATACCCTTTGTTTAAATGTAATATTGAACATATTTACAAGTCTTTGATTTAAGGGAAATAACAGGTAACTTTAGATGCAAAGGCCATTTTTTTTTTTATAAATCCTTTTAGGAATGGGGCTCTGGACTTAAAATTCTTAACAGGATGTTAAGAGTTAATGTTACCTAGACAATGTACTATGTAGCCCTGCTTGATGGGGCTGTAGAATACACTGACTGCACCTCTGCAGAGGGGTAAGATCCCCCTACACATACACACACCGATGGGGCCACCTGTTGGCCGTGGGTGGTGAACCGTGATGCTTAAGGATGGTTGGGCAGTCTATAATGTACAACACTCCACTTAGGCTAGATGGGTGGTCAGAGAGGCCTTCTCCAATCAATCGAATGGTTACGTCAAGCCCTAGCATCCATATGATTGTCCTGACTATATTGCTCTTATAGTAAATCCTCAATCCTTTTTATCATATATGTGCTAGAAGATGGTGGCTGAGGATCTTAGTGTCCTGGGTATGATGTTAAACTTCATCTAGTAGTGAGGTTCTAAGTCCCCCTTGGTTGCCCACTCCCAGGTCCACTCTGGCTTGGAGTGATAGTACCTGTTCGGGTTCCATGTATGGGTTAAACAGACCAAAAGATGAGTTTAAAGAAATGTTTGGACCGTATTACCTTTAGACACCCCTTTTTGATCTCGATTAAGAAAGGACATGTTTTTCATTTACACCTACAATATCCGGTTGTTTGTTAGGGGTTAGGGATCGGGGTTAGGTTAGGGGTTAGTTTTATAATCAAAAAAAAAAAAATCTAAAATCATCTGTTAAAACAACTGGATATTGACGGTGTAAATGAAAAACATGTCCTTTTTTAATCGAGATCAAAAAGGGGTGCCTAAAGGTCATATGGTCCAAATGTTTGAAAAAATTGAATACCCAACAACAATGAGTAAGACAAAAACATCTTCAGCATAAAATAACACAAGAGTTGACTTGCTATAAAATCCAACCAACCAACTATATACTATGAACGTCATTAGATGTAATGAAAGTGTTACATTTTTGTGTACAAATAAATGATGAACACTGAATTAAAAGACACTCTTATGTTGATAAGAAGGGATTTATTTAATGCAGGGCAGAACTACTGCTTCTACCCACAACAATCACTAAAAACTTAACTTTGTGGGGGACCTAAATGAAGTGTCATATCAGTTCATGTAAAATGGTTGAATCTCCACTTCCAGTTGCTGATCCACAATGCATTGTCATGGGAGCCAAGTCTCTCTTATTCATCAAAGGAAGCAACTCTAGATATTTTTTCATTAGGTGTTCCTAAAAGAAAGAAAAGGGCTTCATGCTTAAAAAAAAGCTAGAATCAGGCAATATCCAGCAGAAACTATTACAGATGTTGAAAGATTGTGATTTCTAATTTACATTTTGATTATTTTCTTTTTTCTTTTTCAGGATCTTATCATTGATCTATTATTAAAAGCAGGAAAACGTGATTCAGCTAGCATAGCCAAGTAAGTACACACACACACACACATATTATAAAAATGGTTTGAATTTTGTTTTTTCAAAAAAACTTTATTTCACTTTAGTTACACGTGTTACAGATTTGTTGTATTTTCTTTAGGCTTTTTCTTGAAATTTTTGAGATGAGGCTTGATAATTAGTATTATTTGGATTATTCGGACTAGTGAAGATGAGGATAATAGTCCGAATAATCCAAATAATACTAATTCTTCGGGCTTGTTTAATTACATTCTGATTCCCTTTCTGAGTAATTAAACAAGCCTGAAGACGATATGAAAAATCTGAAACCTACACACACACACACACACACACACACACACACACACACACATGTACATACACACATGAATATGAATATCCGTTACGAATAATATGAATGAATATCTGTTACGAATAGTGTTCTCGCTTTATTTGTTCATGTGTTACCCTCATGCGTGCGTTGATGTTAAAATTAGCACTTAGAAAGAGTTTTCCTTTTAAAATATATATATTATATATAAAAATATTATTAGGGTTTATTAAATACATATTTTTGTTTTTGATCAATTGAATGTTCATGGGCAACTTCTTTGGAGCTCCTGTATGTTTTTTTGAAGAGTTTTTAGATTTAAAGAAAAAAAAAATCATGTTCATAAGTTCTTCTGGAACTATTGAGGGGCTGGCGTAGTGGTGAGGTTCTCCTTGGTCTTAGGTTTTAAATCATCATAACTGATAATTGCTCGTCCTTCAATTCTGGGCTATATTTTGAGGGTCAAGTCACTCACCCATAACTCTTAACCTCCTATTCCGCCTCATTCCAATTGGACGGAAGTCACATTTGTTTTACGAATCCACCCCAAACGATAGCCTTTGTTTAAATGTAATATTAAACATATTTAGCAGTCTTTGATTTAAGGCAAAATAACAGGTAACTTTAATGAAAAGGCCATTTTTAGCCATTTATTGATAAATCCTTATAGGAATGGGGCTCTGAACATGTTAAGAGTTAAAATGATTAAACCAGTTTTGGGTTGTATAGTCTGAAGTTGTATCATTTCCTTCAACTGGTGAGCAGGTTCAGTGGCTTGGAGATTCAGTTTAAAATAATGCTTCAAAATTGCCAGAATCTCAATACTCATATCTGTCATTGTATCATCTGAAACAAAAATTACAACTGAATAACATTGGGGATGCATCAAATACATATTTTTATTTCCAATCTACTGAAAGTTAGTTCCTGTATGATTTTTAAAAAAGAAGCTTGTAAACTATGGCAGCCATCTTTCATTCAATGTAATTTTCACAGAGAAAACACGACGCTTTTCAAACCCATTTTAATGCATGTTTTTAACTCCAAAATATCATAAAATGTCTTTTTAATAATAATTAAGTTCATTTCAAATAATGCGCAAGTACAATTTTATGGCAGGAATTTAGTCACTTAAAGTTCAAGATTAACATTTTGCCTTGGTATGTTCACGGAGCTTTATCAGAAAATTTATTTGAGACAATGAAATTACAGTCTTTTTATATGTTGAAAAGATAGGGGAGAAGAGGAAGAGGGGGCAGTGCATTGAAAGGTGTGAGGAAAAAGAAGAGAGGAGGGGGGGAAGTGTCAACAGGGATAGAGTGGCTTGTGAGTTCAAAGTGGTGTGGTTAGGGTAATTGAATACATATATATGTATATACTTACATATACTCTGCCAGATACGCTGACCCCCACTCTCACAGGCATATCCATACATATATAAAAGTAAAGTAAAGTTGTCGGGGCGGCCTAAAGTCAGTATCAGCCAGTCAGCGAGGGAGTCTATCCCCTTTTCAATAGCGCTAGACCAAGAAGATTGTTTTTGGCATCAGAGGTGGAGCGCCACACCTACCATCAGCTCCTTACTTTACCGCACAGATCCCAGTGCTACTCATACGCTGAGTTGGCGAGGACCGGTATCAAACTAGGAACCTTGTAGTTTCTAGCCGAACGCTCTACCGACTGAGCTAACCCGGCCCTACTGCACCTATATGCATACATACTCATAGGTGGAAAAATATTGAAATAATTCCAATGGTGTATAGAAATGTAAATAAGAAAAAACAAAATATTCCAATGGATAGATTTATTTGTAGATCTTTTTTTGAAAAAAAAATCTCATGAGTAGGTGTTGTCTAACCAGTGTTATTTAAAAAAATTTTTTTTTTTTTTCCAAAAAAGATTTAAAAAAAAAAATCTAACTCCGGTTAAACAACACGCTACTCATCCAATTGTCCTGATGAAGGTTTTAGAAAAACTGAAACATTTTAATATCTATTAACTTCAGCTACAAATAAATGTATCCTTTGAAATACTTTGTTTTTTCTTATTTACATTTCTGTATAAAAACTCATATAGATATGCTTATACTTACATGTATATGCATTATTGCACCTAATTCTGTGCATCCAGAGACAAAAGAGGACTTATAAGAAATAAGTCTAACATGATCAAAGGGGAACCACTCTTGACTGATAAATTGTTTATTTATTTTCCCATTAAACTAACCCTAACCCTAAATCCTAACCCTGTCTTCTTTTTTCCTAGTAGGTCAATAAATAAATAAATAAATAATTTATCAGTCAAGAGTGGTTCCCCTTTGTTTATGTTGGACTTATAGGAAATAACCCAAAAGAGCTTATAGTCACACTGTATGATTTAAAGTAAATTATGTTTAAAAAGAAATCATATTAACATTTTTCTTTTTTAATAGCTAAATTAGGTCCTTGTATAAACAATAGGTTAGAATTAAACACAGAATATCTATTAATAATGGAGATTCGCTTCCAGTTTTTGTCTGTAACAAAAATTACGTCACTGCTTACATCACATTACCCAAAATCATCATAACATGGAATAAATACACTAAAAATTTGAACATGCAACATTAGACAGTCCTCATTGTTTTTTAAAACAAGTTTTAATAAATACACGACTGGTATTATATATCTATATATAGTTTGTTTTATTTTAATACATATTTAAAGTTTACATTTCAAATTGTTTTATTTTTTAATCCTTTAATGAATTTGATGATTTTACTTACTTAGGGTACAAACTCGCTGATATTGAATTTTTTACTCCCACCCCTCAGGCAATATGTTTCAAAAATCTATTTTTACATCGCCCGGAGGTTGTTTTTTATTTTGTACTAGTATAATTAATTAAAATACACATTCCATATATACACATATATTTGGAAGAATATGTGCTTAATTGAAGTCGAACCTAATTTTTTTGAAAGTTAATTCATTAATAATTAATTAGGCGGGATCTATAGCTCTGCTGATGAGGCCTAATAGGCCGAAATGTACATACAGAGATTGATTTTTCTTGATTTGTTAATGATTAATTAGGCGGGATTTAACTACTTAAATGTAAGGCTAAACAAATCGAGAAAAATCAATCTATTTTTCTCGATTTGTTTAGCCTTACATTTAAATAGTTAAATCCCGCCTAATTAATTATTAATGAATTAACTTTCAAAAAAATTAGGTTCGACTTCAATTAAGCACATATTCTCCCAAATATTGTCGGCTGAAAATAGCCATATGTTTGTTATACACATATATACATAAAACAAACAAATAAATAAATAAATAGATAAAAAGAATGAAATTGAAATTGATTGAACAACAGCTATCACAACCCTTCCACGTAGCGTTATAAAAAAAACTCCACGAGGCGCGTGTTTATAACGTACAAAAAAAAAAAAAACACACATACCGCGTCCATTTCAGAAAATGTCTCTGATGATAACGTTTCTTTGAAATTGATAAGACTGAACATTGTTTTATTTTTATATACATTGTAATTGCTTTCTTAACATAAATAATTAATTTTTCTTTTTAGATGTATAGCTCTTAGTAGTTTAGGTATCTTCTTATATGAAGAACTCACACATGGTACTCTACATCCAAAACTCAAAGAAGCTACACATGTTTTACTTGGTGCTTTAAAGGTGAGTCTACAGTTTTCTTTATTTTTTAAAATTTTAGATTTTTTTGAGGTATTCTCATCTTAATAAAAAAAAGTGAAAGGGATCATTATCATTGCCATTATGGTAGTACATTTTAAAGTCCCATCTATGGGTTAGATAGATTTGTTTTAAGTGATTTAAAAACTTTTCAACTACATTAATACAATTGCTTTAAAATATTGATATTGCAACTAAGTATAAAGTGGTTACCTGTTTAAAAATTACAGTTAAGTCATGCTGAAAGCACCGGTTCTTGCTAGAAGCAATGACTCCCCAGTTTTATTCAGAGAATCATTCAATCATCCTGGAGATTAATAATTTTTTTGTCTCCTCTCTCCAGTCACTTCATTTCCCCCCCTTTAATCAAATATATATATATATTAACGTCTATGACTTTTAATCATAAACCCCTGTTTCTTTTAAAATGTATCAGTTCAAAGCCCCTTAAGTTTTTAACTTTTTTTTATTTTTATTTTTTTAATTTTTTTATTACACTTAGCAGTACATAATAAAGTATGATTTCCCTTATGAAATATATGTATATATAAGTTGTGAAAAGATGTACCTAAAAATGAAAAGATGAAAGAAAATATTAATGAAAATGATAATATATAATGATTGAAATGTTTTAGCTAAAAATAAATAAAATGTAATCTGTTGTTGATTTTATAGATTTTAGAAAAATGTTGAATGAATTACATTCTCAGAATTTTTAAATTTTATGAAATAAAAATAAAATGTATTTTAAAAAACTTTTGTTATTCTGATTTCAGTGTCCAATAAAAATAGTGGCTAAAGTTGCCTCTGATATGTTGATGCTGTTATGTGATCATGTAGACACACTTCTCAATTATCACCCTGATTTACCGAAGAAGATAATTGAGGTGAGTTAATTCAGCATTTTTTATTTATTTATTTATCTATTTATTTTATTATACTGGTGGAATAAATAAAGTGGGTTAAATAGAACCAATCATGGTGTGTGGACAATTGGATGAAAGTGATATTCAGTGATGAATCAAGAATCTGCATTGGCCAAGGCAATGATGCTGGAACTTTTGTGTGGTGCCGTTCATATGACTGTCCATTCTTACTTTAAATATTGCCTTCAAAACATTACAAGAATGTTCAGTAATATTTTGAGGTGCAGTATATAAAGTAAGAATACACTTCTGTAGTAATGTGTTTGAAGGGCATTTTTGCTAAAGTCACACTAACTCAGAGGGTATTTTACCGTGAAAGTATCTGTCCTGGGTATGACGTTAAACTGCATCTAATGGTGAAGCTCCAGTTTTGGAACTCTGGGAGTGTAGAGTACCTCTTTATCACCATTACTCTCAGGTCCACTATGACCTGGAGTGGTAGTATCTGTTAGGGTCCCATCTATGGGTTAAATAGAAAAAATTAGTTTTAAAAGAATGTTTTAAAAAATTTTGAATACCCATCAAGAATGAATAAAACAAAATATCTTTGGCATAGAATAACCTAACAAGGGTTGACATGCCGTAAAATCCAACCAACCGTGAAAGTACATTGCAAATTGAAAGTTAATGAAATAACTTTTCAAAACAATTTTTTTTAGATAATCTGAATCTCCACAGTTTAATAATAATACAATAAAACTTTCAGAAAAAACAAACACAGTAACACTAATTTATAGTTGGGATAGGGGTTTATGAAAAAAAAAAAAAAAATGTTTGAGATACAGTATAAGTTGAAAGTCTTGTCACCCTACATATTGTTTTTACTTTGATTATTTTTGTTTTGTTTTAATACTATAACATATAAGTTATGAAATTATTTTACCTTTAAAAAAATCTTTAAAGATTAAATTATTTACTAGAACTAGCAAAGAAAAAAAAAAACAAAAAAAAAACACACTCTGGGTGGTGTAAAAATTAATTTTTTGAAAGATATTCTGGGGAGGGTGGGAGTTAAAAAAATTAATTGTCAGAAAGTTTGTACGATAAATAAGTAAAATCAAATTTATCAAAGGAGTAAAAAGAATAAAAAATTTGAAATGGAAACTTAGTTCTGATAACTTTAAATATATATTAGAATAAAACTATATATAGATATATAATACTGTGCATGTATTTATTAAAACTTGTTTAAAAAACAATGAGGACCGTCTAAGATTGCATGCCCAAATTTTGTGTGTATTTATTCTATATTATGATGATTTTTGGTAATGTGATATAAGCAGCGATGTAGTTTTGGTTACAGATAAATAGACCTAATCTCCATTATTAATGTGACCAGAATTTCTGCATAGGAAATCGGAAGTAGACGCTAAGTCAAATGGTTTGAGATGTCCCCTGTGGGAAAGTGATAAGGAAATCGGTTGGCCAGAATTATCTTGGGTCTAAGAAAGAAAATTTTTTTTTTCCACTTAAAGAGGGAACAACCCAGATGTTCCTTTTGGGGAGACCTTACACTTTGTTGAAATCACTTGAAAGTGACCGGAAATGATAAAGAGGATCTTGGATAAAATAATTCCAGATGTTGAAAAAAGGCCCCACACTTTGTTGGGACCCACTTGAAATTACCGGAAGAGATGGCACTTAGATAATTGAGCGGAAGTGAATTCCATTGGCGGATTAGGACTACAGAAGGGTGGTACTTTTGCCAAAGTGGGATATCCAAAAAGAATTGCTAATGTCTTCACGCCAGCCAGAAATCAGAAGTTTCTGGTTGAGACATTATTTAACTGGGTCTTTTTCTTGACAATAACCAGATTAAGCTGAGTGAGCAGCAAGAGAAGATTTGGGGCTGTGTTAGCAGCGGATGCAAATGCCAAGAGCTGACAGACAAACTGACTTCAAGACTATTGAAGAACTTAGCCAACTTTAAGAACTGCCTGAGCAATATCTTTGCAGAGCCTTGATTATATTCTGACCAGAACATATTAATTAGAGGCCCATCGCTCCCACAGCCTTGAGTAAGAATTACTTTTGTAATTTCTTATTGAATATAAATGTTTGTTGAATTTGAAAGAAAAGAGTCGTTGTTTCTTTATGTAACCACTAAGCCACTGTTAACCGTGGGGTATCAGTTTCTGCAGCAGATTTCTGGTCATTTGAGATCAGAACACAACGTAGGCAATAGGCCAGACTTTGAGCAAGTGTAAAGACACTGCAACCCGTGGTTGATGGTGAAGATCCGATCTTGACATCCATTTTCGGATATTCAGTGAGCCCTTTAGCTGAGCAGCCGACGGGTTATATTAATATGTGACCTGGTTATGGCTTGAGAAACCAGCATTAAAACAAAATACTCCAGAGATGACACCAGGTCTGGACTTTAAGTGGATAAGGAAAACCGCCCGTGGTGATTCCACTTGGTCAGCCAAACTGCAACCTTTTGGAAGTACTTAGAAATCTTTTTTATTGTTTTGGTCAGAATTTATTTTGGACAAAAAAGGGAAAAGATTTTTCCACATAAACGGAATTCAGATAAAATGAAAAAATAAAATAAAAAGGAAACTTAGATAAAATCAAACCAGATGTTTTTTTGTTTTTAGACTTAATACTTTTGAAAGAAAAGAGTTTTGTTTTGTTAACCGTGGTGTATCAGCTTCTGCAGCAGATTTCTGGTTGTTTGAGATCAGAGCACAATGTGGACATTCAACCAGACTTTTAGCAAGTGTAGAAAATGCTGCAACCCATGATTGATGGAGAGAATCTGATCTTGACTACCATTTTTGGATATTTAGTGAGCCCTTTAGCTGATCGGACCGACGGGTTATAAATGGATTTAGTATTATGTATTTATTTTACTTGTAAAAAAAATATGTAGGAGTGACAAGACTTTCAGACTACGCTGTTGTTGGTATCCTTCTGTCTGTGAAAACGATGGCGTAGTTTATTTATTTATTTATTTTTTTTTTTTGTTACTATGTAGCCTGTCAGGTTGATTTGGAGAATGTGCTGTTGCCCAAGCAGCAGACACTGCCGCTATGATCCAAAGAAAAGGATAAGAACCTATGCAGTTTAGCAATGGCAGTGTCGCAGGAGTTGCTGTGTAGCAATGAAATTCAGTGTTACTCCACCTTAGGGACTCCGGCTCTGGATTTGTTCTCAGGGTTTACTCCCCTGCTCTTCCTCGGGATTATGTAAGCCATTCAGTGGTGATGGCTTTATAACAGACTCTTCCTGGTTCTAGATGGGTTGACAACCAGGGCCAATTTTGGGGTTTATGTGTGTATTAAGTACGCCAATCTTATTACTGTCAGTGTAGATGGTCGTTGGCTCCCTTTGAGCTTGTCCGCTCTTTTGCAGCTTTTGTTTTTGGTGATGCTGGTGTTTACTCACCCTCCTCACCTGACAACCGAGATGTACCTGTTGAGACTACCCTCTACTTCGTTGACAAAAATTAATATTTTGATGTTTTCATTTTTGCAGGCAATTGCCTTAACTGTTCCAGAAATTATGCCAAATCCTGATCAACCAAGCACCGAGGATGAGAAGAGGGTAGGTTTGAACTTTTTACTTTGATTATTTAAAAAAAAATTTTTTTTTTAATGTTTCATGTTAAATTTTTGAATTTTGTTAGTCAGGAAAAAAGAAGACTGACAAAGAATTTCTTTTTTTTTTCCAGTTACTAGAGTCCATGTTGTTCACCACAGTAGAATGGTGCGTTCGAATGCCTATGCATCTCCTCCTGGAAACGTCGGGCACAGAAAAATCTTTACTTTATAAGGTGTTCCGAGTGAGTATCATTTTGTTTATTTTCTGAACTCTTATGTATAAGTATATAATTTCCTAAGTCCTCTTCATACAGTATATGATTTCCTAAGCCCTCTTCATACAGTATATGATTTCCTAAGCCCTCTTCATACAGTATATGATTTCCTAAGCCCTCTTCATACAGTATATGATTTCCTAAGCCCTCTTCATACAGTATATGATTTCCTAAGCCCTCTTCATACAGTATATGATTTCCTAAGCCCTCTTCATACAGTATATGATTTCCTAAGCCCTCTCATACAGTATATCATACAGTATATGATTTCCTAAGCCCTCTTCATACAGTATATGATTTCCTAAGCCTCTTCATACAGTATATGATTTCCTAAGCCCTCTTCATACAGTATATGATTTCCTAAGCCCTCTTCATACAGTATATGATTTCCTAAGCCTCTCATACAGTATATGCCCTCTTCATACTGCTCAGATTTGCTGAAGCATGGAACAAACTACCTGCATCAGTTGTGAGCTTCCAAAACATTGCATCCTACGAAACCTTCATACTTCCTGAAATTTGCCAACACTACACCTTATATTCCCCTCCACACACACACACACACACACAACTCCTCCACTGTTTATTTTCCTGACATTTGTACATTATTCTATGTACTACACATGCACCTTTGATGAGTTGCAGTTCACCTGAGAACTTTACACAATACTTTCATAAGTTATCATTATACAGTATATAATTTACTAAATTGTTGCTCAGTTGGTAGAGCGTCCGACTAGGAACCCCGAGATTCCTCGTTCAATACCGGCCCTCACCAACTCAGCGTATGAGTAGCACAGGGATCTGTGCAGTAAAGTGAGGAGCTGGTGGTGGATGTGGCGCTGTGTCTCAGACGTCAAAACCATCTTCTTGGTCAGGTGCTAGTGAAAAGGAGATAGACAACCCCAACAACTTTTTTAATAGCTGTTTTATATATTTTATATTAGTTTTTAAAAAAAGTAATCTTATTTTTTTTTTTTTTTTCTCCCCCAGGTGCTGAATGCTGCCGTGACTGGCCACACTACAGCTTCCCTATCTCGTGGGTGTTACTCTTTATCAGATTTTAACCCTGAAAGTGAAATGGATGGAGCTACCCAAAGTGGCTTAAATGCGTCCAAACTTTATTCTGGAGAACCCACTGAGAGTGCAACTGTTGAAAATCCAAAGGGACTTTGCCCATTTGAAACTCCTGTCAAGCCAGAAA
>CM042168.1:24440951-24535951 GCA_023376005.1 Doryteuthis pealeii
TGCTGGTCTAACAACTGCTAAGACAGTATGTCGGGTAATTATTAGAGACTTGTGTGGAAAATACTGCTGGGAGAACTCAGTCTTGTATGGGCCACCATGGTGTCAAAAAGGATCAACGCCAATGAATAAAAAAGGTAAGTTGAAAGTTTCTTGTTTTCCTTCAAAATAAAGCATAATCATTTACTATTTCTTTAATTTTTGATACAATTCTTTTACTTTTTTATTAGTGAAAAATATCAGAAGTTTTTTTCTTTTTTTCTGTGGAATGTCTAGTGGTGAGGGACACAAAAATTATGAGGAAAAGGGAGTCCATAGGTTAAAAAAGGTTGAAAACCATTTATTTAGAGTCTCCTGTTTCTTAAGGACATTATCATTTATTTTTGTTTAAAATTAAAATTGTATTATACTCTTTATATTTTTTGTAATTTTCAATTCAATCGTAGTCAACTATCTAAAAAAAGAAAGAAAAAAAAAAAGTTTTTGAGTCGTATTTCTCAAATGAGTATATATTGTGGGAACAAGCCCCTGTTTTGTTTCAATGAAGTTTATAAAATATAATTCAAATGAAATTATTTTAAAAATAAAATAAAAACAATTGTAAAAGGCATTGTATAAACATTAGTCTTCTTCAGAGCCCATTTTTTTGTTGAATGAAGAAAGGGAAATTTAACGTTCGACATTTAATGTTTTTACAATTGTTTTTATTTTATTTTAAAAATAATTTCATTTGAATTATATTTTATAAACTTCATAGTCAAAGCAGGCGCTTGTTAGCGCAATATATACTATTTTTTTAATAAAATGGAATCAAATCTGACAGTTTAAGGTTATACCTTAAACTGTTGGATTTGATTTCATTTTATATACTTATATATATATTTCAAACCTGGGTGTTTAAATTTATTGTAAATTTCCTACTAATAGTAAAATGTTATTGTTCATTT
This sequence comes from Doryteuthis pealeii, assembly GCA_023376005.1. NCBI lineage: Eukaryota > Metazoa > Mollusca > Cephalopoda > Myopsida > Loliginidae > Doryteuthis > Doryteuthis pealeii. Next base: position 24,441,896 of record CM042168.1, read on the forward strand.
TCAGTTGCCTCCCCTGTTGTGGATAGCTCGACCATTGTGCAATTTCCACCAACATCCAGTGAACAGAAACCAACTGTTAGACAGCAGAACTGTGATAACCAGAAGAATGTTGCAAATCCCCCACTGCACTCCTTCAGTGAATTGCCCCAAGGAGACCGCCCAAACAGTGATAATTTGGATGATGTAAGTGTTGTGGAGAAACTGGGTTGATGCAAAAAGAAGCCCAAAGTTGGGTGCGTTTGGTGTGGTAGCCACTTTCGAAATTAGTACTATTACGGTAATCTGAACATTAGCTGCATAAATGAGAGTAACCTCCCTTTGTTTGTTTCACTTTAAAGAAGCCTTATGTTTTCGTCAGCTATTTTCATTTCACTGTAAATCTACACTGAAAATATGAATTTGTTTGAATCAATACCACTGAATGTTTTAACACAAAATATCATAAAATGTGTTCTTAATTGTGCTTGCGCATTATTTGAAATGAACTTAATTGTTATTATATATATATATATATATATATATAGTAAAAAATATAACAGAAGATTTAGATTTTTTGGCTTATAGACTATTTCAAGAAGCCTAGACCAAATGTCTAGTGTTCCCAATCATCAGATGCAAATGATGAATTCTTTATTACTTTTAAGGTAGTTGAAAACAGATTTTTAAAATTTTTTTTTATTGTCCTGTGTTCCTTTGTGTATACTCCTCTGGAAGGTAATTAGCTGTCAGTAACACAGGATAATTTAAAAAAAAAAAAAAAATGTTTTCAACTACCTTAAAAGTAATAAAGAATTCATCATTTGCATCTGATGATTGGGAACACTAGACATTTGGTCTAGGCTTCTTGAAATAGGCTATAATGCTAAAAATTTAAATCTTCTGTTATATTTTTTCCTTATATAATTTTGCTCTGTGACTCTGACAATAAGAGCACACATTGAGCTCTGCAAACTACAACACTTTAAAAAAAAAACTTCCATGTTGTAAGAAAGATTTCTTCTCCAAATTTTTGGATATTATATATATATATATATATATATATATATATAGTTACATTCTATTTTATATAGTAACAGATTCTAAAATAATGATTAATATATATTTAGCTATGTCAATATCTTGAGTTCTGTTAGATATGAGTCTATCTCTCTAACTATAACCTATTACAGTCAAGTCACGCAGAAAGCACCAGTTCCCACTAGATCACTGAACTTAAGCAGCAATGAGCCTGTTCAGTACTTAATTTAGTGACCACTTAAACAACAGCAGGTACTGTAAGCAACCTGAGTCCTTTGTTTATCAAAATGACTTGATTCGGCATTAAATAACCCGAAAAAGTTTGATATGCTGTAAAACAAAAACAACCAAATATGATCTGACAATAATTCTATAATTGTAAAAAATAACTTAGTAGATGTTTGTTGTAATTTCTAATTTTTGTTTTCCTTTTGTAGCTGCTACAATATATTGGTAACACAAGTCCTGAGTGCCTCTTGATGCCTGGTGTCCAACTCAATATTCCAGCTCAAATTCCAGAGAAATTGAGTGTTCAAGCTGAAGAGATGATGACCAAATTAGTGCTGCAACAAAAAGAAGCGGAACTTGATTACTATAATCAGCACAAGTCAGACTCACGGTACATATAATACATTTATAATTTGTTTTGGTTTCTTTTTTTAATATTATATATATATATATATATATATATATATATATTATTATTTTTAACGCAACTGTAAAATAGAATACTATAATCTCACACACTGACAATTTGTTTTTAGAAAGAAAAAATTTTTAACACAAAATAAACCCTTAAAAAAACATACATATGTATAAATGTGTGTGTGTGTGTGTGTGTGTATATATATATATATATATATATATATATATATATATATATATGAGAAGTAAACAAACATACAATGTTTGTGATATGGCTATTTTCAGCCGACAATATTTGTGAGAATATGTGCTTAATTGAAGTCGAACCTAATTTTTATGAAAGTTAATTCATTAATAAAAAATCCCGCCTAATTAATTATTAATGAATTAACTTTCATAAAAATTAGGTTCGACTTCAATTAAGCACATATTCTCCCAAATATATATATATATAATGTTATGCTAGATTTTGGTATATTATTTATTGTTATATTACTCGTTATATTATACATTGTTATATCATATATATTATATTATGTTTATTTTATGAATATCATAAATATCATATTTATAAATATTATAAATATCATATCATATTTATAAATATTATAAATATCATAGAGTTGGCATCAAATAACCCACAGGGTTGATATGCCATTAAACGAAACCAAACCAATATATTTGTTTTTGTTTTGATATTATCATTTGAGCCCAAATTGCTAACTAGATACAAGGTCTGGTAGAATGATCTTCCAGATTTAAAATTGAAGATGCTATTAGTGATGCATTGTCTTTTACTTATTATTAAACTTATTTTCTATCTAGCCGTATTAGGTTGAGTTGGGTTCTTCATCTGGGCTTTCTGTCTTTATGGGTTAACTTGGGTGTTGGGACTACTGAACCCCTGTGTATGCTTCATGTTCTTATTAATGAACACAAAGACTCAGTGTCCTAGGTATGATGTTGAATTGCATCTAGTGGTGAGGTTACAGTTCTAGAGCCCTGGGGAGTAGCCCTTCATTGCCATTACTCTCAGGTTAACTTGGGTGTTGGACTACTGAACCCCTGTGTATGCTTCAGGTTCTTATTAATGAACACAAAGACTCAGTGTCCTAGGTATGATGTTGAATTGCATCTAGTGGAGGTTACAGTTCTGGAGCCCTGGGGAGTAGCCCTTCATTGCCATTACTCTCAGGTTAACTTGGGTGTTGGGACTACTGAACCCCTGTGTATGCTTCAGGTTCTTATTAATGAACACAAAGACTCAGTGTCCTAGGTATGATGTTGAATTGCATCTAGTGGTGAGGTTACAGTTCTGGAGCCCTGGGGAGTAGCCCTTCATTGCCATTACTCTCAGGTTAACTTGGGTGTTGGGACTACTGAACCCCTGTGTATGCTTCAGGTTCTTATTAATGAACACAAAGACTCAGTGTCCTAGGTATGATGTTGAATTGCATCTAGTGGTGAGGTTACAGTTCTAGAGCCCTGGGGAGTACCCCTTCATTGCCATTACTCTCAGGTTTACTCTGACCCGGAGTGATAGTACCTGTTAGGGTAAAGGGTTGATATGTCGTAACACAACCAGCCAAGCTAAAACAAAATAGCAAATATTTTTATTTTTGTAATAAAATTTAATTTTGAATAGGATTTATGATGCCTGTTTTTAAAAAAATTACTTTCCAAACCTGAAAAATCATTATGCCAGACCCTGTATTATAAATTTGGGTTTAGATAACATTCTATTAACTTAGGCATACATGCTTATATTAAATTAGATATTTAAACTGAGTAAATAGATTTCTGTATAACTTACTGTCCGAGCGTCATTGAGGCCATTTTTTAAATTAAAAATTTTGTTTTTTTAAACACACTGCCTTTGGGAGATGAATATAAATTTGACAAGTGGAAGGAGATAAAAGTATATTTTCTTTGCAAAAGAAAGATTTCAACGAGCTCTATTCAATTATATATTGGGTTTTAACTAGCAATAAAAACTTGGTGTGTAAAACACAAAATAGGCCTCACTGGTGTTGCAGACTGTTAAATTCAACACTTAAAATGTATCTCTGAAGTGAATTTTAATTTAAAGTCAAGAGTGCTCAAATTTTTGAATTGTTAAACAAATGATTTTTATTAAAAAAAAAAAAAACAACAAAAAACATGAGACAATAATGGTTTAATTTCAGAGAATGATATTAAGATACTCATATCTTAATATCATTCTCTGAAATTAAACCATTATTGTCTCATGTTTTTTTTTTTTTTTTTTTTTATATACACAGGAATTCATTGACATGCCAAAAAAAAAAGAGAAAAAAGTAAGGGTCAGAGTCGGTCAAAATTACATGTTTACCCATTGACCAGTCGGTACTTTGTTTAATTTTATTTTAAATTATATACTCATCTCTGCACACTTTCTCAAAAACAGAACTTTTCTGACATATATATATATATATATATATATATATATATATATATACACACACAATATATATATTTCATTTTTCAAGTATAAAATAGTATAAAAACTCCTGACTCAGAGTTTCATGTTGTCAATCCTCAAGTGAGCTGCAGCATGAAAATTGGATTTTTATCCTGTTTGTCATTATCTTATTTTATATTTGAAATATATTTTCGTGTATGTGACTATTTTACATATTAAAAATGCTTTTAGCATTTCAGTCATAATTGTGTGTATGTATGTATGTATATATATATATATATATATATATATTATTTGTTGAATTTTAAAAATATAATTATTTTCCATAGGCAACTACCCAGGTTTCAGGCTATTTTGTCATCATCAGGTTGCTAATAATTCTTCTGATGTTTATGTGAAGAGATTTCTTGCTGTTATGTTTTTAGTTGCCTATGAAAAACAATTATATTTAAAAAATTCAACAAATAAATAAATAAATAAAGCTCCTACAAATTTGTGGTTGAGCACTGTGATTTCTTTGTTTCATCTCAAAAACTTTAAAATATATATATATATATATATATATATAAATACTATGCAAATAAAAGTATGTTCATCACCATTGGTTTAAAGGTGTGTTTATCTGCCTATCATCAAGATGAAATGCATTGAATATGAACAACCTTCACATTACTCACTTACATACCTACCCATATGTAAAGAATTTACTCAGGGTTGCACCTAACTTTCAAGTATTGGTGTCTGTGTGTTTTAAATCCACCAATGAAAAAAATAGGTAAACTTTCAAAAAGTTACTCTAGTTGGCTCAATCATTCAACAATGATACAATTCTTTCTTTTTATCTAAATGAACTTCTTTGTTTGTTTTTAAGATTTATCTCTTACTATTTCTGACTTAAAAAAAAAAAAACAGCAATTAATATATACAAAGTTCAGTGATACCAAATGATTTCATTTTTTTTTTCTTTATTTCTTCTTTTGGATTTATTTTGTGTGTACATATATATAATAAATCTCGTAAACGTCTCCATGGTTTATTTCATTGTGTTCAGACGATCTGAGGAAAGGCCGTAAGTGACTCAACATTGGGGGATCACATCCAGCTGGGGATGTGCTGCCTAGATCTCTCTCTTTTTTTTCTTTTTTTTTTTTTTTTTGACCTTGTGCACTGTAGAAACTTTCAACACTTGCTTCTGTCTCCATGTTGTGTATAAACATTTCCAATCAGATTTTGTTGCAATTTGTTTGTACCCTTACCACTTTTTTTTATTTTTTAAATCCCCTCCTCCCCTCCAGTCATTTTGCTTTCCTTTTATTATTTCAGCAGTAAATGTCCCCTCCCCCCCCCCAGCTACCTTGAAAATGGAATGAGGATGTCTATTTTAATTAAAGAATGTTGAATATTTTTCCTGTATTAAAAAATAAAATTTAAAATGAAGTCATTTTTTAAAAAGTAATTTCCCTTCTATTAGTACACTGGCATTCACATAGAAGAAAAAAGTCCCTTATGAGTTTTTTTATACCGATATTAGCTGCATAAATTTCTGAACTTAAAATAAACTTACAGTCAAGTTATGTTGAAAGCACCAGTTACCGTTAGATCACTGAGGTTAAGCAGTATATATATATATATATATATATACACGTTAATGTATGAGTAGTGGCTTACCGGTAGGTACGGGTACGATCGTTGGGAGCGCACAGTATCCAGAGGTTAAGACCGTGAAAAAACAAATACAAAGTGCTCAATACAATGTAGAGCAAAATTTATTTAAGAAATGTAAGACCCGTTTCAACAGACATACGTGGTACCAACTGATATTAATCGAAAACTCGATTAATTCAGCGGATGTAACCCTGATGATTCAGATGATGAAACTCGAGTAGGTTACTTTGTATCCATTTCTTAAATATATATATATATATATATATATATAAAGTTAAACCTAATGAGTCAGATATACCTACTAATAATTTCGCTTAGTAGCTCATTAGGGTAAGAGTCAGATTCTTGCCCTGATGAGCTACTAAGCGAAACTATTAGTCGGTATATCTGACTCATTAGGTTAAACTTTATTATTTGCTCTACTTAGGCATCGAGCACCTTTTTACATTTTAGCTTTAGACAATCCTAGCGTGTTATAGTGTTAATCGATTATTTTTAGTTGGTACAACCCTCTTGGTCTTTTCTTTTTTTTAATTTAATTTTTTTTCTTCAGGTAAAGTTCGGTAGTATATTTTTACTAACAAACTATTTTCCACGAGGGTTTACTAATAGGATTAGTATAAGTCGTTAAGGTAGCCTAAAGTCTGTATCAGCCAGGCAGCGAGGGAGTCTATCCCCTTTTCACTAGCGCTAGACCAAGGAGATTGTTTTTGCATTTGAGGTAGAGCGCCACACCTACTATCACCTCTTTAATTTACCGCACAGATCCCTGTGCTACTCATACGCTGAGTTGGTGAGGGTGAAACAAGTTGTGTATTATGGAATTTTTCTGCGGCTAACATTGGTGTAAGATTTTATAGGGGATTCCCCCGCCCCACCCCCCAAAGTTTGTTGTAACCCCCAGCACTGATAGTATCGTAATTTCTATATTTTCTACCAGTTGTCCTAACTGGTTTAAACAAGTGTTTTGTTTCTCAATGTGTATGTGGTCATATCTGTACTGGGTGTTGGTAATTTGGTTGATCTGGCTTACTACCCCCACCCCCGATGCTCCCTCCACTCCAGCCCCCCTTTAAATTGATTGTGGTGCTGGCTTGTTGCTGTTTGTTTTGTTTTGTCATAAATGCTGGCCATATTTTCATCATGATGCAATTCATTTTTCTTTTTTTATTCTTTTGGTGTGACCATGTTGCATGAACCACTTATATTCATATTTAGAGTTATTTTCAGTTCCTTGTCCTGATAAATGTTTTATTTCAGAAATGCAACAAAATTATCAAGCTATTTCTTATCCATTAGTTATTTTCTTGCCATCCCTTATATATATATATATATATATATATATATATATGATATGTGTGTGTGTGGTCAAATTGTAGAGAAGGAAACGAAATAGCAGACTCGGCAGCAAAAAACAGCTAAAAACAACCCACTTGATACACACTTTAAAATACCTTTTACAGACTTAAAAAGAACCATAAACATTTACACAAAACAAAAATGGCAAAATTATTGGAATAACTTCCAAAACAACAAACTACATGAAATAATGCCACAAATAGGAAAACTTCAAATAAATCAAACCAAAATATCCAGAAAAGAAGAAGTAATATTATCCAGACTAAGAATAGGACACTCATACATTACCCATTCATACCTCCTCAAAAAAGAAGCAGTCCCATATTGCATACCATGCCAAAAACCCTACACAATCAAACACTTATTAACAGAATGTAGCAACCTAAAACAAATACGAAAAAAATACTACCAAACAACAAATCTAAAACAGATATTCTAACAAATAAAACCCAGAAAAACTACTTGGATACATAAAAGAAGCACACATCTACAACAAAATCTAAAAAATCTTCCAAAAAAATGAAAACACAAAAATATATTTTAACAAAAACATCTAAAAGTTTCATTCACAAAAGAAAATATGTCCAAAAAAAAAAAACCTTTAGAAAATTAAACATTATTACCAATTCATTTCAAAAACGTAGTCGGCATTAAATGACCCATTGAGGTTGATATGCCGTAAAACAAGAACAAAAAAAAAAATTGTAGAGCTGAAATAAATTTATAATTTGGTAGCCTAAAGGTTTTTCATTTATCTATTTGTAGTTTGCTCTGTATATACAAGGTGTGTCAAAAAAAGTATCAAGATTTTCAGTACTTTTTGACACACCTTGTATTTGGAAAAATTAACGTTCCATTCATTCTTCATTTCTATCTTGGTAAATACAGCTTTCAAATCTGTACTTTTTGACACACCTTGTATTCTGAAAAAAATTAATGTTACATTTATTGTTCATTCCTATCTTGGTAAATACAGTTTCAATCTTGATACTTTTTTGACTCCCCTTGTATGTATGTATATGTATGTATATATATATATATATATATACACACACACACATATTGAGCTCTCATGCCCTTTAATATAGGAATGTATCCAAATACTGAAATCTTGATCCCCTATATATATATATATATATATATATATATATATATAAAAATAAAGGAAAGAAAATGTTGAATGGATAGAAATTGTTTAATGAAGTACCATTCAACATTTTCTTTCCTTTATTTATTTATCTTTTCAACATACTGTCGGATTCACTTCCATTTTTTCAACATATATATATATATATATATATATATATATAAGGAATAAAAGAGTATATATGTATTTATTTATTAAGCCCCTCCACAAAAGTAGTATGTAACACAAGTTCAATTTCTTAATTGAATAATATTTCCTTTTCTTATGTATTCAAATTTCATTGTCTAAAGAAGAATTGAGTATTGTTAAAAATTTTGCATTCAAAACACTTGAATCCCTTATATTTTTACCTTTCCTCATATTCTGATCACACAATTTTCCTTTAATCTGGCCAGAGAAATGAGACATTAGTTACACTGGGGGGTGGGGGGAAACAACAAAAAACATATTTCTGTTTCTGTTCTACTTTGTTTCCAAAATCCAAGGAACCAAAATTTTTTAGTTGATGCTCAAGAAATTTAGTTATAAGAAACAAATGATGGACTTTATTGGTGCTCGTTTGTCAAATAGCTATATGTGGACAGTCAGTTAGATGGCTTGTCAAAAGATGGCTTTTGTGCAACACAACATTTTGTGATATTTGTGGAAATTTAACAGTATTCAATTAATAGGCTAATCAAATAGACAATTTTTAATTATTTGTTTTTAGTTTTAATTATATCTTTTAAAATCTTTTTATTTATGGGGGATAAATGTATGACCAGAATATGAGGCAATGTAGTCTATTATTATACTAAAGCTGAGTTAATCAACTTTTGCTTTCTAAAGGCTTTTTTACTGTTTAATTTAATGACATGAAAATTATACTAAATTATTCCTTACTTTTAGGATTAAATTATGTTTTTCTGTTTTAATTGGTTCTAATTAGTCGTAATTTGCAAAAACCAACCAATCTCTTACTTTACTCTTTGTCTATCATCCTCTTCCCCTCTATGTATGTCTTGACTACCTCCTCATTATATGATGTTAGTTTCTCTGGAGGGTAGAGAGAGGGAGAGACAGGAGAATTTGAAATGTATTTCTATGTTAAATTTCACAACCAGCAAACCGTAGCTTATATGAGGTCAAACATTCACTTTCTTAGAAAGCTAACAAAATGATTTTAAGGTTTATTCTGGCCATATTTATTTTTAAAAACTTTTATTCGCTTTGCTAACTCCCTTTTCCCTAATCTCAATTATATACCCAGAGCTGAATGGGTGACCCAACTGGTCACGTTTTTTCTAGTGTGTATATATATATATATATATATATATATGGTCAGAATATGAGATAATGTAAAAATAATTTTTTGAAATTTTGCTATGAGGTTTAATAATATGTATTATTTTGATTTTCTATTATCCTCATCTTTATTGTGAAATACACATACACAATGTTTCAGGCGATATAACACTTGTAACGAAATGAGAACAATCTACTCCAATGAATTACAAGAAACACCTGAAGAAGGCTGGAGGGTACTTCAGCTGACACATTGTTTGTCTATTTCACTATAAAGATGAGGACAAAAAAAAAAAAAAAAAAAAAAAATATAATAAAAAATAATACAGAATATGAGGTAATGTTAAGAAAAAAAGTATGATTGGAATATGAGTTAATATAAAATGGAGAAAGAAAAAATAATTCTGTGTTTATAATGCAAAATTTATTTTGAATTCTTTGATACTTCTAAAATCTTATTTTTGTTTAAAGGGAAACATTTTTGGTTAACATTTTTGATATTATTGATGGGGTAAAGTGAATGAAATAGAAGAAAAAAAAAGTGATGTTTACATGTGAGCAAGGTTGTAAAAATCATTTTCATTATATTTTATGATGTTTTCATTCAGGTCTTAATCCTTAAAATGTTTTTTTTAATCTTTTTTTGCTTGGTTGTTTTTTTTTTTTAATGGTGAACAGAATTACCCAAATCCCTCTTCTGTTTTTCTTTTCAAGCACAATAACCAGCATGAATTCAATTTTTTTTTATATCACTTTGTACATATTGCCTTATTTTCTTTTTCTGCACATTTGGCTTTATATATTTATATAATTTCAGTATCTATAATAAAAAAAAAAGTACTCAATATCTGGGATAGAACTTATACAAGTTAAATTGGTGATAAATACAAATGTTTATTTTTTTATATTCGTAATAATGAACAAAGTAATTTCTTAGTAATTTTTGGATATAAATGTTTAGTTTCTATTCATAGTAATAATAAAAGCCAATTACCAGTAATTTTATTACTTTATATTTATAAACAAACTTAAGACAAGTGTCTGATTTTATTTCACCTGCTTAATGATTGGCTAAGGGTGCAATGCTTTATAATGCTTCTTGAAATTATATCTTTTACTGGGAGAGTCTCCATGGCGTAGTGGCTAACATGCTGGACTGTGACATCGTAGTAAGCGAATTCAGACTCCAGTCGCTCAATTATGTTCACTTTCAGACTAATACCCTTGGAAAGGTATGAACTGTGTCATCCTCCCAGCTATGGGTTGAATAGCACCACTACAGTTTTTCTACAAGGATGGCTTTGGCATTAAATAACCCATGAAAGTTGATATGCCATGAAAACAAAGAAACCAAACCATACTTGGTGCTGTGTATATAAACAATAAATTTGTTAATTTTTCTGGGGACCCCCCCCAAAAAAAAAAAAAAAACAAAAACAAAAGAAAAAAAACAAAACAAATCCAGTGTAAAAACTGAATCGTTTTTAATTATTGTCACAAATTTTAATGAAACTTCAATGGTTTAGACACACTTAAGTAAAGTCTGCAGAGTGGCCTATCACTGAACAGCGGGGCAGTCTATCCCCATTTTGCTAGCATTAAACCAGGGAGATTCCGAGGCAAATACTCTATCGACTAAGCTAAACCGGCCCCTCAAAGTTCTCTTAGCGAAAAGTTATAATTTTCTTAAAAGAAAATGGAAAAGGTCAGAATGATTACTTTCTAACCTATATGGGAACTACACAAAAATGCTGTTTTGAACAAATTCTGCAAATGTAGCGTAATTATTAAGGTCTACAGGGAATTCGGGAATTGAAAAATAAAACGGTAATTGGATTTCTGGAGAAAGAGAAGAAAAAGAAATAAGAACAAAAGTTAAAGTTTAGAAGGTACTCAACGGTGTGCCATCAACTGACCAAAGAATGACCCTGGAAATAGATTTAAAAATAAAAACAAGTTCCGGGTTTTGACTGGAAATGGATGTGACCCTGGGGCGAGAAAAGGAAGAAGAAGAAAATCGTTCTTTTTCGGCTGGGCTCTGGTGGGAGTCAGACGTGGCTCCCGGTTCCCCGTATGGGTTTGGGATAGTAGTATTGAACATGACTTACGATAGAATAGTTTGACCATATTTTCTCTCTCTTTCTCTTTCCTTCTCTCTGAAAAGAACCAACGAGCCTAGGAAGAAATAAATAGCCACCTGTGACTATCCAACTTGCGTGTATTGTTTCTGAACTAACGACGACTACTACTACAACTCGTGTTTGGCCCTATGCAACACAAGGAGCATCCCGCAAAGCAGCAGTTGTATGGCCACTTACATCCTATCACACAAGACATGCAGGACACATCTAATCACCTCTAAAATCCTGATGTTACCCCTTGTAGTAATATATGATTCTTATAAATCAAAAAGTGAACTCTGTTTGAGCTGAAGAAGCTTAAAAAATCAATACCTTTGTTTAAACAAGCTTAAAAAATAAAAAAAAAAAACATATATGAAATAAACAAAAGACAAAAAATAATAAAGGGAGAAAATTTCTATATAAATATTTTAATAAATTTGTTGAAATAATAATACAGTAATACAATAAAATAAAGGTACCTTATTTTATCAGTAATACAATAAAATAAGTATTTAGTAATACAATAAAATAAGGGTATCTATTAAACTAGACAGTACACAAAAAATATTTACATGATGGAAAACTAAAAAAAAAAAATCAAAATTTTGGACCCAGGCGTCATTAGTCTCAACCCCCAAAGGCATACACCTCAGATTGGGTACCACTAGTCTAAGCCATTAAAGTTTTATTAAAATTTGTGACAATAAAAAAATGTTTTTCTTTCAATTTTTTTCTTCTTTTGGTCCAATATTTTATATTCATATTTATTGTATTATTTCATTTTAAATGTAAAGAACTATAAAACTTTTTATTGCCTTGTGCTATAATCATGATCTACAGTTAAAATTTAAATAAAAAAGATTTTTAAGATTCCAGTAAAATTCATTTCTTTTTTTTTTTTTCAAATTAAAAATTACATTTATTACATGTATAACTCTGCATCCATTATTGATCTTATCTACATCGTACAGGTGTGACATACACACACAGTTTATTTCTTATTGTTGTATAAATGCAATATTTAAATGATTTGCAAATTGCAGATACTTTTATTTTTATATTTTAATATATATAACTGTTCAATTAAGAAAGGTAAACATGTTTTCTTGTTGATTTGTGTTTAAAATAACCCCCTCCTTTTTTTTTTCTTTAAAAATTCTTAGTATGGTAGCCAATCCACAACATCCAACCGAAGTGGAAGATCCAGTATCTCCGTTTCAAATTTCCAGAATGCTACTCGATCAGATGGGTCTTTTGTCTTGGGAAAGAAGGTTAGTAATACAATTTTTATTTTATTTTATTTATTTTTTTTTTTAATTTTGTGAATAAAATTCCAGTAAATAGCATTCAATAATCACTCATGATGGTTTAATATATCTTATCTGTAAAAAAAGCAAAAAAAACAAAAGAATTAAAAATGTAAATGCTTAAAAAAAGGCATTAACATCTATACATATATAAAGGACAGAAAAAATAAGACAATTAATGACAAATATATATACACATTCACTATCACCAGATCTTGCTTTTTGAGCAAAAATAATGAAGATTTTATACATATTTGTGAAGATAATTAAAAAATAAAATTTTAATAGTAACAGCATGGATTTTTAAAAAATATTTTAAATAGGAGACATAAATTTTTGTTTTCATAGTGTGTATGCATTTGTTTTTTTCTTGATGCCCCACCAGGCTAGATCAATGCAAGGTCTTTTTTTTTTACATAGGGGTTTTCATGGGGCATCCTGTGAGGATCCAACTAGTGATTCAGTAATAATGGATCTGCGAGACTATCTCTCCACCTCTATCTAGGTGATGCCGGGTTGCCACTTCTAGTTCATTCATAAATGAATGAATAGATCCCCTGAATATTTCTTTTTTACAATGTTGTCTTTAAATCATTATTTTATCTTTTTACAGTCTTGATTTTTTAACTTAAATATTTTTCTTTTTTTTCAGATGTCATTTTGATTTATTGAAGAAAAGTGATAAACTATTACGAGAACTGAAGAATCTGGATAGCCAAAAATGGTAAGTTGTGTTTTTTGTATGCTTTTAAGAGCCCAGCTAAATTCTGAATAAATTTTAAAACTATTTTTCTAACTTTCTATTGTCACCTAATGACATGACTGAAAACCATCCAATCCCAGTCAACCTATCGATTTTTTTTTTTTAGTATATATATATATATATATATATATATATATATTTTTTTTAACTAAGCAGCATATATACATTTTGTATTAAATTTGGTTACAAGAGATCTTTTAGTATGAGATGGAGCTCTCTAAGTAACTAATGAGAAGAGAGCTCCTTTAAAATTCAAAGAAACATTTTTAGTATTATTCAAATTAACGAGAAATATAAATTCAATTCAACAATATGTGTAATATTATAAATTTCAAAAATGTTCAATAAATAAATATATACATACATACAATTATGCATAAATACACATAAACATACATGCATACATACATATCAAAACTGATCACAGGTTTATTATCTGTCAGTCAAACCCATTTGACTTAATGTCTCTGAATTGATTTTGAATAAAAAAAAAAATTAATACCCATCAAGAATGAATAAAACAAGATCTCCTTTTCATGAATTAACCCAACAAGGGTTGACATGCTGTAAAATCCAACCAATCAATCTAATGTCTCAGTACAATTTATATTTCATTTCTCAAATTCTACACTACTCTCAAAATAATAAATACACCTGTAATGTTATGGTTCCCCGACAGAGTGCATCTCTTTTATCTCTTGTATTCGATTTGCACCTGGTTAAGAGAGATGGTCACAAGAAAATCGGAAACAAAAACAGAGATAGGTGCAATCATTCTGGTCAGAGGGAGAATGTAACACTGTATAACTATGTTTAACTCTTGCTGCTAGGCTCTCACTGCCTGAGTGACCAGGCTGAGAGGAAGCGATCCTCCCAGGGTCCAGTTCCGAATCAGCTGTCTGACTCCTGCCTCAGGCTTGAACTGCCTTAGCTCTTTTTTTCTTCTCGCTTCCCAGAATTCTAAGCGAGCCCACATCCGGTGGTTTTCCTCCCCAAACCTTTAAACTAAGTCGCATTTAAGATGTCATACATACACACACATATATACACATACACAATTTCACTCTTCTAGTGTTTCCCTCTTAATGTCCAAATCACACATAGTAATCTGGTCTTTAGGATTCCTTCAACCTCCTGAACCCTTAACCTCTATATTTGAGATCTATACTCACACGCACACATAGATTATCGTGTTACATAGCTAATTTACTATTTAACAATAGAACTGTTATTTTCTAAAAGTAACTTGATTATTTTAAGTGTTTGAAATGGCTACTAGAATATCAACAGGTTAAGTGCCCAGAATCAAATTATATGGAATGAAGCAAAATATGAATGGTTGGAAGTAAAATTTCTCGGATATCTACGGATACAGAAACTACATGAAATGATACTGACACCAATGGATCAAAAGGGGGGGGGCATGGATTTTATAGTAAAAAATGCTACTATTTGCAGAGCGTAGTTTTGATCTATTCTACTTTCCAGTTGGTAGAGTGTTAGGCTGGGAAGCTCAAGTTTCCTGGTTTGATACTGGCCCTCGCCAACTCAGTGTATGAGTAGTACAGAGATCTGTGCGGTAAAGTGAGGATCTGATGGTAGGTGTGGCGCTCTGCCTCAGACGCTAAAAAACAATCTCCTTGGTCTAGCGCTAGGGAAAAGGGGATAGACTCCCTCGCTGTCCGGCTGATACCTCCCTGACAACTTTACTTACTTTAAAAATAATAATTACAACTAATCTATTATTTAACAATAGAACTGTTTTTTCTTTTAACTCTTAACATCCTGTTGAGAATTTTCTAAGTTCAGAGCCCTTTTCCTCTGAGGATTTATCAAAAAATGACTAAAATGGCCTTTTCATTTAAAGTTACCCGTTATTTCCCTAAAACTAAAAACTGCTAAATATGTTTAATATTACATTTAAATAATGGCTATCATTTGGGGTGGATTAGGAACAGAAATGTTACTTCCGGCCGGGTGGAATGAGGCGGTATAGGACCTTAAGAGTTTAAAAGTAATTTGTTTTGTTCAAATTTTTTGAAATTTTGTATTTTTGTATTTTTTTTTTCTTTCTTTTTTGGACCTATGAACTATTTATTTTCTTGCTTTTTATTTTTCAAGTCGTGACACTCATAAAGTTGCTGTGATATATGTTGCTGAAGGTCAAGAAGATAAGCATTCTATCCTCGCTAATTGTAGTGGGAGCAAAGCTTACGAAGATTTTGTTAGTGGATTAGGCTGGGAGGTAAGTAATTAACATTTATCTTATAATAGAAGTCTGAAGCATAAATTTTAACAATTTTATATTGTCTGTAACTTTGAGAAGAGTCTGTTGGATTATATTTTGGTATAAGACACACACAGAATCGTCACTTCTATATATAGACTCTATCAGCAGGAGCCACAGCATCAATTTCCAGAGTGGCCAATCAACAAGCAAGAGAAAAATCATTTAAGATAGTTCACTCTCTTGATTGGACTAACCAAGGAAAGACTGCTGATTTCTATTGGACTTCAACTGCAATGTTTGCTAATTTTTATTTTTTAAATTCTTTTCATCATACGTGTAATACCCTGCCCTTGTCAGCCGCTAACTAGGTGTGATATCATTCGGCGGTTAAAAGCAGGACTGCCACACCTAGAGCCATCATGTAGCCTTTTGGCCACCAGACAGGGTATAAAAAAAAAAAAAAAAAAAAAAATAAATAAATAAAAATAAATAAATATATATATATATATATATATATATATATATATATATGATAAAATAAATAGATGAATAAGTAAATAACGTCTGTTCATCTTAGCAGTTTCAAAGATGAATGTATTTTGTGATTTTCTTAACGCGTTTACTTTCGCTTGTTGATGACATTAGGCGCTTGTATTAACCGTTATTGTCCTTGATGCAATCACAAGAGTAGCATGTTGATAGATTATGGTAAATTTAGCATGTATATGGAATCTGCTATAAGTTTTTTGACTTCAAATCCTCTGCCTGCTTAGAAAATTAAAATGAATAAATAAAAATATATATATATATATAAAATAAATAGATGAATAAGTAAATAATGTCCGTTCATCTTAGCAGTTTCAAGATGAATGTATTTTGTGATTTTCTAATAGAATATCAATATTTTTTTTGATAGTGGGATGGTGTTGCATTTTCTTTGTATAGAACCTTGTCATAGATTAGTGTTTGGCCGTTAGTGTTCGATGATAGTTCCCAATCATGGATTATGGATCCCCAAGTTTTAATTACTGCGATTGTTCTTGCCAATTTTTTTACATGCTTTTTTGCGACAAATTTTTGTTTTAAAAAATATTGTTCACGTTTAATAAGATTTAATATGTACTCAGTGCAATGAGGTGTCATTATTGGGCTAAAGGTCTCGAGAGCCCTGCTTAAGTGCAAGCTTAATTGCTTTTAAGCTAGTAGTATATATTTTCATCAAGAATTTAAATCTTGATTTATTTGTGGTATAATTATGTGTAGATTATAATGCCCCCAAAGAAAGTTGTGAATTTGAAGAATTAGCAGAGATATTAAGCTCTAAAACACTTCTGACTAATTGCTATTCATAGTACATTTTTTAGACAAAAATCTAAATCTTGATTTTATTGTTGTAGATGAAGAAGAGATTTCAATAATCCAAACAATATGTACAATGTTAATAACTCTTCTCAAAGTTAGAGACAATATAAAATTGTAGAGTTAAAAATTGTACTGGCGTCATATCTGCTCTTGATTTTTTTTTTGACCAATGGGATCCAAATATTGTAACACTGGTGAAGTGTTGTATACTACAAGCAGGACTGTGTTGAAAAAAACCTCATTTGGTCACATTCTATGAGAATATCTTGGTCAGCCTATTAACTTTTCAGCTGAGCCTTGTATACGTTTTTTATTTTACTTAATTGCTTGAATACAACCCTGCTCCCCCACCAAAAAACAAAAAATAATAATTGTATGAATGCGGGGGCGTGGGGGAGAGAAAGAGAGATAAAATAAAATAATTTTTTTTTATTGCATGACTTCTTTTTAGTTGAAAATATGTAGCACCATTCTTTGAATTTAAAGACTTTCTTTCTGAATTTGAGTTCCAGCATAAAGTTTGTTTTTTTTTTTTTTGTTTTATTTAAATTTTTTTGTTTTTTAAAATTTTTTTTTTAAAATCTAATTATTTTTAGAATTTAATGTTTTTTTTAAATTTAATTTTTTTTTTTAAAATTTAATGTTTTTTAAATTTAATGTTTTTAAATTTAATGTTTTTTAAAAATTTAATGTTTTTCTTTTTAAATTAAAAAAAAATTCAGGTTGATTTGGAACTCCATCTTGGCTTTCTTGGAGGTTTGCAGCAGAATAAAACAACAGGGGATACTGCTCCTTATTACTCTAATTCTACCTGTGAAGTAATTTATCATGTTTCTACTCGAATGCCTTCTGGCAATGAAACAGCTATGCATATTAAAGTAAGTTTTCTTTTTCTTATATACCTGATAACCTTTTTTGCATCTACTTAGTTTTTTGATAACTTCCTAATTTATGTTTGTAATGGAAATCTGATCTCTTTGGTAAGATAAAGTGAGAATTCTTCCAAGCCGTAGCCATGTTGGTATTACTGTATGGTTGTACACGTTATAATACCCACTTCATATCGGGCCTTATGGCAAGCCCCAACCCCTTTTTATCATATGGGTGCTAGAAGGCGGTGGCTGCGGGTCTACATGTCCTGGGAATGACGTTAAACTCTATCTGATGGTGAGGTTCCAGTTTTGGGGAATGTGGAGCACCCCATTCATCACCATTGCTCCCTGGTCCACTCTGACCCGGAGTGGTAGTACCTGTTAGGGTCCCATCTATGGGTTAAATAGAAAAATGTATTTATAAAAAAATTGTATTATCCATTAAGAATTGATTTATTTCAAAACTTTATCGGCATTAAATGACCCACTGAGGTTGATTTGCCGTAAAACAAAACAAACGAAACCCCCCCCCCCAAAAAAAAACCCACTTCATATCTGGTAAATAAGTAGTGAGAGGAGAGAAGATGGGTTCTTACTGGTTCTGTTCATTGCTGCCATCTTCTTCTGGGCTGGGTGTCTGTGCCCATTCTGTGGTTTAAACTTTAAAATGATGTAAAGTTTATTGGCTATAAACAATAAACATTTTCCTGATTTTTAAATGTTTTGGAGATCTTACTTTTGGAATTGTGTTGTGGGTATGATGTTAAACTGCATCTAATGGTGAGGTTTCAATTTGAGCTTTAGTGAGTGTGGAGTACCCCTTCATTGCCATTACTCCCAGGTCCACTTTGACCCAGAGTGATAGTACCTGTTAGGATCCCATCTTAGGGTTAAATAGATAACAAATGAATTTCCAAAAAATGTGTTAAAAAAGATGGTTTGAAAAAAAAATTGAATGCCCAATAAGAATGAATAAAACAAAACGTCTTCAGCATAAAATAACCCAAGAGTTGACATACCATAAAACCCAACCAACCAACCAACCTTTGGGATTACCCCTGTGTTTTAATCATTATCTATGATTTTACCAACCCTATTGCCCTTATGGCAAGCCCCAACCCCTTTTATCATATGGGTGCTAGAAGGCAGTGGCTGTGGGTCTACATGTCCTGAGAATGACGTTAAACTCTATCTGATGGTGAGGTTCCAGTTTTGGAGATTTTGGGAATGTGGAGCACCCCATTCATCACCATTGCTCCCTGGTCCACTCTGACCCGGAGTGGTAGTACCTGTTAGGGTCCCATCTATGGGTTAAATAGAAAAATGTATTTATAAAAAAATTGTATTATCCATTAAGAATTGATTTATTTCAAAACTTTATCGGCATTAAATAACCCACTGAGGTTGATATGCCGTAAAACAAAACAAACCAAACTAATCATTATCTAGAAATATGTTTCTCAATGTTTGACCTTTTTTTATTTATTTTTTTCAGATGAGGCATTTAGGCAACGATGAAGTCCATATAGTATGGTCAGAGCACAGTCGTGACTATCGACGGAACATTATCCCTACTGAATTTGGGGATGTCTTAATCATTATCTACCCTCTTCCAAATGGTCTCTTCAGAATCCAGATAAACAAAAAACCTGATGTAAGTCTACATTTGCTTCATGATACCTGAAGAATTTTAAGTTTTTGTTTTTTCTTACTACATCTTCTCGTGTGGCAGCATTCATCTGAAGTGGTTTGAGTTGGCTCCATCCATTCAAAGATGGAGTATCATGGAAATAAGAAATATGAAAGTGGTCCCCCAAACCCTGCATGCAGACACTATTGTTTGCCGCAGATTATCCAGTAGACATGGGTGTGAGAGGGCAAAAGTAACCAACGTTTTCCAGTGCAAACACCTCTTGGAATTTTCATCAGAGCCCTTGGTTGGGGTTTTGGCCCTAATACAACCGGGTTCCAGACCTGTCCACCTTGGGTAGACCTACCAGGAACTTAAGTTCCTGACGGCACTAGCATGTTAGTTTGAACTCCAGTTGTGCTATTACATTCACTTTCAGACTAATACCTTTTGGAAAGGTAGGAACCATCTCATCTCCCTAGTTATGGGTTAAATAGTACCGCTATTGTTTTTGTACAACGATAGCTTTGGTATTAGATAACCCACGAATGTTGATATGCCATTAAATGAAGAAACCAAATTAAGCAGCACGTCCATTCTAAAGATGTTTTTATTATGCACACTTTATTGCTGACCACAAATCGATTTGAGAATGTAAGGGACATAAATCTGTCGTTAGTATGAAAGGAAGAGTTGCGTCCCTTGCATACATCTTAGCTGATTTTACATTGTTTTTAAAAATTTCTGTATTTTTTAAATAAACACAAAATGTGTTCATGACAAAAACTGTCATGAACACATTTTGTGTTTATTTAAATAAATAAATAAATAAAAAAAAAAAATAAAAAAAGGCGAAACAAAAGAAAAAATCAAGCTATTCATTTTATTTCTTTTATTTTTAGAGAAAGGTTTGAAATAGTTATATGAATTGAGAAATATTGGTTATTTCCTATAATTCTAACATAAACAAAGGGGAACCACTCTTGACTGAAATTATTTATTTATTTTCCCATTAAACTAACCCTAACACCATCTTCTTTTTTCCTAGTAGATCAATAAATAAATAGATCATTTATCAGTCAAGAGTGGTTCCCTTTGTTTATGTTAGACTTATAGGAAATAACTGAAATATTTATATTAAAGTTTGATTTGCTGTCATTTTGAATTGCCTGAAAACAAATATTTTTGCCATAAACGAATTCTAAATCATACAGAGTTTACAGGTATGGAAAAAAATATCTATTTTGCTTTTTCAAAAAAATTTCCCTTTTTTTTTCTTTTTTTTAAAAATATGACACTTGTACATGAACTCACTTAACCGTTTATCTACCTCTGCTATTCGCAATAGCCATTAAATTTTTACAAGATAAAGGGAAATAACAAATTAAAATTTGACTCCTGTGAAGTAGATTTTTTTTTGATAAGGTAGGATGATAATTTACAAAAGATTTTTGAATACTTTTATTCATTGTTTTCGGGCATTGTTGGGCGGTCCAATATTTTGATCGTTGGCAGTTTGGGGCACTCTGGTAGATAAAGGGTTAAACAGGTGAGCATATTAAGACTTGAATTTTTTTTTTTAATTTAAAAAAAAAAAAAAAAAGACTTGAATTTAAAAAAAATAAATTTTTTTAATAAAAATAAAGGCTTGTTTTTTTTATTTTTTTTTATTCTTAATTTCTGCTATTTTTTTCTTTCAGATTCATTTTGGACCATTATTTGATGGCGCAATTGTTGATGCCAAGATCCTTCCTTGTCTAGTCCGAGCCACAGCTATAAATGCCAGCAGAACAAAGCGGGCCCAAATGCCACTCTACCATTCACAGTATCCTTACTTGATAATCGGATATGGCTGAGGAGTGATATAATAGTTATTGGCAAACTGTTTTGGTCAAGTCTATTTAGGTTCACTTCATTTTAATGTCATTAGGAAAAGTGTTAATATACTTCATATTCTATTGCTAGAGGTCTACGAGGTATGCCAGAAAAGTTCCAGAATGATCCACTGCAAGTTCTTGTTACAGGGCCAGACAATCAACCAGCATGTCTACAAAAAGATACTGCAGTGTTTGCTTCATTCAGTGCTCAAGAAGAGGTAAAAGATGTGGCAGGACAACTCTCCACCATGCTTCACCATGACAACACACCTGCCCACACTGCTCTGAGTATCCGGCTCAGAAGAACATCATTGTGCTGGAGCAACCTCCCTACTTGCCCAACCTGGCTCCATGTGATTTTTTCCCTCATCCCCAAGCTCAAGGGGGTCATCAAGGGAACCTGTTTTGATGATGTGCACGACATCAAAAAGATGTAAAGACGACAGAGCTACAGAGAATCCCGGAAGAATCCTTCCAGGAGTGCATGCAAGCATGGCAGAGAAGGGTGGGGAAGTGCATTAGACTTCAGGGGGATTACATTGAAGGGGGATAACTTATAGTTTGGATTTGAAGTAAATTTTTTGTAACCCAGTCCTGGAACTTTTCTGATATACCTTGTAAACAAAATGTCTCATCACTGGCATGTCATGATCTTGGGCAAATCACTCTTGCATAACTATTAAAAAGCAGTAGTAGCATAATCAATTGAGATAAATCATTAGAAATAATTTTGATTATTTACACGCCAAAACTATTTTATCTCAAATATATTATATTTTTTTTTGCTTTGTCTCTTTTTTTGATCATTTCTTTTTCTGCCTTTTTCCTTTTCTATCTTTTCAATCTCTGTTCATCTTCCCTCACCATCTGAACCTCTCTTCCTTCACATCTTGGCCTCTCTTCCTCTCCCTCCCTGTCATGACCACTCTTACCTCTAAATCTCTGCTTCTCCCTCGTCTCCCCCGACCTGGCCTCTCTTCCTCTTTTCCTCCCCTTTCTTCCTCCCCGTCTCATCCTCTCTTCCTCCCCATCTCATCCTCTCTTCCTCCCCATCTCATCCTCTCTTCCTCTTTCCATTCCTGTCTGTTCCTCTTTCCATTCCTGTCTCTTCCTCTTTCATTCCTGTCTCTTCCTCTTTCCATTCCTGTCTCAGTCTCTCTCCCTCCCTCTCTCAGTCACACTATCTCCAATTATTTCTTTAACCATTACCCTTCAGCTATGAGGAACGTGCCAATTGTCTGGCCAATATCATCCAAAAACACATAGAACCCACCATGTTTGAAGACTTTGCAGCCAATGTCTTTGCTCCAATGTTCCCGGACACTTCAGCCACAGGTTAGATACCAATTTCTCAAATTTGGAATTAATTTGCTTAGATAATGCTTAAATTCATACATTATCCTGATATCTTTCTAATCTTTTTTCGAGAGCAATTTTTACAATGATTTCATTTGAAGTTACAATTTTAAATAATTTTTTTTATTGTCTAACTTGAAAATCCCTCTTGTCAATTTTATATTTTCAGCAGTTTCTTTTATATATATATAGGCAGTATGAAAATGTATGAGACATATATGAATTTTAATAGTCAATCATTCGATAGCGACAGGCAAGTCATATTTTGTTTGAGACCTACATCTGACCCTCAAATGTGTCATAAGTAACATGTGGATATATATATATATATATATATTCATGAGACTTATAGGGCTCTCAAAATGTGTGAAGAGTGTTTTATTTAGTAATCAAGAACCACATGTGACTCGCATTTTATTTTAGAGCCATATATGGCCCTCAAATGTGTCTATGGAAACACTGAGAGCCACATGTGGCTCTCAAAACTGAAAGTGTTAGTATCATTTTAAGGTTTTAGGTGTAACATAATCCTTTCTATGAAAATTAAAATAAATATCAATATTTTTGTGATTTGTTTTTATCTTTCCTTCCTTTCCTCAAAACATTCTAAGTTAAAATTTTCCCCTTTTTTTTTCTAATTGTCAGTTTAAAAAAATTATTGCACTATTAACTTTTGTAAAAATAAAATGAAAGTATCAATTTTGATGGGATAAAAAAAAAACACCTAAAAAAGGTCAGAGGGCAAATTGATCACAATGTTGTGTATATAACAATGAGATGAGGACACTGCATTGGAAAAATAAGGTTGAAAAAAAAAAATGTCTTTGGTTACCCTTACCCCATTTTAAGCTGGACTATACCTTTTTAAATAACTGAATCAGAATAGGTTATTCGGAGGTTGTATATACTATACATTAAGCTTTGATAAAGAAACAAATACATCTAAATTCAAATTCAAGGCAAACAACTATTATAGGAAAGTATTTTTTTTATTTATTTTTTTTTTTTTTTTGTAGGTATTTGTATTCATCATGCTTTTGGATTTTATCTAGAATGAAATACAGTGCTAAATAATCTATAGCTTAGGGACATACATCCTCGAGGCCTCATTTTTTAAATGTATTTTTATTTTATCATTAGTTAACTTCTTTAATACTAATTCATCAAAAATGTTTAATTTGAGGGACTCAAATTTCATCTAGCTTAGGGTCTTTGCAGTTGAATGTCTGGCCCTGACTTCTAAATGAATTAGGTCTTCACAAATCAACTGAATTTAAGGTCCACAAATTTCATCTAGTTTAGGGGGTTTCAGCAGATGAAAGTCTGGCCCTGACTTGGTCTTGCAGTTCATAGAGTATTTATCTGTATTTATTTATATTCATTTACTATTTTTGTTCTGTAATAGTTGTAACACCTATTATGATAAAGTATATATTTCATGTGTGATATGAAATTTACAGAAGAATGTGTGATGTGTAGGAAGAAGCATGTCTTAGTAAAAAAAAAAAAAAAAAAAAAAAGTTTGCAAACCGGACAAACATGGGTTTGTCACGATGAGCCAGTGTCAGAAAGACAGTTCAGGGAGTGGAAACATATAGACTTGAAAAATAAGGTCTAAAAAAGAATAAAAACAATACCGCAGACTGTTGTGTATACTGCACCGCTTTTTTTTTCTTCCATTTTTTTCATCCAAAACTACCCCTGTTTTTTTGTTATATCTGTTGACCTTTTATCTGCATTGTGTACAGAGAATTGGGGGAGGGGTTTGGCTGAAATTGGGTGTGTGATGTCTACATGTCAGTCTCTGGTAATAAATTTAAGAAATTTAAAGATTTTAGTAATTTACAACGCATACTGAATTTTTAAATTAAAATTATTGTTCTTTAGATGTCCTTTGGATCTTTTGTAACATAAATTTGGTTCTGTTTTATATTCCATGCTTTTTATGTATCACTCTCATATCCCACTCATAAGTTTCTTCAGATTGTAGTATTATCATGAACATGTAAAACTATATATATATGCAATCCTTCATTATATTATATATCATGTATATGTGTGTGTGTGTATATATATATATATATATGTATATATATATATATATATATATATATATATATATATATGCAATCCTTCATAATACTATGTGTGGTATGTATATATATATATATGTAATCCTTCATAATATTATGTGTGTGTGTGTATATATATATATATATATATATATATGTGTGTGTGTGTGTGTGTGTGTGCATCCTTTATAATATATATTGTGTGTGTGTGTGTGTATATATATATATATATATATATATATATATATATATATATATATATATATATATATATATATATATCCTTCATTATATTATGTGTGTGTGTATATATATATATATATATATATATATATATATCCTTCATTATATTATGTGTGTGTGTATATATATATATGTGTGTGTGTATATATATATATATATATATATATATATATATATATATAATCCTTCATTATATTATGTGTGTGTGTATATATATATATATATATATATATATATATATATATCCTTCATTATATTATGTGTGTGTGTATATATATATATATATATATATATATATAATCCTTCATTATATTATGTGTGTGTGTATATATATATATATATATGTACATATATGCAATCCTTCATTATATTATGTGTGTGTGTGTATATGTACATATGTGCAATCCTTCATTATATTATATGTGTGTGTGTGTATATGTACATATGTGCAATCCTTCATTATATTATATGTGTGTGTGTGTATATGTACATATATGCAATCCTTCATTATATTATATTGTGTGTGTGTATATATATGTATGTAATCCTTCATCATTATATATCTCTCACACACACATACACACACACACACACATATATATATATATATATATGCACAATTTAGAAAAAAATCCCCTGGTATCACTTTCATTAAATTGCTACTTAAATGCCATCAATGATTTCTTTTAGGTAAAACTCATGGTAAGCGTCATTTATTATCTTTATGTTTAATTGAAAGATAATTGCACAAGTGTCTTGAGCTTGGCATGGAATAATTGCTTAAATTTAACTGCTATTTATTATAACGCATAAAGTCCCAAAGTTATTGTATCTATAAGAAAAAAAATGATGGTGGCATCCTTTTAGGGTTTTGAGATCCAGGATCAGAATGCAGGCGTGAGCAAGATTCTTCTATAGTTGCCCCTGCAGCAGGTCTTTCCTCTTCATGACACTGATGCTGTCCAAGGGAAGAGCAAGAACCAATACAGTTTTTCATCAGTATGATTCCAAGAGTTACTGGAAGGATGTTGGGGGCACATGGTGTAATGGTTATCATTGTAAGAAATGGACTCTGCAACCCAAATTTAAATGTTGGACGAGGCTGTTAGTATTTATCATAGTGTTGATACCCTTGGGAAAAGTATGCATCCTACTATTCTTCCCCCAGCTATAGATAAATAGTAGGGCAGACTTTGACTTTGGTTTGGCACTCAATCTAGGAGAAGGACAATTTTGAATTCAAACCTGTTAAACTCCACTTAAGAAATTGACCATGTATTACACCATATTCGTGTGGAAGGGTTGGTAAATAAATACTGGATGTTGAAGGCAATGTTAACCCTAACCTTGCCTGAAGGACTCCACCACCTGGTTTTGAATCATCCTTCTCCTAGACTGGTTGCACACAAAGGCAATCTGCTTTAAGCTAGGGACTATATACAAGATCTGACTTGTAAAATATATCTTGCTATTTATATTGAGTATCTGAAAATAGAATCTTTAACTAGTAAAACATCACCTGATATTTATAAACTGCTGGAAAAGCAAGGACAAACTTATAAGTTTTGGTCTTCTGTGAACACCTACACATCGACACACATGTGTAGGCTGAACAGCAAAAATGTACATCAATCATGTCTGTGCAGATTCTGGATGCCGTGTGGAAGACCCAATAGGGACAGATGATGAGAAAGAGTCATGGGTATCTGCTAATAGCACAACCTGATGATGATAATCTGAATTATATGAAAATTATGTCAAAAGTTCCAGGTTGATCGCATTCTTTGATGTGAGGAGCACCGTCCACTGCAAGTTTTTGCCACAGGGCCAGACGATCAACCAGCATGTCTACAAAGAGATACTGCAGCATTTTCTTCGTTCAGTGGACAAGAAGAGGCAAGCGATGTGGCAGGACAACTTGTGCGTGCTTCACCATGACAACACACCTGCTTTAAGTATCTGAGAGTTCCTAGCACAGAAGAACATCACTGTGCTGGAGCAACTTCTCTACTTGCCCAACCTGGCTCCATGTGATTTTTTTTCCTCTTGCCCAAGCTCAAGGGGGTCATCAAGGGAACCTGTTTTGAGGATGTGCACAACATCAAAAAGGCTGTGATGACAGAGCTACAGAGAATCCCGGAAGAATCCTTCCAGGAGTGCATGCAAGCGTGGCAGAAAAGGATGGGGAAGTGCATTAGACTCCAGGAGGATTACTTTGAAGAGAATAACTTATAGTTTGGATTTGAAGTAAATTTTTTGTAACACCAGTCCTGGAACTTTTCTGACATACCTCATGGAATCTTTGACTAGTAAAATATCACTTTATATTAATATTCAGTATCTGAATTTGTCGATTCAAATAGTGTGTGTGAAGGGAATGACATCCTGATTGGAGACTGTGTAACTAATAGCAATTTTCTTTTTCTCTTTCATATTTCTAGTTTCACTTTCTCTTTTGTTTTGGCTTCCACTTATTTATTCTCTTTCATTTTAAGCTGCGTTCTTAGATTATTAGGGCATTTGAAAGATAATAAATTTTCTTAGGGGCAAAGATAAGGAGATTAAAGTGTGGGGGGGTGCTATAAATAAAAGGGCGAGAGGATGATTGTTTGCAAATTTTGGATGCCTTCAGCACCGCATGAGGATGGCTCTTAATGAAAATAAGTCCCATCAGCCAACAAGTCTGTATGCAATTGTCCCTGGCAATGTAACACTGGCTCCCCCCTCTCCCCATTTTTTTGTTTTTATCTATTTTTCCTTTGCACTCAGATTTTCAACTGCATCAACATTAGGATGTATGTGAAGACAATGGCCCTTTTTATCTGTGCTGGCCCCTATTTTACTAAAGCTGGATGGCTGATTACCAACAAAATGGCATGGCGCATTGAAATTGGGTCATTATAGCTAATTGGGTCATGGCAAACAACAGCATTTTTCTTTTCATTTTTTTCTTTTTCTTTTTCATATTTTTTCTTTTTTTTCTTGCCTTACAGGAAGTTGTTTGATTTCATATTAGAATGAATTCTCTTTTCAATTACGCACACACACATGCACTGTTTTGAACTCTCTCTCTCTTTCTCACACACAAGCACTGTTTTGAACTCACTCTCTCTCTTCTCTCTCACAAGCACTGTTTTGAACACTTTCTCTCTCACTCACACACAAGCACTGTTTTGAACACTTTCTGTCTTTCTCATACACAAGCACTGTTTTGAACTCACTCTCTCTCTCTCACACACACACAAGCACTCTTTTTAACTCTCACTCACAATTTTCTTTCATTTGTTTGGACAAGCACTCACACATTCACAGATGTCCAGATGCACTCATACTTGCACATTTATGTGTCCAGATGCACCTGCGCTTGCACATTTCATATATTATAAATTTTCCTGTCTCTCTATTTTCACTTAGACACATGCAGTTTTTTCTCATTTGCTTGCACAATAACTTTCTCATACTCAGGCAAGCACTCTATCATGTACACCCACACAGACACACTCACCCAGTCATGTGCCTAGATGCAGTCACACAGTTATGTGCCTAGACACACCAACTCTCATACAGATATGTCCCCAGATTCACCTACACTAACACTATCATGTGTGGCCGGATGCACCCACACTCACACTGTTGTGTGGCTAGAGGCACCGACAATCATACAGTTATGTGTCCAGATGTGCTCATACATTCACATACCCAGATGCACTC
Organism: Doryteuthis pealeii; assembly: GCA_023376005.1. NCBI lineage: Eukaryota > Metazoa > Mollusca > Cephalopoda > Myopsida > Loliginidae > Doryteuthis > Doryteuthis pealeii. The sequence goes on from CM042168.1 coordinate 24,471,002, forward strand.
ACTCTCACTCACACATCTGTGTGTCCAGATGCACTCACACTCACATATTCAGATGCCCAGACACACTCACACATGTACGTCTCCAGATACTCTTGTACTCCAGAACCACCTGCACTTGCACTTCACATGCCCAGATGCACTTGCACATTCATATTCCAGCTGCACTCGCATTTCCATATTCACATGCCCAGACACGCTTACACTCCCTTTCACAAAAAGAAGCACACTTATTTTTCTCTCTCTTTTACCACCTCCATCTTTCATTCCCATTCTTTGAATTTCAACTTCTTTGGATCTTTTTTTTTTCCTCCCCTTTTTCATTCTATCTTCCCTTTTTTATTTTTTTTATTTTGTGTCCTTGTGTTTTTTTTTTTTTTTTTTTTGTTGTTTTTATTTCCCTTTCATTGCAATGTAACCAAAATGTATGCAACAATATTTGGATAATGTTTTTGTTCTTTGCTCTCGCCTTGTTTCAACATGTTTTCAATCTATTCTATGCTTGGAAATAACACATTTTTTTTCTTAAATGTATTTTCTTTCTTTGAAATCTTTTAAGATTTAATGTTTTCATAAAAAAGCTTCATAAATGAGAAAAATCAATTATGTCATTTAACCAGTTGAAACTTTATTCTTGTATTTTAACTTTGATTCCATCTTAAATTGCTTGAAATACAAAACTTTTTTTAATATTGAAAAAAAGAGAGAAAAATAAAATGACATATTTAACAGTGTATAGAGGAGTGCATTGAATATTTAGTTATTTACTAAGCTTTGTTTAGTTGTGTCTCAAGGCTGGAAGTATGGGGCACACAGTGAGAACCAAACTCACTTACAATGGTCTGCTACTCTAACTTGCTAACCATTACACCATATTAGGTGCTGTAATTATTCAATAGGCTTTTGCTTAGTTGTGGCACAATGGTTTTGAATTTAGCTTGCTAACCATTACACCATGTGAGGTGTCCAATGCCTTAAATATTTATTGACAATTTTCTTATTTTATGATTAAGTGAAATCTTAATATTTAGCAAATGTTTCTTTCTCTTGGCTCTTCTTTTCATGATCTGTCGTTTGTAAAGCTTCCATTTGTCATGTGACCTTGTTTTGGTTTAATTTGGAACAACTCCAACAATAACCTTTTTTTTTTCCAAAGGTTTCTATATTCTTTATTCTCTAAGGCTATAATGCTCTCTTCTGTTTGTTATGAAAAAATAAAAACAACCTTGTTATTAAGATTCAATTCTATGAAAAAAAAAAAGAAGCTTTTATTTGCTTTTTTTTTTAAGTTTAAGTTTTAATTAGGTTCTTTTTGCATAAAATTTGATAAAATTCTGATCATACACTTTACTGCTGTAATATTTCTTTGGTCTAACACTAGAATATTATTTTCAAATTAGCCTAGTTGTTAATTCAACATTTGAAACTTGGTTAAATTATATTGAGAAAATAAATAGCTATATAGCTATATATATATATATATATATATATTTTAAAATTCATCATAAGGAACACAATTACTTACTTTAGGGTAGGGAAGATATGAAGTTAACGGCACTTGGGAACTGATTGTTTCTCACCTTTGGGATTTTCAAACCAAGTTTATATATATATTTTTATGTTGGTTTGAAAATCACATAGGCAAGAAACTGTCAGTTACCAAGCAATATTGCCTTCATGTCTTTGTTTCCCCAACTTTGTATGTGTATGTATGTATATATATATATATATATATATATATATATATATTTATATATATATAATTATTGTTTATTCCTATCTTGGTAAATACAGCTTCAATCTTGATACTTTTTTGACACACCTTGTGTGTGTGTATAAACATGTCTGTGGATGACCCTATATATATATATATATATATTATTACAGTGTGTATAGAAATAACCTACTTGAGTTTCATGATAAGGATCTTCAGGGTTAAATCCACTGCAATTAATCAATATCTTGATTAATTCAGTTAACTGCGGAAGTCAATATTGTAATTATGACCGTTGAAAGCAGTTTCGCAATTAATGAACGCTGTTGCATCATTTTTAAAAGTTGAATGACAAACACAATGATGTTATATCGTAAATATGAATGTTAATGTGGGATATTTAAAAATATATATATATATATATTTAAAAAAAAACAACATTTTTTAAATTTAAACTTAAACATATATATATATATATATATATATATATAAGATTTTTTTTTTTGTTTATTTTTTTTTTTTTAGAAGCATTGCTGAATAAAGTATATATATTAAATATTTTATATTTTTGCTTGAAGGCAATTACAATGCGAATATCGCATAAATTCGATAATTATAGAAGATAACAATGACAAGTGAATTTCGCAAAGAATTACTCGATGTGTAGAATATCGCATAAAAGGCCCCGGATGTGTTTGTTATCATTCATTAAGCACCTCCCTTGCCTCATATGGTAGAGACGCTAGTATCATTAACAGGTTAATTTCGCAATGATTTCTTGGTGCTGTATCGTGGCTGAAACAGTATAGTGTCTAAACTATCCTGCTGAAGTCCCGGTTTCGATTTCTGTCGGAGGGAAATCGTTAGTATATATCGCTGATGAGACTTAATAAAGTTGAAACAGTCTGTATGATATTCTACACACCGAGTAATTCTTTGCGAATTCACTTGTCATTGTTATCTTCTATAATTATCGAATTTATGCGATATTCGCATTGTAATTGCCTTCAAGCAAAAATATAAAATATTTAATATATATATATATATATATATATATATATAAACAGAATTAATTTTTCTCTTTTGTAACAAGATTTAGAACATTTATCATTATCAGTGACATATATATTGATAATATTTTCCATTGTACTTTTTCAGTTATTGCAAAAGGGTTTTATTGAAACATACAAAGACTTTACTATCTTGATGAAATACTGTTGTAAAATTTAATTAATTTCTCATCATTTTCTTTGTGATCTCTAATCTCTTGGCACTTATCATATATCCCAACAAATTATCCAATCCGCTCGCTGTAGATTATGATTTGTAGAATGACGAGCAAAATGTCAGACTTTACAATCCAGAATAATATACAAAGTTGATCGGACAAAAAATGTCAATCAAAAACACAAGGGAACAGCTGTAAAGGAATATTAATTCTTTTTTTTCTTCTATCCAGCTATTTCCTAGTTATATAATTCTAGCTGTCACTAACTGATAAAAATACTCTTTGAATTTTATATTAAATCTTTAATGAGCACTTCTCGACAAAGGAATAAATATTTCTAAGCATTTCCAGCTTTATTTATATTGTTGAACGAATGTCAATAAATCTAATAAGAGAAAATGGCTTCATACTGAAAGAGCAGACTATGCAGATGATCTAGCGCTTCTTGTTATTAAATACACGTGCTCGAGACTGAAGCAGGCAGCAATGGTTTAAGTGTGCCCTATAATATATTATTTATGATTATTCATGAGCTAGTTTAGCTCAGTTGGTAGAATATCCGTCTAGAAACTACAAGGTTCCAGGTTAGATACTGGCCTTTACCAACTCGGTGCATGAGTAGCACACTTGGATCTGTGTGGTAAAACGGGGAGCTGGTGGTAGGTGTGGCACTCTGCCTCAGATGCAAAAACAATCTCTCTACTGTTAATGAAAAGGGGATAGACTCCCTCACTGTCTGGCTAATACTGTCAATAGGCCACTCCTCTGACTTTACTTTTACTAAGAAATATGAAGGGAGGAGAAGAAGGGGGGGAAAAGTATAGAGAAATATTTAGTCTAATATTTCTGTTTTTTTTTTCTTTTTCTATTTAAAAAAAAAAAAATTCTATCCTTTTCTCCTCATTTACATATTTCTTAATTGTGAATGTGTTCCTCAATTTTTACCTCCGTTGAGTGAGGAATGAAACTGGTTAGCTAGGCGTAACCTCTTAGTTTTTAATTTTCATTATGAAAAATAGAATATATGGTCTTTTCATTGTGGCATAAAATTCTGTACATCTAAAAAGATCTTTAGATATATATATATATATATATATATATATATATATAATGTGGACAAAAGAACAACTGAAACAAGTAGATGTAGGAGAGAGATATTTCTTCGTACCTTGAACATGACCTCTTCAGTCTTTTATTTGAACATTTGTGCATCATACATTTGTTTTTATAGAAGTGAAAGTGAATGGGTGAGTTTGGTGATGAAGTCAGGAGGATGGGATGGAGTTTGTGAGGATTTGATTAATCAAATGTTCAAATAAAAGACTGAAAAAGTCATGCTCAAAGCACAACGAAATATATATCTCCTACATTTACTTGTTTGAGTTGTTCTTTTGTCCACATTTTCCCTCTATTCTTTTACCACATTCTGTCGAATTTACTCCAGTCCTCCTAGCCTCATATATATATATATATATATATATAATATATATATATGAGAATACGTAAATAAACACTGTGTTTATTTGATATGGCTTTTAGCCGACAATTTTTGGAGGATATGTGCTTAATTGAAGTCATAGCTAATTTTTGAAAATTAATTAGTTAATAATTAATGAATTTAGGCTGGCATATATGTTCAAATGTAAGGCTAAACAAATCGAGAATCTGATATTGACCAGCTGATGTAGTGGTTAGAATCTCCGCCTGTCAGCTTGGCAGTCGAGGTTTCGAGTCACACTTGGAGCAGTCTCCCATGTCTATAACCTTGCTGATGAGACCTAATAGGTCGAAATGTACATTCAGGGATTGACATTTTCTCGATTTGTTTAGCCTTACATTTGAACATATATGCCCGCCTAAATTCATTAATTATTAACTAATTAATTTTCAAAAATTAGGTATGACTTCAATTAAGCACATATCCTCCAAAAATATATATATATAAAATCAACAGTGCCATGTTTATTGATGATATTTTCAATTATACTTTTTCAGTTATTGCAAAGGGGTTTTATTGAAACATACAAAGACTTTTCTTTATCTTGATGTTATGCTGTTGTAAAATTTAATTAATTTCTCATCTTTTTCTTTGTGTGCATTTTGATCTCTTATCTCTCAGCACTTCTGTATTTTAACAATTATCCAATCTACTTAGCTGTAGATTATGACTTTGTAGAATCACAAGCAAAATGTCAATAGGCTTAACAATCTAGAATAATATATGAAGTTTATTAGCAAGTGCACAAGTATTTGTTTTGGTTATAAATTTTTCAAAAGGTGAAATGAACCCCCCCACCAAAAAAAAAACTTAAACAAACAAAAAAGCAAACTTCAGTCCAATTAACCCACTGGCCGCGATGTGCACCACACATGGTACATTAAGAACAGCCCCAAAACGCAATTTGCACCGTATATGATACACACCTATAAAGTATATATATTCTTAAAATGGACATAAATCAGTTTTAAGTATAAAAATTTCAGAATACAAAACATTAATACTGTTAAGGAGTGTTCTAAGTAAACAACGATATAACAGAAAACCTTTATTTGTAACTGCAAATGACAAAATAATTAAAAAAATCTTGCATCCTTATATTTCAATGAATCCTAGTTAAATGCCTTCAAATTATTTACAAAAATCATCAGAGTATTTTGTGCAGCTTTTCAGAGTTAAGTTCTTTCGGACTTAACTCTGCAGAGCTGCACACATCCTTTCACTCTGATATCTGGCTTGGTACTGAAGTCATACAAGTTGGAACATGGTGCCAGGTGGGAATAAGTATTGCATTAGTAATCGTTGGCCAATGTGTTGAATTATTCTTTAAATTCTTTAATTCTCTATTAATAGATTTGATCTTTCTTTCTTTTTTTCTTTTGCTTTGTCATATTTAAAAAAAAAAATTTATTTTTAAAAATCTGGGTAAAAGAGGAATATATTTTTTATTTACTATTTCTCTGAATGTTTGAGATGAGGCTTGAAGATTAGTATTATTAGCGTTGTTCGGACTATTGTCCCCATCTTCATTGTTATTTATACAACGTTTCGGCCGATATACCCTCCGGCCTTCTTCAGGTATTTCTTGTCGGACTCGGGAACCTTCTTTTTGAACTCGGGAATTTTCTTGTCGTATTCGGGAGCCATCGTGGAACTTTGAGTCCGAGAAGGTTCCAGAGTCCGACAAGAAATACCTAAAGAAGGCCGGAGGGTATATCGGCCGAAACGTTGTATAAATAACAATGAAGATGGGGACAATAGTCCGAACAACGCTAATAATACTAATTTTTTATTTATTTATTTTGTGAAATACAATTTAGCTTCAGCTGAATGTTATATTTTTTAAACTGCATATCACTTGTATTTTTTTCCAAAGAGAATGAAAAGAATTGCCAACCAAGAGAGCGCATTTTAACACTTACTCTCCCACTGGGTCAATATTGTCCCAGTCGAATTTCATTTTTATTTTAACCCTTAAAATGTCTTACTCAAAGCATAGTTTTTGCATATCCAAAACTAAAGTGTAAGAGTCTTCATGGTGTAGAGGCTAACGTACTGGAGTACAACATCGGAGTAAGCAAGATCAAAGTCCATCCCCTCCAGCTATGTGTTAAATAGTAACACTATTGTTCTTCTCCAAGGATGTCTTTGGCATTAAATAACCCATAAAGGTTGATATGACCAATTGACATGTTAACCTTTGTGGGTTATTCAATGCCATTAAACTAAGAAACCAAAGCTTAAAAAACAACTTTGTAGTTGAAGAGTTAACGGATAGTGTATTTTTTTTTTTTTTTTAATTTTTAAATTTTTTATAAAGACATTAAATATTGTGATAGTTTTGAATGAAGTCCATATTGTCTTGGAGAGTTGTCAGTTAATTATTAATGTCTTAAGGAGTATTTGTTTGAATTGCTTCAAGGAGTATTTGTTTGAATTGCTTCAAGGAGTGTTTGTTTAAATGGCTTCAAGGAGTATTTGTTTAAATGGCTTCAATGAGTATTTGTTTAAATTGAGTATTAGGAAAACTCCATTTACAAAAAAAACCCCAAAAAACACACTTCTTACAAGATTCCAAATTCAATTTAAAGTTAATATTTTCTCTCTATATTTAAAAAAAATGTCTATGACAAATATTTTATGATTTTTTTTCCCTTTTATTTTTAATCAAGTTTGTGTGCATGCTAAATATTTTCATTCTCCAAGTTGAATAAGAAAAAAAAAATCTCTTTCCTGAATTTCTGATTGTCATTATTATTCATTGAAATACTCAGACTAGTATCCCTATCTTGGTTGTTGTTATTTTTGATGGGATGAGAAGGAGAGTATAAGGTTTGAAATGTTAGGACCGTAATAACAACTAGGGTGAGGGTGCTAGTCTGAATACATCAGTTTATAATAAAATTCTGTGTGTTTGTGTTTTAAATGTTGTTAACTAATATGGACATTAATTTGTGAGATAAATAATCTTTGTAAAAACTGATATCTTTGCTCTGTTGGGAGTGTTGTTGTTGTTGTCTTTTAAAAAAAATTATTTTGAGTTTGATTGTTTTCCCACTAAATTCTTGTGTATTAAAATGTTATATTATATTCATAACTATATTCTGTTGAAGTTGAATCAAAATATAAATTCTATTAAATCGCCTTTCATATAATCCTGTTAAGAACTTCAGTGGCTGAATATCTAATAACAGTGCATCTTTGCATGTGGACAAAATAGATGGATATCTTATAATCTGTATATGTAATTTTTAAATGAACTTTAGGTGTGTGTGTATTATATATATGTGTATATATATATATATATATATATATATATATATATATATATATATAGTATCCAATTGCCACTTTAATGTTTCTGTTGCAGTGGCATCAGTAAATAATTCAAAAGTGCTCAATATATTAAAAACATAGAGCAGTAATAATGATAATAATATTAGTTGAGGAAATACATTGACTTAGTTAAGCATAGGGTAGAGTCCTGATGAAATCATTTGGATTGAAACCATGGTAAACCATTAACTCTTTTCCTCTACTAATATTATTATCATCATTATATATATATATATATATATATATATGTATGAAATACAAAAAACAATGTATTCCAAAAAGATAAATTTATTATAGATGGTGAAGTTTATGATAAAAAGTTTCGGTTTTAAACCTAACTTAATCATGTATGGATTAGCTAGTGTTTCTCTTTCTTTCTACTTCTTTCTCTTCTTTTAACTTTCATACTATATCTTTCTCTTCTTTTATCTTTAATACTATATCTTTCACTTCTTTTATCTTTAATACTATATCTTTCACTTCTTTTAACTTTCATACTATATCTTTCACTTCTTTTAACTTTCATACTATATCTTTCACTTCTTTTATCTTTCATACTATATCTTTCTCTTCTTTTATCTTTCATACTATATCTTTCACTTCTTTTAACTTTCATATTATATCTTTCATTTCTTTTAACTTTCATATTATATCTTTCACTTCTTTTAACTTTCATATTATATCTTTCACTTCTTTTAACTTTACTATATCTTTCACTTCTTTAACTTTAATACTATATCTTTCACTATATCTTTCACTTCTTTTATCTTTCATACTATATCTTTCTTTTATCTTTCATACTATATCTTTCACTTCTTTTATCTTTCATACTATATCTTTCACTTCTTTTATCTTTCATACTATATCTTTCACTTCTTTTATCTTTCATACTATATCTTTCACTTCTTTTAACTTTCACACTATATCTTTCACTTCTTTTAACTTTCATACTATATCTCTTTAGGAAAATACGTCACATTTCAAACATTTGTCCATTTATTTAAAAAAAAAAAACAAGAAAACTGCTAACAGAAAAAAAAGAATATTTTTTCTCTAACACTTTCTCATCCCTCATACTAAAAGATTTCCATCACTGTTTAGACAACACTTTTTTTCATCCAAATGTCCTCATGAAGGTTTAAAAAAAAGGATGAAAAATTTTAATGCCAAGTTCATCATATATAATAAATTTACCTTTTTGGAATACTTTGCTTTTTCTATTTTTTTACATACAGTCGGATTTAATTCCATATTCTTTCACTGAGATATATATATATATATATATATATATATATATATATATATAGATTAAGCTCTGTCAATCATTATTATTAATAATTTTGACTAGTATTATTGTTCATCTTCCTAATTCTAAGGGGTGATTTCTGTGGCTAACACACTGGACTTAGGAAGACATTGTAGTAAGTGAGTTCAAACTCCAGTCATGCTATGATGTCCACTTTCAAACTAATACCCTTGGGAAAGGTACGAAGCTCCTCATCCTCTCACCATGGGTTAAATAGTATCACTACTGTTCTTCTACAATGATGGCTTTGGCATTAAATCACCCAGGAAGGTTGATATGCCATTAAACAAAGAAAGCAAACCTAATTTGAGTTGCTTTATTATTTCAGCTTATTTGGATTGTCTCTTCTTTGACGCTGAAACAACACATACCAGAAACAAGAATTGAGCTCCTGGTGAGATTTGAACTCGCATTCCCTGTTTTGGAGAGCTGAGTTCAACATACCAGCTGATATACCAACTCGTCTATGATTCGATATCACAGAAGTCCAAATAAAGTCACAGCATTCTTTCTCCTCACCCCAACTCCCATCCCTCGAGGCAGAGTAGGATATTAGTTCAAATCTCATTAGGAGTTTCTTCTTTATTCTTGTTTCCAACACATGCTGTTCTTTGGTCTTGCAAAGGTGATGACCTGAGTTAGTTTTTGATAATAAAAAAAAGTAACTAGAATTAGGAAGATGAGGGATGATACTATTCAAAATTATTAATGACTTTGTAAAACATCATACTTTCATTTATTTATTTGATTTGTTTCAAATAGAAATAATACAGAGTTTAAAAAGAAATTTGATATCATTATAAATAAAGAGTGCGCAATATCAGTAATAGAGCTTATTATCTAAATTAGGATAGCGTATACAGTCAATGGTGCTTGGTGACAGTTTCTTGCCTGTGAAATCATTAGACTATGATTGCATATATGAGAAACTGACAGTTACCAAGTGCTAATCGCTATTACCTTTATGGCAAACCCCCAACCCTTTTTATCTTGTATGTGCTAGAAGGCAGTGAATGAGGGTCTTATTGTCCTGTATATAACGTTAAACTGCATCTAATGGTGACGTTTCAATTTTGGAGCTCTGGGAAGTGTGGAGTACCCCTTCAGTGCCATTACTCCCAGGTGCACTCTGGCCGGAATGGTAGTACCTGTTAGGAAAAAAATTTAGTTTGAAAAAAAGTTTCACTAGAATGAATAAAACAAAACATCTTTGGCATAAATAACCCAACAAGAGTTGACATGCCATAAAATCCAACCAACCAAGTACTAATCATAGTCTGATGATCGCTCGGGGATAGAGCATATGTATCTAAATTAAGATAGCGCAGACAGTCAACTGCATTTGGTAACTGTTAGTTTTTTGCCAGTGAGATCACCAGATCATGATTGTCTTCAAACACCAATCATAATCTGATAATCGCAAAGGCAAAAAAATGACTGCCTCACCAAGAAACATTGATTCTATATCCATGTTTTTCCTAATTTCCTAATACATATACTCTATTGCAGATATTGAACACTATTTATAATGATATGAAATTTTTTGAAACACCTTATATTTTGTATTATTTGTATTTTTTAACTATTGTCCTCATCTTTGTTATCTACACAGTGTTTCAGCCGATGTGCCCTCCGGCCTTCTTCAGGTATTTCTTGTCGGACTCAGGAACCTTCTCTTTGAACTTGGGAACCTTCTTGTCATAATCAGGAGCCTACAACATGAAGGTTTCTGAGTTAGAGAATGTTCCCAAGTCTGTCAAGAAATACCTGAAGAAGGCTGGAGGGCACATCAGCCGAAATATTGTGTAGATAGCAATCAAGATGAGAACAATAGTCTGAATAATCCAAATAATAAAAATTATCAAGACACATCTAAAAAATTCAGAGAAATTGTACCGTATATTTCTTTGAGGGTTTTAGCGGAAGTAATTTTTTCTTTATCATCTAGATTGATCAGATAAGCCATTTGAATGTTTTTAACAGAAATTTCCTTGTGAATAATAAAAATAAAAACATACAACTTTTTTGAAATCGTAAGTTATACATTCTTTGTATAAGTGTAATCGAGTGAACTTTTCATAGCCGAATATTTCTGTTCTTCTTTGTTCCATCTAATTCGTAATTTGCTAAGTTGGCTCTCACTTTTTGCTGCTGCTACTACTACTACATCTACTACTACTACTACTACTTATCTGATTGTCTCTCTCTTTGCTTTTGTTTTTTTTTTCTTTTTTTTTTTTTTTTTTTCCAACTTGTTTCAGCTGACCAGTCTACATCTGCCACAAATGCTGCGTCTCCTGCTACTGCAGCAGATGTTTCAGGAATCAGCTGCGATTCTTCTCTCAAGGTGTCTGCAGCCTCTTTTTCACCTTCCCAAGTATCAGCTCGCCAGTCCAGAGGTAGGAAGGCACAATCTGCACTTTGGCATAAAGGATTTGACAATCTAATATTTTTTTAGTAAAAAAAATTTTTTTTTTTTAATATTTTTTTTTTTTCAAAAAAATTTTTTTTTTTACATTTTTTTTTTTAGAGGCCCTACTATTACTACTACTACCACCACTACCACTACTACTACCACCACCACTCTTACTACCACTACTACTACTACTACCACTACTACTACTACTCATGACATGTAGTGGATTCTTTCTACTTTTTTTAAATTGACAAACATTATTCATTTTTCATATTTCTTGTCAACATGTACATGCATATTCACTCCCTCCCCCTTACTCCCCACTCCTTCCCCCCTCTTCTCCAGTGTTCACATTTACATGTAACCACATGCGCGCGTACACACACACATACATACACGGCAAACAGTAAGTTCAAATTAATTTTTTTTTGTAAAAAAAAAAAAAAAAAAAGAAAGAAATGCAAGAAGGAAAAAGGAAAAAAAAGTTTGAGCTTAACTTTTCTCTCCCTTAATTTTTTTTTTCACCATTGTATACAAAATTATAAAATCAGATTTTTTTTTTGGGGGGGGTCCCCCCCAGAAACCCCCCTTTATATTCCCCTACCCTCCCCAGCTCTGCTTTTTTCATTGTAAATATCTGTGTTTTCTCAAGTCATCTCACTGGTTGGATAAGGGGTTGTCACTGGATCAAAAAAGTTATTCTGATAACAGTAAATGCAGTAATAATGTATCTGGTATAATAATAACTTACTTGTTTGGTGTGTGTGTGTGTGCGTAAGAAAGGCGGGGGGTGCAGTTTGAACATTTAAAAAAAAAAAAAAATTATTTCTTAAAGGAAATATTGCATTTAAAAAAAAAAAAAAAAAAAAAAAAATACAAAAATCTTTTTAAATCTTTTTTTTTTTTTTTTTTTTTTTTTTTAACAAGCCAAAATGGTTTTGATATATACATATTTTTTTTTTTTTTGTAAGAAATTTTGTCTGGAAAAAATTACACACATAAACACACTCACATTATATATATATACATACACACACACACACACAGGGTATCTATAAAGCCCTGCACCAGATTAAAAATCTAACAACAAAGATGGCAGTCTTTTTGAAAATGCAATCATTAAAATGTACATAAAAATAAAACTACAACAGTTGAATTTTCATAATGTTTTTACTAAATGATTCTTTCATTTGTTCAATGTAAGTTATTAAGTTTTCAATTTTAAAGCTGCTGCACTTTATGAACACCCTGTGTATGTATGTGTATGTGTGTGTGTGTGTGTATGTATATATATATATATATATTATATATATATATATATAATCAGTGTGTGTGCACTTTTATTGAATTTATGTATAAAGATGTTAGCTTTGTTTCTTTTTTATTATATATTTATAAAAAATGAATTTAGAAGTGTTGTATTTATAAAAAAAAAAAAAAGTAATGCCACTTGCCATGTAAGCACCGGCACTAATACCCCTCCTTACTTTCTACCTATCTATCTCTCTCACCTTCACCCTCACCCCCCTCTCTCTCTCATACTTACTCGTAGTTGTAGCAGCAGCAGCAGTTCCCAAAAGTCCTTTAAAAAAAAAAAAAAAAAAAAATGTTTTCTGCAACTTTTAGAATCTTTGCACTAGACAGAAAATCTACTTTTAACAGAAACTTCTGAATGGAGAGGCCCCTGATTATTTGATCTCATGTCAGAGAAATTCTATTTTCCTTCTTTCACTGCAGTGTAGTTATATTTCTTCACCATCATCATCATCATCATCATCTGCAGACAACACATATTCCTTTGACCCTCTCTCATCGTCCGTCCCTATCAGCCATTGCTCATGCTAAGTCCTTTAGACGGTATCCAAACGTTTGCACAGAGGTGATAGATGTAAGTTATTTTGCTGGTCGGCCAACACTGGTGTGTCCATGTGTAGGAATCCACAAGAGAACAGTGCTTATGAGTTTGTCCTTACTTCCTCTGGCAGTTCCCAGTGTATCTTGGTTGTCTTACTTGGATGCTTTGTGAGATGGGAGGTAAGTGGCTGTACAGCTGCTGTTTTCAGGATTTGTTCAAAACATCACGCAGCATCCTTGTGTAGTTCCTGTTTAGTTTTTTCTGCAGTCGTTTCGTTTAAGGCCAAGTGGTGCAACCATAGAGTAGTACTGATTTGTTTACAGCTTAGAAGGATCATTAAAAATTAAAGAGTTATTCAGACACACTCAAAGTTTTTATTGTTCACATGATGTTTTGACTGGTACATTCTCAGGAGACACACACATAGCATAATGATTATAATAGTATAATGGAATCAGCAATCAGAGTTCAAATCCTGGTTAATGCTCTTTGCATTTCACTTCACCCAGTTATGGATAAATAGTTGGGTAGTCTGATTTTTTTTTAGCCTGGGTTTTCCAACCAGTCTAAGAGAAGGACAACTTTGCATTAAAATTAGCTTTACTCTAAAAAAAAAAAAAAAAAAAAAAAAATGGCATTGTGTCACATCCAGCCAGTGGCAGAGGGGTTGGGTAAATACATACATTCTCAGGCCTTCTTCAGTTTTCTTTTTCTTTTTCTTTTTCTTTGAAGCATATATATTCAATTGCCACTCAAGCGTTCTTACTGTAGTAGAATTAGTAGTTTATCCTCAAAGTGCTCAATATGAAAAAAATAGTTTTTCTCTCAACCGCGGTTTTGGTGTTCAAGACACACTTTCTTCAGGAGTTCCTGCCAACCTGGCACACCAACAACTTTCATGTACATCATATCTTAATCAGTCCACTGGAAAAATCCCATTATTTTAACTTGTTGAGAACCACTCTCATTTCAAATTAATTTAGCCCCTGGCAAGTAGTGAAGTGAAAACACATTGCCATAGGATAGGGAAAAAGGTTTACTAAGCAAACAGAGGATAGGGATAAAGGTTTACTAAGCAAAGATACTAGCTGAACAGAGTAATTAGTAATTGCTTGGTTGAATTAACAAATCCTGTGAGATATTGTTTCTCTCTTCTGAGGTTTAATTGGACATTATTTATAGTGAAAAATAGACGATTCCATTCTCGTTATTTAGGTACTATATGACACAATAACTACAACAAGTACATCTAAGTTATTTTGATATTTTCTGTGTAAGATATTTACTCATTCGAATTGGTTATTCATATTAAAAGTATTTATCCACATATCTTTGTTGAAGAATATGCATAGGCAACCTGTGGGCCCAGGGCCCCCTACATTGAGTTGTTGATAACTTTCTGTATAACATGCTTAAATTCATGATTATACCAGCATACCTTTTCATTAAAATTTTTGTTTCTTTCGTTTCATTCTTGATTTATCATTCATACTTTCTCGATCTTTTCGTTCCTGATTTAAATTTTCTTTAAAAGATAGTTTCATTTTGGTGTATAGTACAGTGAAGTTGGAGTGACCTCTTATTGGTATCAGGTGAACAGCGAGGGAGTTCATCCCCTTTTCGCTTGTGCTAGACCAGGGAGATTGTTTTACTGAGGTAGAGCACCATAACAGGATGCTTTGCTGCACAAATTCCGATCACCCAAGCTGTGTTACACATGTGCTGAGTGGTTGAGGACTGGTATCGAACCTGGAACCTTGTAATTCCTAGGATGATGCTCTACCAAATGAGCTAAATTGGTGTACTATGGAACTATTTTCTTTGTTTCATAATAGATTGGCTCTGATGATGATCTTATACAGATTGAAATATTGCAATATAAGCCAATAAAAACAACATTAATTAATAACATCTGTGTGTGTTTTCAAATTTCTTCTCTGATATAATATATGATAAACCCCCCCCTAATATTGGTGTACTATGGAACTATTTTGGTGTAAAAGTGAAGTTGACAGTGTGGCTTATTGTCAGTATCAGCCGGACAGTGAGGGAGTCTATCCTTTTTTCACTGGCGCTAAACTAGGGAGATTGTTTTTTTGTCTGAGATGGAGTACCACAACTACTATCAGCTCCCCACTAAAACACACAGATCCAAACTGTGCTACTCATGCGTTGAGTCGGCACGTGTTGGTATTGAACCTGGAACCTTGTGCTAAACAAAGATGTTAAAGTTTTTCTTATTTTTGTGGCATGACCCAATTTATATTATATTTTACACACCACAATAAAGATGAAGACAACAGTCTGAAAAATTGATTTAAGTTTTTCTTTTTGTGGCATGGCGATACCTTGTGAAGCTTGCTGCTTTGCTGGAGAAAAAAAAAAAAAAAAAGAATGCTTATGTCTGATTGAAAGCTTTGTTCTATTAACAAAAGATTTCTATGAACTTTGTTCAGAACAATTGGTGTAATATACACAAATAGATTTTTCAGTTAAACAGCTTTTATTTCTTTCTTTGATGTTTTCATTGTTTTTCTTTTCTGAAAAGCAATTGCAAATTAATCACTGAAATTAATTTATAACGTATAGAAATAACTAATTAAAAATGTGGACATTTGTTTTGAAGGAATGAGTAAGCTAAGCTAATGAGAAGAACTAGAAGTGGCTACCCTGCGTAGATGGGGTAAAACCTAGCTGTATTGATTTTTTTACTTTTGAGATTTACAATTGCTGAACATTTTTAAGAAGAATTTCAATGCTATTTATATATATATTGGAATTTTTAAATATCTTCAAATATAAATCAAATCTTCATAATTTTTGCACAAAAAGCAAGATCTGGTGATAGTGTGTGTGTGTGTGTGTGTGTGTGTGTGTGTGTGTGTGTGTGTGTGTGTGTATATATATATATATATATATATATATATATATATATATATATACTGTTCTTTAAAGATGGCTTTAGCATTGAATAACCCAGGAAGTTTGATATGCCATTAAACAAAGATAACATAATGCAGCTGTTTGAATTTAACATTGTGCTAATACCCTTGGGAAAAGTACAAATCAAACTATTCTCCCTTAAGCTATGGGTAAATAGTAGGGCAGACTGGGCTAGAAGGAAAACTCAGAATACAAACCAAAGGGGCTCTCTTCGTGTTAGTCAAAACTATTTTGAGATCTGCTCTTCTTTCTTTTTCTTTCTAATCCGACTATTCTTCCTCCAGCTATGGGTAAATATTAGGTCAGACTGGTCTCTCTAACTCTGGATAAAATTCTCTTTGTTGTTTAGGGATGATCCATTGAAATTATCCCTTTTTTTAAATTTTATTTTTGTCATCTCTCTTGTTTCAAACTTAGGAATCATAGCACATACATTTTAGCTCTTGCCTCTCCTGATTGCATTTAGATACTTTGTTATAGTTTTTTGGGGGTTATTTCCTATAACTCCAATATAAACAAAGGGGAACCACTCTTGACTGATAAATTATTTATTATTTATTTATTGATCTACTAGGAGAAAAGAAGATGGGGTTAGGATAAGGGTTTATGGTTAGTTTAATGGGAAAATAAATAAATAAATAATTTATCAGTCAAGAGTGGTTCCCCTTTGTTTATGTTGGAGTTATAGGAAATAACCATTTAAAAAAAAATTCCTGCTGGTTGTTTTCACTTGGCTCTAATACGTGCAAACTTTTTATACCTGTGCTTCTATCAGACTGCTGTGTCATCTTGTTACAAAGACCTTAGATTACCTTGGATTCTCATTAAAAAGACCCCTCCCCCCCAAAAACACCCACAACAACCTTCATCTCCCCTTGCAGTGACACAAGCACATGTTCCCCATTCACTCAGTCACTTGTTTGAATTTGTTCTTTGTTTTATCTGAATTTCCGATATGAGGAATTATCGGTACTATTCACTGATTTACTCGGACGGGTGTCCTCGTCTATTCCGAAACTGAATAACATAGGAATTCAATAGAAATAAGATCTAACATTTCTTTCTTTTTTTTTTTTTTTATAACATATATATCAGTGGGTATGGGTATGTTTATATACAAACACACACATACACACATCGGTGATAAGGCATACATATCTAAGTAAGGATAGTGTAGACATAGTGACAAAGACGCTTGGTAACTGTCAGTTTCTCACTTGTGAGGTGTGAGACAAAGCTAAAAATGGACAAAACGGAGGCCTAAGTAGTTTTTGGGTGAGGCTTAAAACATTTTCAATGACCCTTATATATATATATATAGTGATGTTAATAAAAAGACTTGGAGCAACCGTACTTTTATTACAAAAACTAGTCCCACCATGTTTCAAACAAATTAGCATTAAAAAAAGAAAAAAAAAAAAAAGAAGAAAAACAACAAAGTTCTCATTACTGATCTCTGAAAATATCACACTGTATATATTTTCAGAATAATTGTTACCAGTTTTTACTTTCACTTTCACTAGCAGGACCTGCTATAGAGAGACTTGCCTTGCTTTTATGCCTTCTCACTGACCGAACCACTCTAATAAAAAAAAAAAAAAAAAAAAAAAAAAAAAAAAACATAGCGCAAAATATCTAAGTTGGGCTGGAAATTCGCTTGATGCTGACTCGCTAAAACATAGTGTAAATTAGGACATAGATCAAAATTACCAAAATATTTTCTATAATTCACAATTTCAATATTACAAATAAAACAAACATGTAACTTTTTTTCTTTTTTTTTTTTTTTTCTCTTCCAATTCATTTAAATTTTACGTTTGCCATTTAAGTGACACAAGACCATTTGGAATGTTTCATTTTTAAAATTGAGCGAAAGAAAATGGGACAAATAAGAAATCTGCGGTTAAGCGACACCAGATAATCTGGATTTACATTTTTTGCATTGCATCTTGGATTATTTGGGCGGTGTCATTTTTAACCAGGGGGTGTTGCGGGATGATAACGGACGGAAGATTTAGGAACAAGCGTATTATTATATAGATAGTTCTATCTGTCAAAAAATGTCTAACAATATTTACTATTACGATTAAGTTGAAAACTCTGGTTTCCACTAGATCACTGAAGTTAAGCAGTGATGAGCTTGTTCAATACTTCATTGGGTGACTACTTAAGCAACAGCAGGTACTGTAAGCAACCTGAGTCCTTTGTTTATCAAAATGACTTGATTCAGTATTAAATGACCCCAAAAAAGGGTTGATATTCTGTAAAATAAACCAACCTATAACAGTGATGCTGATAGTTTTTTGATTTAGTGCATCCTGGGACGCACATATTTGCTTTGAATGAGTCCCTGGGAAAATTCATGAGTCCCAACTAAAGCCGTCTAACTTCTACCTTGTAACCTATCCTGTGTAATTCATTTCTAAGAAACTATTGAAACATATTTAGACTTAGCTTGAAATGGTGAGGGAAGAAAAAAGAAAAGTACTGGGACGCATGGATATGATTTTACTGCGTCCTTTTAGATTTTTGTGCGTCAGGAACACACCTTGTGTCACATCCTGCTCACGTGGAGGGGTTGGTAAATATATATTTCCTTTTCACTAGCGCTAGATCAGGGATGTTGTTTTTGCTGAGGTAGATTTCCAGGTGCTGCTTTACTGCACAGTTCAGATTGTCCAGGTGAAAGATGAGGACATTAGTTTGAGTGTATCAGTGAATAATATTTTTTTTTTTTACCCCTTCCTTTTCTTTTTGTTTATGATGTACTGAAATGTGTAACCCTTTATATCTTGTCATTTTTCTAGAATTGAATCTTCGTCGTCAATGTTGCATTCAGAAATGCTCCACGTTGTGGGAGTGTGTTCTGTTGTTATAATGTTGTCAACGGTTCCAATCAGCGTTCTTCTTCTTCTTCTTCTCTTCATCGTCTTCGTTAGGCCAGAAAACTACATTGGAAGATTCCTGAATGAGTAACAAAAAGAAAAAAAACAAAACAACAAATATATACCCCTCTCTCTCTCTCTCACCTCATCCTCTCTCTCCCCCCTTCTTTTTCACCTCATCCTCTCTCTTTTTCACCTCATCCTCTCTCCCCCCTTCTTTTTCACCTCATCCTCTCTCCCCCCTTCTTTTTCACCTCATCCTCTCTCCATCCTTCTTTTTCACCTCATCCTCTCTCCATCCTTCTTTTTCACCTCATCCTCTCTCCATCCTTCTTTTTCACCTCATCCTTTCTCCCCCTCACCCTCTCACCGCATCCTCTCTCTCTTTATCCTCTCTCTCCTCATGACTCCTTCTTCTGAAATCTCTCCTTCTCCCCCTGCTCTCAACTTTCTCTCCCATCCTCTCCAGAGGAGTCTCCATGGCGTAATGGGTAACATGCTGGACTGTGACATTGTAGCGAGCGAGTTCGAACTCCAAATGTTCACTTTCAAACTACTACCCTTGGGAAAGGTATGGACTCCCACATCCTCCCAGCTATGGGTTAAATAGTGCCACTACTGTTCTTCTATAAGGATGGCTTTGGCATTAAATAACCCAGGAGGGTTGATATGCCATTAAACAAAGAAACCAACCCAAACCTCTCATTCTCTCTATCACCCTTTCCTCTCAACCATTTCTATTACCACCTCTATCAATCACCATTCACTCTTTCCTCTTAAACCTCTTTCTTGCTGATACACATGGACATTTTTATGAGTATCTTACCCCCCCCCCCAACCCCCCCCCCAAAAAAAAAACAATAAAAAACACATTCCATATACATGATTACTGATTTTATTGACTCTAGACTTTTTGCCCTTTCAATTTCCTTTCCAACCAAATTAAATTTAAAAAAAAAAAGAAAAAAAAAAAAGAAATATTAAAAAAAAGAGATTTTTAAAACTTTATTAAAATCTTTTGAATTTAAAAAAAAAAAAATATATATATATATATATATATATATATATATATATATATATATATATCTCATTAAAAGTATACCAATTTAAAAAAAAAAAAAAAAAACAACTTTTTTTTTATGTTAACAGTGAAGTTTCTTTTTAGCTATTAGAAAACAAACAAGTAAGAAAAATATGCAGACAAAAATATAACCGAAAGGAGATCCCATTTTTTTTTTTTGTCCCCACTCCACCCCTACCTGAACGGAATATATGCTTTCTCCTTTTGATGAAGGTGGGGAGATCAAGTTTAATTATTTCCTACCACCATTATGTACATATTTTACATTACCATAGATATATTTCTCTCTCTCTCTCTCTCTCTCTCTCTCTCTCTCTATATATATATATATATATATATATATATATATATATATATATATATACACACACACACAACACACACTTGTGTTGGACAAGATTTTATTTATGACAACACATGTATATCATTAGGCTTGTAAATTTATGCAAACACACATCCCAACTATGTAAATATAGATACACCCCTTATAATTCAAACATTTTATATATATATATATATATATATATAATCTGTTTATGTATGTATGTGTAATATATATATAATTGGTAATGACCAGGATGGTGGTTCTATCACTTTAACAAAAGCATTCCAGTATTTTTGTTTTATTTAAAAAAGAAATTTAAGTTGTTAGAGGAAAAAATGTCCGATTTTAAAAGAAATGTCAAGAATTAGATTATTTAACTTTTTTGGCTTATTTTTTGTTGTTTTCTTGGGGTTGGTAAAGTGCCTTCTGACTTAGTTTTTTTTTTTTTTAATTTTTTTTAATCTTTTACAAGTTTTTTAAAATTTTTTTTTTTAATCTTTTACAAATTTTTTTTTTTCTTTAAGGATTTTATTTAAAATTGTTTTGGCTGTTTTTGTTTAAATGGTCTGTAAAAAAAACAAAATGCTATTAAAATAAATAAAAACAAATAAAGAAACACAAGAGAAGAAACAAAACGGTAATAATATGCAATATTTTTTTTCTTCCTTCCCATCCTGTTTTAAATGATATTGCTTAATATCATTTTAATAAAAAAAAAAAAAACAGTCACATACGCCCATTAAAAAAATTTTTTTTTTATAAATTCCAGCAAAATTTCAACTTTTTCGTTTTTTTTTTTTTTTTTTTTTTTTTTTTTTGTTATATACTGTAATGGCAATTCTAGTTAAACCCATGTAATGTAATAATTTGCATAATTTATGGAAGAAATGCTTTTTATAATTTTTTGAAAAAAAAAAAATTTTTTTTTTGTTTTTTGCACCTTTTTACAATTCTATGATTGTTATTAGAGGAAAGTTGATGGAGATGTTAACATGTGGCTAAGTTTCCCAAATATTTTCAAACAGACGCCCCACCCCCTTAAATATACACGGCTTCAAAAAAAAAAAAAAACAAGTTATCAACTTTTATATAATTTTATTTTTTGTTAAAATTACAAAATATTTCATATTGGTCCCAATATAATAACTTTATTTTATAAATAATTAAAAAAATTTTTTTTCTTTTTTTTTAAAAACATGTGAAAATTAATAAATCTATTAATTCACAAATAGCTTTTTTCTCTTTCTATCTCTATTTTCTTCTCGATTTTCAAAATACCCGCAGTAGCATGTTGTTGTTTTTCGAACACTCGAGTCACCAAATTAATATTTGTTTGTGTCGTCGCTGTAGCACATTAGCACTTTGTCTTGTCAGGTGCATGTTTGCATGAACCGTATTGTCTTGGGTCAGTTACTTTTTAGCTTATTTAGTTAAGGCTTTTATTTTATTTTTCTTTTTCTTTTAGGGGCTTTTTTACAAGTTTGAACTTAGTTGAATTTTCTGTTAGTAATATTTGATGGTTTTTCATTTATTTTCTTTTGAATAGTTAGTAAATAGTTAGTAAATTAGTCCTATAGTGATGTGTGTGCGTTTTATTATTTTTAATTTTTTAAAATTTATTTTTATTTATTTATTGATGTCTTTATGTATGTTATTTTCATTTAACGAGGAAAATGCAGTAAGGAAACAAAAAAAAATTAACCAAAAAAAAAAAAATTCTGGTTGCTATTGATAATTTAGAATGTTCAAATAATCTGCTTATTTGTAATTAAAATTGTATTTTTTTTATTTTCCACATCTTGATATATGATAATGAAATTTATTGCATACAGTGCTCAGCTGCACCACAACTCATCAAAGTCTCATGTATAGTGCTCAGCTGCACCACAACTCATCAAAGTCTCATTTATAGTACATAGAATCATGTCAGGAACATGAATAGCATACAGTAATAATATATAATGATGACATTTATTGTGTACAGTGCTCGGGTGCATCACAACTCATCAAAGTCTCATGTATAGTACATAGAATAATGTGCTAATGTCAGGAACATGAATAGCGTTCAGTAATAATATACATGTATGTATGCACCTGCATGCATATGTGTGTGGAGGGGGGTATTAGGTATAGTTTTGTCGAATTACAGGAAGCATGGAGATTTTGAAAGATGCAGTGTTTCGGCAGCCTACAATGGATGCAGGCAGTTTATTCCATGCCTTTGAGCGTAAAAAATGTTTCCGAAAGTCATGTGAGCTATGCTATTTTCTGACTTTGTAGGCATGCTCACATGTGTTAGAGACATGGAAATCAAAAAGGTGCTCAAGGTTGCTGTTGCTAAGATGATTAATGACCTTATGAGCGTTTACCAAGTCAGTTGCCAGACGCTGGAGTTTCAACGAATCCATTCCCAGGGCAGCAAGTCCTGGTAATGGAATCGTACAGAATAAAACAGGAATTTTAAGCTTTAAAAAAAAAAAGAAGAAATACTCTGTTGATTAAAGTGGGCAAAAATTTATTGTCTGTATTTTATTAGATGAGGTGTTTTTAATCACTGTATGTGGGTTGGTTTAGACTAATATCCTTATCTTTTATCTTCTTTTTTCTTTTTACACTATTTTGGCCTTTTTAATCTTCAGTCTTTCTTAGGTATCTGTTACCAATGGATTTAGCAATATTCCCAGGTATAACGAGTACCTGAGAAAGGTTATTATCATGGGGGTGAAAAACAAAAAAAGGGGAAAAGAGACTGGTCTGCTCAAACCAACATAACAATATTTTTCTTTTCCCAAACTTTATTCTGTATAAAGAATACGTCATGTTATATTATCAAAGAATTTCCGAAAACTATTTCTAGAAAAATAGGAATTAATGCCAATTTATGGAAAGAACAGATTGAACCCAGACCCCCAACTCTTTCATTGGTTTTTATTTATAAACAAATTTGCAATAATAAAAAATTAAAAGAATTTTAATTTAATCTTGCCTTGATGGGCAACCAGTTTATGAGAAGGGCAACTCTAAATTTAAAAAAATAGGAGTCGGAGTCTCTTAGACAGTTTTAATGTTTAGCTGAATTAATATCTATTGCAGCATTATGGAAATTCTTTCTTGAATCATCTATGTTGCCCACTTGATCTTGGTATGACATAATAATTGGATGTTTGTTTTGATTGGGGGGGGGGGGAATATTTATCAAATCATTTCTATACAAAATTTGAATTTTAGTTTGCTTTCTCTAATTGGTTGAAAGGTTTTAAGCAACATTTCTCTTGTATGAACATTATAAATGACCATTCTTATCTTTCTCATTTTAAATTAGATGTCCATCATCTATCAATCAGGATGTTTAACTGAGTAATAATAGCAGCCATTATTTCTCAAATTACCTAATCATACATACATATACGCAAGGGTACACACACACACACACATATCATCTCTTTCTCTCTCCTCTTCTTTATTTCTCTCTCCTCTTCTTTATTTCTCTCTCCTCTTCTTTATTTCTCTCTTTTCTCTCTTCTCTCTCTTCTCTCTTTTCTCTCTTTTCTCTCTCTCCCTCTCCTTTATTTCTCATTCTCTGTCTCTTCATTCTGGCTGTTTGTCTGCCTTTCTCTTTTTTCCAATTTCTCTCTCTCTCTCTCTCTCTCTCTCTCTCTCTCTCTCTCTCTCTCTCTCTCTCTCTCAATTTCTTTCTTTCTCTATCTCTTTTTCCAATCTCTCTCTTTCTCTATCTCTTTTTCCAATCTCTCTCTTTCTCTATCTCTTTTTTCCAATCTCTCTCTTTCTCTATCTCTTTTTTCCAATCTCTCTCTCTTCTCATTTACAGATACATAAATAAATGATTAAAATTCATCATAAAGAGTTGATTTGCCAACCCATATATATATATATATATATATATATATATATACACACATACATACACACGACAATAGCAACTATGTAATACAACCAATATTGGCATTTCAAAACTGTTAAATACACAAACAAGATATATTTCTTTAGAACAGGCTAATAAATAAATAACCCGCTTTCATTTACTTACCTCATTGTTTAAACTTTAATGCTTCTTACTAATCATGCTTATGAATTGAATCTAACTGCTTCAAACCAAATTTATTTATAAACCATTGATTACTTACTGCTATTAAAAAAAACTATTGTAAATAACTTAAAAAAAAATATTCTCATAGGGCACTCAGAGAGGATCAAACTCACTCGATATATAATTAATCAGTTTGATCCTATTGCGAGATATATATATATTATATATAAGATATGTTGATAATATCAGTTAATTTCTGTAAATAATCAGTTTTTTACATGAGGATATTGTTGGGACATTTTTGTTCTCCCCTAGCCCCTCAAAAAACAAAAACAAAAAAAACCCCAGAAAAACAAAAAAAGACTTTGGATCTTAGAGAGTTGTGCTTATTGAAGGTCTCATGAACGTCTCGATATAAATTAAGTACTCTTAAGAAAAAAAAAAAAAAAAAATGTAGTCTTGCCTTGATGGCCAACCAGTTTAGGGGAAGAGCAACTCTGATGCAGTTTGTAATGTCTTCCACAAAGTCTTCTGATCGTTTTGTTAAGAGAAAACTTGGAACTGAAAAACTAGTGGGGGAGGGTTGTTTTCCAACTTGTTCCGAATTCAACTTCTTTTGTTTAAATTAAAAGGAATTAAAATTTTTTTTTTATTGTGTATATACAAAGTGAATTTTATTTCATATGTGATTGAGTGTACCTCATTTTCCTGTGTGTTACCCACAAGTTCATACATTACATGTTGATATACACCTCCCCTAGAATATTTCCTGTCTTCCAAAATCACTCCATCTTTGTTGCACATTTTTGTCTTGATTATCACCTGTCCTTTTTTTTCACTTTTTCATATTTTCTTTATAATCCTATATATATATATATATATATATATATATATATATATATAAAAACGTTGTAGTTCTTGTCTGTTTGTTTGTTCACAAACTCCTCCTAGAGTTTTGGAGATAGACTCCATTCATATATTCTGAAACTACATCATCCAGGGTACTTAGATAAGTATATTTCATTTTAATCAAAGTAGGTCCCTGGGGGCACAAATACCCACGGAAAAATTTTTTTCCCTTCGATTTGGATAAAATTTAAACCATAGATAAATGATAAGATATGATACCTATTCACAAAATTTCAGCAAATTTCAATAATATTAAGCCACCACAATGGGAGTTACCCCCCTCCCCCAGTGAATATTTTGGAAGCCCATTGAAACCTCTATTATCACAAGGTTTTTCTATTAATTAAATGTAAATCAACCAAAAAAAATTAACCCTCTTTTATAGTAAAATTTGGCTAATTTAGACATTTTATCTATGGCCAAACATTACTAGAATTATGGCAACAAAAATTATTAGTAAACTAACTTAAAAGCCACCGTATCGGCAGCAATTAAGCTAGTATCATGATAAGATATATCAAACATTTGCCATTAGTGATTATTAGTCTTTTAAAAAAAAATGTTTGATTGATATTAATGGCATGGTAGACCATTTAGGGTTATTTTATGCCAAAAGGATAAGGAATTATGTTTGTTGTTTATTCATATTTACATTTATGTATTTTTTTTCTCAAACAGTCCTATCAAATACAAATAATTTTTAGACATATCTATTTAACTCATAAATGGTGCTATCACTCCAGGTAAGAGTAGACCTGGCAGTAATGGCAAAGAAGGAGTACCCCTAAGTGTGTGAAACAAAATGAATCCTACTTTTGTCCCATAATAGTTGTTACATTTATGTATATATTTCTTAGGCTGAATATTACAACTATTATAGGACAGAGTAAGTATTTCTTTGCTTTTTCCACCTTTTCTCTATAATAATTAAAAAAAAAAACTTTGATGTCTGCCATAGGATAGACTGGGCCCTCTAACCTTGGTGTGGCAACCGGTCTAGGCGAAGGAAAACTCTGAATTCAAACCTGTTGAACTCTGCTTAAAAGTTGGCCTTGTGTTGCACCCTTATTGTGTGGAGGAATAAGATAACTACATACATGTATAGGAACCCTCACAATAAACTGGCCTTGTGTCATATTTGCTCTCCTTGAAGTTAAAATGAATATTGGTATTTATTAAAGAAAAAAAATCTCAAATTTGAAAAAAACTGTACATATATATGTCTTTTTTTTTTTTTTTTTTAATTAAAAAAAAAAATCTTATTTTTTGGAGAGAAAAAAAAACTCAAATTTGAAAAAACAGTTTACACATACACATGCCCTCCTTTTTTTTTTCAAATCTTATTTTTTGGAGGGGTTATGTAAATACACGTATAGAAGACCTCACACTAAATTGGCCTTGTGCCGTATTGGCTCTCATTGGAAGTAAATGTATATTGGCATTTAAGAGGGAGGAAAAATCTCATAAATTTGAAAAAAAAAGCCTACACATACACATCCTTTTTTTTCTTTTTTTTTTTTAAATCTCTTTTTTTTTTTTTCTTTTTCACTTGTTTGTCTCTCTTGTCATTATTGTGTTAATATGCATGAAAAGCTGCACATTCTTCATTCAACCTTTAATTTAATGACCCCCTGGCACTGTGTACAAAACAAAACAAAAAACAACAATGGCATTTCACTTCTTCTTTCATTTCCCTACAGCTGTTACAGTTTTAACTCGTAGTTTATAATAAACAAAAGTATTTTTGATTTGTGGCAATATTCACACACTCTGATTATTACTTTTTAGGAATATTACTTTTTTTTTTTTTTTCCTTTCTTTCTTTTTTCTATCCCATAATAGTTGCTACATTTGCATGTAGATTTCATTTACTAAATGTACCAACTATTATGGGACAGAAAAAAGAATAAATCAAACTATCTCTGTCCCATAATAGATGCTACATTTGCATGTAGATTCCATGTACTAAATGTACCAACTATTATGGGACAGTATTATATTTATACAAGGGATGCATAAAAATTCTTGGCTCAACCAAGTATTTGGGGGCAGGAGTGAAAAATAATTCAAATTTTATTTTTTACCTTAATATAATTTTATTTTAATTTTTAATATTTTAGATTTAATTATCTTTTTATTTCTTATATTCTATATTTAATATTTTATTATTTGTCTGATTTTTTATCGACTTGATGATTTGTATTATTTGGATATTTTTTGACTGTTAGAAGTAGGTTCCCGAGTTTGACAAGAAACACCTGAAGAAGGCCGGAGAGTACCGGCCAAAACGTGTATATAACAATAAAGATGAAGACAACAGACTGAAATATCCAAATAATACATAATATTCTATTGTATTTGGAATTTTTAATTTTAATTTTTGATTTTTTAGATTTTATTATATTTTTTATTTTTTTTTATCTTTAGTATTTTATTGTATTCTAAATTTTTAATCTATTTTTATTCTATATTTTATTTTTTAGATAATTTTTTACTTAATTTATAATTTCATGTTTAATTCTATTTTTAAATATTTATTTTACTTACTTAAATTGATTAATTTACAATTTTTTTTTTTTAAACAAACTTGAAGTTGATAAACAATGATTTTTGAACTTATAAATATGCAGAACAGTATGTTCCTTTCATAGCTGTAAGTAAATTCGCTTCCTGGTGAGGCCAAGAACTTTTCTGTACCCCTTGGTATATCTATATAAATTTATTATCATTATTAAAAAAAAATCTTTTTTTTTTTTATGCATTTTATTTTAATATCCAGACTTTAATATTTTCATTAAGAAATCATGAAGAGTATCTTAATGATGATGATGATGACGACTTATAGTAACCATGGAAACCCATGCTCAATTCTTAATTGATAGGCTTACCATTCTATTAGTCTTTTTTGTTGGGCTTTGGAGGCCTTCATATTTGTAAAGCCACATGTTAAGCCACATGGGAAGCTACATGTTAACTACTCTGGCAACTCTTTTCAAAATAGATATAAATTTATTTCTGTTATATTTGTTTGCTGTCTTGTTTGTTTTTTTCTCTATCTTTTGATTTCCTAATGTATTAAATAATAATAAAAAAAAAAGAAGATATTTGTGGAATATCACGTT
The DNA here is from genome assembly GCA_023376005.1 of Doryteuthis pealeii. Lineage (NCBI taxonomy): Eukaryota > Metazoa > Mollusca > Cephalopoda > Myopsida > Loliginidae > Doryteuthis > Doryteuthis pealeii. The sequence continues at coordinate 24,499,665 of CM042168.1, forward strand.
TTTAGTCTTTTGCTGTATCTATTTGCCTGTACATATGTACATATGTGCAACACATATTTAAAAAGAATTTTCTAAACATTTTTTTAAGGAAAAAAAAAAAAAAAAATTCTAAAAAAATCTTTAAAAAAAAAAAAAAAATTGGAAAAAAAAAAATGATATTTGGAAAATAATAATCATAATAAAAAGAATTTCCTTGTATGCAAAAAGATATATTGGACTTTTTTTTTTTTCATTTTTTTTTTTTTAAATAGAAAATAATTTTTCTTTTTTGTCCCCCACCCATCTCTTTCTTGTTTTGCTAAAAATCATTAGCCAAGAAATCAATGACATAAACACCACTTAGTTTGTTATCTCAGCACACTAAATACATACCAAAAGCTTCTAAAATCTGAAGAAGAACCTGCTCAGCTCAGTGTGTGTATGTATGTATGTATGTATGTATAGTATAGTATTGTACACCCCCCCCCCCAACAACAGACTGAAAAAACTGAACATTTTTTTTATTATTGTCACACATTTTAATGAAACTTCAATGGATTAGACACACATAGGAAGTGATTATTTTCCTTGATTATTGTTGTCAAAGTTTTCTTAGTTGTAGCAAAAAGTCATAATTTTCTAATAAGAAAATTCTCAGAAACACCAAAAAATAGGAAAATGCTTAAAATTTTTATTATTTTTTGATGTCTTAATTTGTGATTAGTCCTTTGCGAGTAAGGACATTGTCAGAGTTTGAAAAATGGTCAGATTGTGGCATCTAATGATTGGGGACTGTCACTTTGTGATATTGCAAAGAAACTGAATCGCCATCATTCATCAATTGATGTTTTCCTCAAAAATTGTAAAATTTAAATAACTTAAATTAAATTGAAAATTTGATAGAAAGTTTAAAAATTGCAAGCCTTCTAATAAAACTGTGTTATCTAAAATACTGAACGATTATTTGCCTGAATTTTTGAGATGAGGCTTGATAATTATTTTTTAAAAGATTTTTTGAACTGCTGTTCTCTTTGTTATATACATTTCGTTTCGTCCGAATTCCACAAAAATGCCTGAAGAAGGGTGGAGAACACATCAGCTGAAACGTGTGTATATTAACAATAAAGATGAGGACAACAGACTGAAAAATTTAAATAATTGTTGTGTCCTTAAAAGGGATACAATCAGACACGGTTGTAGTCAGGTGGAAGAACCAGTCAATACGTTTTTAGATTTAAGGTAGGTTTTATTGCAGAAGGATACAATAAGACAGACAAGGAATAGTGAGGTATGCTACTAATCCTCGAAACCAGCCCAGTATAATGCTGTACTCGCTATATATATATATATATATATATATATATATATATATAGTCGGACCACGTATATGCAAGAGGGTGTGAACTATTCCATTGCAACAATAATACATATTGAATAATTGTTGGCCACAATTATCGCATCATCTTTGTCAATCACTTGTTGAAAGCCTCTCCAGAAACTGTCAGGCAATAATTGATGTTAATGGATCAAACCTACCAAATATTCTAATGGTCATAGATTGTCCTAATGTGTCCTAAATACATCAATTGGTCATCGTAAAAATCATATCAGTTAGTATTATCTCCGTTATTCGGACTATTGTCCCCATCTTCATTGTTATTTGTACAATGTTTCGGCCGATATACCCTCCGGCCTTCTTCAGGTATTTCTTTTTGAACTCGGGAACTTTCTTGTCGTATTTGGGAGCCATCACGGAACTTTGAACCTAACCCTTTATTTATTCCACGAGGTTCAAAGTTCTGTGATGGCTCCCGAATACGACAAGAAAGTTCCCGACTTCGAAATAAGGTTCCTGAGTCCGACAAGAAATACCTGAAGAAGGCAGGAGGGTACATCGGCTGAAACGTTGTACAAATAACAATGAAGATGGGGACAATAGTCCGAATAACGCAGATAATACTAATCTTCAAACCTCATCTCAAACATTCAGAGAAATATATCAGTTGTCTTGTTATTTTGTCCAATACTCTATTTGGTGGAGAAGGGCTGGTTTAGCTCAGTCAGTAGAGTGTTCGGCTAGGAATCACAAGGTTCTTGGTTCGATACCAGCCCCCGCCAACTCAGCGTATGAGTAGCACAGGGATCTGTGCAGTAAAGTGAGGAGCTGATGGTAGGTGTTGTGCTCTACCTCAGATGCTAAAATAATCTCCTTGGTCTATTGCTAGTGGAAAGGGGATAGACACCCTCGCTGATTAGCTCATACCGACATTAGGCTGCCCCGACGACTTTACTTACTTACTATTTGTTGGTATTAGATCTTATTGTGCAACTGAGAGACATTCATCATATTGTCACCCTGTTGCTGAGGCTTAGAATATGTTGACTCTATCCCCTGCAGAGGTCTGCTGGGTATGGCATTAAACCGTGTCTGATGCCAGTGGACACCCTACCAAATATTCAAGTGGTCTAAATTGTCCTAACTTGTCATAAGCTACATCAATTGTCATAATAACATTTTTTTATGTCAGCTGTCTTGTTATTTTCTCCAATACTCTATTTTGTGGTATTGTGCAATTGCGAGACCTTCATCATATTGTCACCCTGTTAGTGGGGCTTAGATTATGGTGACTATCCTCTGCAGAGGGGTAAGACCCCACCAAAGAGGTGTCCTGAGTATGACACTCAACTGCATCTGATGCTAATGGATAGACCCTACAAAAATATACAAGTGGTCATAAATTCTCCTAACTTGTCATAAACTACATCAATTGTCATAATAACATTTTTTATGTCAGCTATCTATTTTTTTTTGTCCAATACTGTATGTGTGTGTATTGTATATGCATATCCGCCAAACTTTGTGTGCTATTTTTTTTCCTGCACACATCGGTCACTAATCTACAAAAATACAATGGCTTTTTTTTTCCCCCTATTATGTTTCTGCGATTTAGATTGCAATAATGAATAACGTTCTTTTGTTTTTTTATTGGATTTAGTTTTACTGTTCATATTTTCTAAGAAGTTCATTTGAATTGCTCAGGCCCCCGGTTTCTCTAGTTAAGATTATGCAATTGTTATGTGTATTCCTTATATGCTCCTGTTCTCAATAACCCTCTCCCACCCCCCTCATCCTCACCCTCTCTCTCATCTCACTCTCTCTCTCTCTCCTCCTCTCTCTCTCTCACTCCCTCTCTCTCTCCTCTCTCTCTCTCTCTCCCTCTCTCTCTCTCTCTCTCTCTCTCTCTCCTCCCCTCTCTCTCTCTCCTCTCTCTCCTCTCTCTCTCTCACCCCTCTCTCTCTCACCCCTCTCTCTCTCTCTCTCTCACCCTCTCTCTCTCACCTCTCTCTCTCTCTCTCTCTCTCCTCTCTCTCTCTCTCTCCCCCCTCTCTCTCCCCCTCTCTCTCCATCTGGTCTAACATTATAAACATTTCTTGTGGTTATATTCACCTGATAGATTACATTTGTAATGGGAAGCCTTTTGCATAGACAATCAACCAGCTTTCAACTCTTTGTCTGGCCTTTCTCTTCTCTATCCTTTGATGAACCAACCCCTTAATAAGAATAAGGGAACTTATATGCAAATGTATTGGCTATAGAATTATTTAAATTAATTTTTAATGGCCATTTAATTTAATTCATTTTTTTAATGGCTATAGAATTAATTATTTAAAATAATTATTTTTTAATGGATATACATTTTTTAATGGCTATTTTAATTCATTTTTATGCTATATAATTTATTATTTAAATTCATTTTTTAATGGATATTGATTTTTTAGGGGCTATTTAATTTAATTCATTTTTTTAATAGCTATAAAATTGATTATTCAAATTAAATCATTTTTCATCTCTACTGACTGAAGTAAAGAGTGCTCAATATCATTGATAGAGCATGTATATCTAAGTTATGAAGTTAGCAGTGCTTGATAACTGACAGTTTCTTGTTCTGGTTTGAAATTCACATTGGTGAGAAACTGTCAGTTACCAAGTGCCATTGACTTCATGTCTTTGCTACCCTAACTTATATATACACAGGGGTCTATAAAGTCTTGCAACTGTTTTAAAATGTAATAACAAAGATAGCAGTCTTATTGAAATGTAATAATCAAAATGTATATAAAAAATAAACCTACAAAAGTGGAACTTTCATATGGTCTTTACTAAATCAGAGATGCTGATAGCTTTTTGATTTAGTGCGTCCTGGGATGCACATATTTGTTTTGAATTAGTACTCGGTAAAATTTATGGGTCCTCACTAAAGCTGTCTAACTCCTACCTTGTAACCTATCCTGTGTAATTCATTTCTAAGAAACTATTGAAATGTATTTATAGTTAGCTTGAAATGGTGAGGAAAGAAAAAAGTTAAACACTGGGACGCAGGGATATGATTTTATTGTGTCCTTTTAGATTTTTGTGCGTCAGGGACGCAAGACACGTACCTATCAGCATCTCTGCTAAATGATTCTATCATTAGTACAACCTGAGTTAGTTTTCAATTTTAAAAATGCTGCAAGACTTTATGAACAACCTTTATACATATATTTCTGCTATTTTTTTATTTTTTAAATTTAAAATTTTTAAGAATTTAAAAATTTTTTTTTATTTATTTAAAAAAAAATCTTTTTAAAGTATAATCTTAATAAATAAAAAAATAAAAATCAAGGAATAAATAATTTTTTAAAATTCAACTTGAATAATTTCACATTTCCCTTTTCATGAAATTCTTTTTTTTTTTTTCCTTTTTTAATTCGAGGTTTTTAGGATGAGTGGGTAAATGGATGCCCCATACTTGTGACCTTGTATTACATCCTACCAATGGCAAATGTGTTGGCTAAAAAGGTGACTCATCATGGTGTAATGGTTATCAAGCTAGTCTCGCAGATCCAATGACAATAATGATACAAGTGTCATGTACTAAATGTAATAGCTATTATGGGACAGAGGTAGTATTATATTTATATATTAGTGTGGATGAAAAGTTCTTAAACCTACTGAATAGTGAGTTTGATCCTTGCTGGATAACCCATACTTGTGACCTTGTGTTCAGCACCAGTTAACGGATACATACAAAACACAGAGCAATAAGTTACAAAACAATTAACAAGACAACTTACAAGAAATAGAGGAGGGTCAGATGCGGTATAGCCAAATGCAATAAGATCAGTCCGAATGTTAATCAGTTTATTAATCAACTGTTGAAGTCCTTAATTGTAGACTATTTAAGGCTATGAGCCAGGCTATCAGGTAGAGTACTGAAGAGGTGCTAGCTACTCTTCAACAATTTTATATATACTTTTGTTTCTTTAAAAAAAAAAAAGAATTGCAATTGTTATTTTACTAAAAGAATTTTGTAAGTCCGTATATTTGTGGTAAAATTGTTTCTATTTAGCGACTAATATTTTGTATCTTATTCACTCTAGTTTGTCTATATAGGGAAGTGGTTTCACTTTTTCAAAGTTTTATCTATACTTATGTACCGTTATCAGGTTTGGAATGAGCGGAATAGATTGGAAGTGAATTAAAGATGTTTTTTTAAGTTGAGAGCTGGTCAGGTTTCTTCATTGATTGTTCTCTTATAATTCGAACAGTCAAGGGTCATGATATATAATTATTAAAAAATTAAATCATTACTATCTCTGTCCCATAATAGTTGGTACATTTGGATACAAGTGTCATGTACTAAATGTAATAGCTGTTATGGGACAGAGGTAGTATTATATTTATATACTAGTGGGGATGAAAAGTTCTTAAACCTACTAAGATAATTTAAAAAAATTTTTTTTATAGGGTTAAAAAAATTTAGTAATGTTTTACTAAGTTGTTGAATATGAGGAATGGCATGTACAACCTTGTGCAAATTAATTGTTAATATATATATATATATATATATATATATATATATAGTTGAAAATTGGAAGCGAGTCTGACAGTATGTTGAAGGGAAAAATAAATAAAGGAAAGAAAATGCTGAATGGATAAAATAGATTTACTAACATGTGTTTTGACCAGGAGTTTGTTCATGTACACATGTATTCTATTTATCATTATTTTAAATATAAAATGAATTGATAATAATATAAAGCTACAAAATCTTTAAGCATACAAAGAATAACGGCCTTCATCAGAGTAAGATGTTTGATGTTAAAGCGGTCAAAATACAGAGAATTTTGAAGTGTTCACTTTAATTTATAATAAATAATGATAAATAAATAATAAATAGAATACATGTGTACATGAACAAACTCCTGGTCAAAACACATGTTAGTAAATCTATTTTATCCATTCAGCATTTTCTTTCCTTTGTTTATTTTTCCTTTCAACATGTATATATGTATATATACACACACACACCCTTGTGCAAATCAATTGAAACAAGATGGATAATTCCATTATTATGATATCTGCAATCTCTCTGTAAGGTTTGCCAGTGTGTTTGTGCAGCATTACAATTTTCATATGCTTCTTTGGAGTAACGTCTTTCACAGACAATGGCCGTGAGACAACTTATTGACAGTCAAGATAATAATGTCTAGGCGTGATAAAAATATGATGCAATATTTTATTCAAGGCCAAACAAATTTCATCATAAACCCTGAAAATAGATTCATATTACTGCACACTACTGCATATGACCTAATCTGAGGAAAAAATAAAAATTAATTACACCCTATCACTCCAGTGGGTCTAAAACTGGCCGTATGCTGAAAGAAAGGAAACTATTATGGTTGTTTTAATTAATTTACACAAGGGTGTATGATTTATGGCTCAAGATTTTTCCCCTCTTGGTGAGGTCAAGAACTTTTCAGCAACCCCCCTCACAATTTGAACCAAGAATGAATATGTTTTTATTTAAATGTAAATATGTGAATTCTTAAATTCTCTCACACTGGCTGTTAAAAGTGGTGGTGATAAATATTTTATTAGACATAAACCAAATATTTGGATGGCTTGCTTTTTTTTCTTTTTTCTTTTTTTCCCCCTATTTAAAAAAAAATGCAATTTATTATTCAAATATTTTGATTTATTTTTATTTTTATTTTTTGGTTAATTTTTATAAAATAATTCTAATAACTTACATTGTTTATGTAAAAGTATTAAAAAAAAGGGAATGAAACCAACTTATAAAATATTTTTAAGATTAAAAAAAAAAATGCCATTAGAAGGAAACATTTTTCATTTGCTTTGAAAGGCAAACTTGGGTGTTTTTCTTGCTTATATATATTATATATATATATATATATATATATATATTATTTTGATTAGGGAAATTTTACTTTTATAAAAAATAATAATTGATTGTAAAAGAAAAAGAAACATTAGGGCCCTTTTGATCCGAACCATTTTCAAAAGAAACTGCTAGCTTTGAAAAGTAAACTTGGGTAAGCAAATGTTGCTACAATTTTTTCACTGTAGCAGTATTAGTAGTTAATCTAAAAAGTGCTATATATATATATATATCTAATGAGTCAGACGAACCTACTAAACTAATTTTAGTAGGTTCGTCTGACTCATTAGATTTATCTTCATTATTTGGTCTACTTAGGTATTGAGCACTTTTTACTTATTAGCTTTGGTCTCCTGGTGGGCTTGTATGTATATATATATCTTTATGCATATAAATTGTTTTTTCTTTTGGCAAAGATATTGTACTAATAGATTATTTTTTGTTGATACGATTATCTTGGTCTTTTCTTTTTTACAAAAAATTTTTTCTTCCCGGTTGATGTTTGGTAGTATATTTTTACAATCAAACTATTTGCTGGGTTTTTTCTCACTGCGAGTATTTACCAACAAGTTTGGTATATTATATACTATATATATTAGTAGCAAAAAGACAATTATAAACAAGCCATTCCTGACATTGCCGAAAAAGGACAACCTGATTCGACTATATAAAATATAGGAGCTATATATTCAATATGAATAATACTTACAAGTCAGTTGATCCTTTAAGTTGAGAATAACAACCCACCATTAAAAGGGTTACTCTATGCCTGAAATTTTTTTAATATGCCAGAGCTGGTTATACAGCTGATTTTACGAATAGACCCCATGCTATAACCCCGTGACTCTGAGTTTTGTGCTTATGCACTAATCAGACGTATAGGTGTTTGACTGTAGTTATGGTAAAGGTGGGGGTGCGTGTGTCCTGGGGTGTGTGTTCTCACTTATAAGAATTATTCATATTGAATATATATATGATATAAGAATTTTTTAAATTGGAAAAATGTGTCCATTTTCTAATGTGTATATTTGTATAAATAAAGTAGAATAAAATATCAACCTGGTTTTGTCCTAGATTAAAAAAAGAAAAACAAAAAGAAAATACCAGAAAGATTCTATTCTTTGAAAGGATAAATAAATGATATAAAAAGCAAATTATGTAATGTAATATTTCTTTTATATATATATATATATATATATATATATATATATATATATATATATTAAAGTAATATTTTACTCTTGTTATGTTAAAGGAATTTTCTCAGTAATTCTATCTGTGTATGATTTTATTGGCTTACAGAGATTTAAATTTTATTTATTTTCCTTTTGCATCTGTTCCTTATTTGATTTCATTTTTTTTATTAATTTTTTTTTTAGTATATGTAGTGGGTGGGTCTCTTTGTCCTTTATCTATGTTTCTCCCCTTGCCCACACTACTTAACTCTCCTAATGCCACTCTGTATGCCTACATTTTCACTATTTTGTCAATGTTTCTAGCAATTTCTTAACAGTCCCTACATACAGTCATTCTTTATTTTATTTATTTTTTTTTGTGATCCCGCTCTTTTATTTATTCATTTATTTATTTTCAATTGTAAGAAATAAACTCGATGTGATTATTATTATTATCATTATTATTATTATATTCTGATTTTTCTTGTCTTATTTTGTTATTATCTTTGTAACCCCCTCTTGTTCCCCCTGCCCCTAATTCAGTTTTTGTTAAACCCCCGCCCTCTTTTTTAAAAACCTGTTGGGTGAAGGGTGTATTTTTCTGAACCACCCTGTCAGCAATATCTTGTAATAATAAATACTTTGTCACACATAATATATACAAGTGTATTTAAAAAAGAAAAAAGAAAAAAAATGGTCTTATGTTAATATTTAGGCCATGTTTGATCTTAACATGATCGGAAACCCATTTCCTTTTATTATTAAACATCGTTCAGGTAATTTTTTTTTTTTTTTTTCACTTTCATGTTCTTTTGTGAGTATATGTGCGTGTGCGTGCATGTGTGTACCCATTTTCATCTCAACATGTCGACTTCCTTTTATTGCCCCCCAGCCCCCCATTGTCCTCTAACCCCCTCCCCCCATTTTCTGCAGAGAAACATTTTTTTAAAATAAAAATATTAATAAATACTTACTTCTTTTTTGTTTTGACTTATTTCTTGTTGCTGGTCTGCTTTTTTGTGGGGGGTGGGATAAATGGAAAAAAAAAGTTTCTTTATTTCTTTATTTCTTTATTTTTTTTCAAAAATACTTCAGCACTTTTTTTTTTTTTTTTAATTTTTGTGAGAAATTTTTTTTTTTTTTTTTAATTTCGAAGAAAAATTTTTTTTATTTTTTTTATTTTGTTAAAAAAAAAAAAAAAAAAAAATTTCTCACCCTAATTTAATTTGATTTTTGCCTCTTTTATTTTGAATGTTGTCTTGGGAGAAAAAATGCTGATGTGCAAACAAGCTTTTTCTTTTTGCTTTTTGTGCATTTTTTGTTATATATATATATATTTAAAAAAAAAAAAAAAAAAAAAGCATCAAATTTTTTTTTTGCTCGGCTTCAATTGAGTTCTTGTTATATTATTATTTTCAGTAGTAAAAAATTTAGGGGAGTAAAAAAAAAAAAAAAAAAAAAAAAAATCTTATTCTGCCCGGAAAAATAATTCAAAATACCAATAACTCCCCAAGGATTTCTTATTCTTTTATTTTATTTTATTTTTTTTGCATGGTTTTATGAGATGTAACATTCTTAAGTGGTCCAAATTTATTATCTACATAACACAAATTTTGTTCCTGGATAGTATGTGTTATTTTTTAATTGTTTATGTTATAAAAGTATAGAAAATGGTTATTATTTCCTTCAAACTTCACTTTTCTGCCTAAGTAAGATAAATCTTGTTCTTAGATAGTATATCTTATTTCTTAATTTCTTATATTGTAAAAGTATAAAAAATGGCCATTATTCCCTTCAAACTTTGCTTTTGTGCCCTGGATAATATGGCGTCAAACATATTTTGTTTCTTAATTGTTTGTTATAAACCAGGGGTTACCAAACTACTGCCCGTGGGCCGGATCTGGCCCATGAAGGCATTTTATCAAGCCCGCTGACAGTACTTGAATTTGTAATGTTTTGAAAATAAATATGTTGGTTAAATTTGTTTTTTGTGCATCTTACGCCACTCATCCATGAATATAACATGGAAAGATAAATTTTGTTTTACATCTTTTTCTCAGAGCTTTCGTTCTGGCTAGCAAGTATTGAACACAATAATAATGTGGCCCACGCTCGTTATTTTTTCAATTATCCGGCCCACCATGAAAAAAGTTTGGTGATCCCTGTTATAAACATATAGAAAATTGCCATTATTCCCTTCAAGTATTGTTTTTCTATCCTGGGTGAGGAAATTTAGAAATTAATCCATGTTCTATTTAAAATGGTACGATAACGATAGTCACCGACTGTTAGATTGAACTACTAACTTCGACGACGGCAAGGTCGCGCAGTACCGCTAGCTACCATCGCGACGGTAAACCAGAGATAAGGACACGAGGGGCGTGTTCGTGTAAAGCGTAGCTCAGTCAGTAGAGCATTCAGCTAGCAATCACAAGGTTCCTGGTTCGATACCGGCCCTCACCAACTCAGTGTATGAGTAGCACAGGGATCTGTGCAGTAAAGTGAGGAGCTGATGGTAGGTGTGGCGCTCCACCTAAGATGCTAAAATAATCTCCTTGGTCTAGCGCTAGTGAAAAGAGGATAGACTGCCTCGCTAATACCAACATTAGGCCGCCCTGATGACTTTACTTTTCTTTTTTTTTTTGCTATGTAAAGTAAAGTAAAGTTGTCGGGGTGGCCTAAAGTCGGTATCAGCCAATCAGCGAGGGAGTCTATCCCCTTTTCACTTGTGCAAGACCAAGGAAATTATTTTTGCATCTTTGGTGGAGCACCACACCTACGGTCAGCTCCTTACTTTACCGCACAGATCCCTGTGCTACTCATACGCTGAGTTGGCGAGGACCGGTATCGAACTAGGAACCTTGTGGTTTCTAGCCGAACGCTCTACCGACTGAGCTAATGTAAAAATGATTGAAATTTGCACATTTTCCTTTATGTAAAGCAACACATGATTTAAAATTTTCATGTATTTATATCAAAGTTCTGCAAAATTGGAAAAAAATTCCTGAAGGGAGTAACTGCTTTTTAAAAAAATCATTTTTAAGATTTGTGATTTTCATATAAATCCATTTCAGATATCAACTCCCAAATAGCCTCCCATCAGATTTTGAAAATTACTCAGCAAAAATCACAAAAGCAAAGTTTTAAGAGAAAAATGTCTTTTCCGTATACATTAAGCATAAGCAATTGGTAAATAATTCTTTCTTCCCAGGAACAAAAAAAAGTAAAAGAATTTTTGCATACTGTTATTATTAACTAGTCTACCCATGTTATAAAAAAGAATAACAGTAAATAAAGCCTTTAAGTTTTATAGATACAATGCAATTGCAAAAATGATTGTCCATTTTAATATATATATATATATATATATATATATATATATATATTTTGATTTGGATATAAATTTATTCCAACATATTGTCTCATCAGTTCGGTCTTTGTTTTTTTTTTCCTTTTTTTGAAGACCCGGCAATCGAAATATAAAATCACAAAATACAAACATACACGTTCGCAAGTAAAAAATCATATTTCAAAATTACGACAACACGGGCATAGCCAGCACACTAAGACCATGAAGTTTATAGAAATCGTGCATGTACATGTGTTTGTGAACTGGTGTGTCTAAAAAACGTGGAATTTGAAAAAAAAGTGAAAAGACATAAATAAAGAAAACAAGAAAATCACACCAGTGAGACCGGACTGCCGAGACAATATGTCAAAATAAATTTATATCCAAAACAAGATATCCATTTATTTATAATACTCCATTATGTAAAAGTATATAGACAAATTTTTATATGTAGGTTTGAGTTCTCAATTTTAGTTGAATCCTATCAAGGAAGCACTTGCTATCATCCACATATATATATATATATATATATATATATATATATATATATATATATATATATATTTGTGTATGGTTGGCACTATTATACTTGAAAAAGCGGTAGTAATCCAATGTACAGTGTTATTAGAGTGCTCAATATCTGAGATAGAGCGTTAATAGATAAATAAATGAACAAATAAAAGGTTTAGCTTTTGTTTATTTTCATAGGAACGAATGCCATAGCAAGAAATCGCTCTGTTGTAAAGATTGTTCCTATGAAAATGAATAAAAGCTAAACCTTTTATTTGTTCCTTTATTTAGCTAGCTATATATATATATATATATATATATATAACATGATTATAAAAATAAATGTACAGGGTTTTTTGCAGCAGGAAAGAATAGTGAAACTAAGGATAGGCTAGCATTTAAGAAATACAACTGACATTTGTTTTGTTCAGTTTAATTTTATAAATGATACTTGTTTAAGGATATATAGTATTTTTTATTCATTGACTTCCGATTTAGAAAGTATGGTAGCTAATTTTGACTTGATGTAAAAAGATTTTTTTGAAGTTAATGGATTTTGATTAGAAAGTGATTTAGAAAATTATTTACTAGGGAGAAATAAGTAGTCTTATAATATATCATTGACTAAAAAAGTATGTGTATTTATTAGTAAATAATAATGAGTATGAATAAAAATAGAAAAGAAACTAACTAATCTACATAAGGTATCTTATAACTTCTTAACGCTAATTTGACTAAACATAATGATAAGTTGAAATATGTTTGGTACAAAATTATTTTAAAAAATATTTCTTAAATAATTACACATAAGTTTTTAATAAGTGCATTATGCTTAATATATATATAATATATATATATAATGTGGGAAATATAGACAAAACACATGTGTGGGGCTACACAAGATCTCACCAATGTGCTGAAGAAGGTTGCAAAAACTGAAATGTTATAGAGTCGATATTACCATCAAGAAAAATATTCAGCCTTCGGAACACTTTGTGTTTTGTCTATATTTTCCACCTACTGTTGGATTGTTTTCCCTATTTTACTCACACATATATATATATATATATATATATATATATATATATGTTGTGGAGTCCATGTATGCTTCTTTGTCGGTATATCTGAGTTTATTTGTGTGGGTGTGTATATATATATATATATATATATATATATATATATATATATATGTGTGTGTGAAAATTCTTGGTTTAATACAGTCTAATACAATCCTTTGAAGAAAAGGAATGTGGATTTTCAAAATATTGGTAAATAAATTGAATCTAGAACATAATATCAACCTAGTTCTTCATTTCTTTCACTCATTTCTTTCATGCTTCTAAAAACGTTTCTCGGCCACCACCTGGCTAAGATCAATGTATAGTATCTGTTCTTATCAGCTTAGTATCTGATATGTCCCTGAAATGGGACTATGATATTAAACTGATTTTATACATAAAAGAAGCACACATCTACAACAAAATCTAAATATCTTCCAAAAAAAATGAAAACACAAAAATATATGTTAAAAAAAAATCATCTAAAAGTTTCATTCACAAAAAATATGTCAAAAAAAAAAAAACCTTTAGAAAATTAAACATTATCACCAATTCATTTCAAAAACGTAGTCGGCATTGAATGACCCATTGAGGTTGATATGCCGTAAAACAAGAACAAATCAAATCAAATCAAATCAAATTCATGCTTCTAAACAACCAAAAAATCATTTTCCCATATATATATATATATATTATATATATATATAAATGATATAGTAGGGCAGACTGGGCTCTTTAACCTTGGTTAGGTAATCAGTCTAGTAGAAGAAAACTTTGAATTCAAACCTGCTAAACTCTGCTTAAGAAATTGACTTTGTGTCACATCCTGCTTGTGCAGAGGGGTTTGTAAATATATATTACCCATTCTTGTAATGACCATTATTCAATACCATTAACTTAGATGTTAATCACTTAAATTGTTGTTTTTAACTTTATTATTTTTATTTTATTTCATTTATAATTATTTCTAAAAATCTTGAATCCTCATCATGGATATAAGTTTTGTAGTGAGTGAAAAAGCAAAGTAGAAATAGTGTTTGTATGGTTACCTATAAATTAGTAAAAAAAATTATATTGAATTATACTGTTGTTGCATTTAAAAAATTTTTTTTTTTACACTTACCTTGTTCATCTTAGCTGTTCTTTATTGAAGACTACTTTTTGAGCAATCGGGTCGATAAACATTTTAGTATTATTTGTATTATTCGGACTATTGTTCTCATCTTCATTGTTATCTGTACAACACTTCGGACAATATGCCTCCGGCCTTCTTCAGGTATTTCTTGTCGGACTCGGGAACCATCTTGTTGTAATCGGGAACCATCACGGAACTTCGAATCTAACCCTTTATTCAGTCCACAGGGATATCTTGTTCTCATTCCACTAACCATAGCTGGGGTACAGGTGTTAAGCTGTGTTGATTATTATTCTGTGTTACTGTTGCCCCTGAGCAGGATTGAACCTGCAGTCTAGAGATAACTGTCACTTAGAATTGTCTTAACCTACCTCCTTTATCCATTAGGCTATGTGTCCAATTGGAATAGTCCGAATAATCCAAATGATACTAATTATCAAGCCTCATCTCAAAAATTCCGAGAAATATAAACATTTTGTTGTCCTGGATTCATGCTCTTATTTACACTGTTTTTCCTTGATGGTAACAGGCGTAAAGCAGGTTTAGCTTAGATATTTACTAAGTGCTATTTCTCACTTTTTATCAGCAAATGTTTTTCCTTATCATTTTACAAGGTTTCTTAAATTTGTTTCAATTTCATATAAAGTAGTAAAGATGGTGTAGTGACTTATTGTTGATGACAGCAAGGGAGTCTACCCCCTTTTTACTTGTGTTACCACTGACATTGTTTTTATGCCTGAGGAGGAGTGCCATACCTACCATATGCTCCCCACTTTAATGCACAGATCTAAGATGCACTACTAATGCTCTGATTTGGCGAGGGCTGGTATCAAACTTGGAACCTTGTAGTGATGCTTAAGGACAGAATCTTGGTTAATGAGCAGTGCATGACATGCAACACTCCACTTAGACCCTTACTTAGGTTAGACAGGCAGTCGGAGAGGCCCTCTTTGATCAATCGACTGATCATGTCAATCCCTAGCACCTATATGATTTCCCCAACCCTATTGCCCTTATAGCAAGCCCCAACTTGTCATATGGGTGCTTATCATATGGGTGCTAGAAGGCAGTGGCTGAGGGTCTTCATGTCCTGGGAATGACATTAAACTGTATCTGATGGTGAGGTTCCAGTTCATGAGGCCTGGGGAATGTGGAGCACCCTTTCATCACCATTGCTCCTTGGTCCACTCTGACCCAGAGTTGTAGTACCCATATATGGGTTAAATAGAAAAATGTGTTTATAAAAAAAATTGAGTATCCATTAAGAATGAATTTATTTAAAAATTTTATCGGCATTAAATGACCCACTGAGGTTGATATGCCGTAAAACATAAAAAAAACTGGAACCTTACAAACTGTAAACCAGTGTATGTAGAGAACAGGAAGTATTAGAAAATTGATAAAGATTTTCTTCATTAAAAAAAAAAAAAAATTCCTAATACAGTTACATTAATTTAACATGTTTCCTCTTCTCCTGTTTAAAAAGAAAGCTTCTAGGGTAAGTCACTACTTTTCTTTTTGTGTGTTTTGTTATTTTAAATTTTAAAACTGATTTGATTTTATATTGTGAACATTTCTTTTAAAGTTTAAAAAAAAAAGCATTAAAGTTTTAAAGATTAAAAAAAAAAAGCATTGTGGGTTAAAAAAATTAAATTTTAAAACTGATTTTATTTTATATTGTGAAATTTCTTTTAAAGTTTAAAAAAAAAAGCATTAAAGTTTTAAAGTTTAAAAAAAAAAGCATTGTGGTTAAAAAAATTAAATTTTAAAACTGATTTGATTTTATATTGTGAACATTTCTTTTAAAGTTTAAAAAAAAAACATTGTGGGTTAAAAAAAATGCATTGATTCAAAATATGAATCGGTTAAAAAAAGAAAAAAAAAAGGAGAGTTTAAATCTTTGATATCATTTTAGCAATATCAGCAGCTTATTTGTAATTGAAATAACCCTTTAGAATGGTTTTAAATCTCTGTGATATAATTTTAGCTGCATCAGCAGAATATTTTTAATTGAAATAACCCTTTTAGAATAAGTTTAAATCTCAGTATAATTATTTTTTTTTAGCAATATCAAGAATATTTTAATTGAAATAGCCCTTTAAAAAAAAAAAGAAATGTAAAGTTGTCAGGGTGGCCTAAAGTCAGTATGAGCCAATCAACGAGGGAGTCTATCCCCTTTCACTAGTGCTAGACCAAGGAGATTGTTTTAGTGTCTGAGGTGGAGCACCACACCTACCATCAGCTCCTTACTTTACTGCACAGATCCCTGTGCTACTCATTCGCTGAGTTGGTGAGGGCCGGTATCAAACTACGAACCTTGTGGTTTCTAGCCGAACGCTCTACTGACTGAGCTAAAAATAATCTTAAATCTGTGATATGATTTTAGCAACATCAGCAGAATATTTTATTATTGAAAACATCTAGCATTCATTTTTTTAAATATTTTTTATATAATGAGATTGAATACATTAGACATTTTTTTTTATCTTTTCACTTTTTGCCTCAAAGTTCCTTTGAAGATTCTTTCATCCATCTTTAAGATCTCATCCAAAATGGATAATTTCAGCTCATCTCCGACATGGAATCATTAAAAAAGCTTATCTTATATTTCTAGATTTAGAATCCAAAAGAGAAAATAGTCTAAGACTTTTGATTCTAGTACAGGTTTGTATTTGTTGTTGTCATTTGTCTAGTGGTGTGTATTTGATAGTGAAATATAGAATATTTTTTTGGAAAATGTAGGAAAGTTAAATTTAATGTAGAGTTTTCTTATTTCAAAGGAAATTGTATATGTTGTTATTTTTATTAAGTGTCCATTAGTAAACAGACTCCAACAAAGAATTTTGTTATCGTATGTGCTCCATCTTATTATCAATGTTGTTAACCCTGTGTTAAAAAAAATGTGTGTGTTTTTTTTTTTTTTTTTTTTTTCTGGACAGAATGTCTTATCTCCCAATTGCTTATGTCTCATGTAAATAGAAAATACCTATTTTCTTCTTCAAACTTTGCTTTTATAGTCTGTGCAATGAAATCTTCAAAACATGATGGGAGACTATATTCGGGGGATGATACATAACAGTAGTTTACATTACAGTCGTATATCTCAGCAAACTGTTTACTTCAAAAACATTTTTGTTCAATTTTGTATAATTTTAATATAAATACATATAACTTTGGAATTATATATTGAATAATAGTTATTCAAACACTATATATAAAAAGTTTTTTCACTTATTCTTGTTCCGGGACAGAGTGCTATTTCCCAATTGCTTATGCAATAGAAAATACTTCAAGTAATAGAAAAAATGTCTTCAAACTTTGCTTTTGTGGTCTGAGTAATGAAATCTTCAAAACATTATCAGAGACTATATTCAAGGGCTGATATAAAAAAAAGGTATCCAGGCTCCAATAAGGATTTTTATTACTGTTCTTATCTTATCTGTGTGAATAATAATATGTTAAAGAAAAAAAAGAAATATTACTTTTTTTTGTTCTTAGGCAGAGAGTGCAATTTATCAATTGTTTATGATAATTTTTAATAAAGTTTAACTATTAACATCCTGTTGAGATTTTTCTAAGTCCAGAACATTCCTATAAGGATATATAAAAAAATGGCTAAAAATGACCTTTGCATCTAAAGTTACCTATTATTTCCCTTAAATCAAAGATTTCTACATATGTTTGATATTAAATTTAAACAAAGGCTATTGTTTGGGGCTGATTAGTTAAAATGAATGTGACTTCCAGCCGGGTGGAATGAGGATAGGACTTTAAGAGTTTAAAAAAAAAAAACCCACGAGACGCGTGTTTATAACGTCCAAAACAAAAACCACACAAGACTGCGTCCATTTCAGAAAAAGTCTCTGATGATAAAGTTTCTTTGAAATTGATAAGACTGAACATATTTTATTTTATTATATGCATTATAATTGCTTTCTTAACATAAATAAATAACAATTGTTTATGCTTTAAGTGAATAGAAAATACCTATTTTTCTCTTGAAAGTTTGCTTTTGGGACCTGGGTAACAAAATTTCAAATTTACTCCATTTTCCACAGCATTCCATTTCCTACTTCAATAACTATTATATGCACATGCATTTCTTTATCTAGATGGTGAATATCATATATTATCTACATGGTGAATATCATATATTGGTGAATATCATATATTACCTACATGGTGAATATCATATATTATCTACATGGTGAATATCATATATTACACCAGATATATTGATAGGTATGCGTCCTGTCCCTGACGCACAAAATCTGAAAGGATGCAGTAAAATCGTATCCATGCATCCCAGTGTTTTTCTTTTTTCTTCCCTCACTATTTCAAGCTAACTGTAAATACATTTCAATAGTTTCTTGGAAATGAATTACACAGGATAGGTTAGATGGTTTTAGTTGGGACCCATAAATTTCCTGGGGACTCATTCAAAGCAAACATGTGTGTCCCAGGATGCACTACATCAAAAAGCTATCAGCATCACTATTACACTATGAAACAATTTTTTTTACCTTTTCTTGTTCCTGGACAGAAAATGGTACTTCCTAATTGCTTATGCCTAGAAAATACCTGTCTTTCTTTTGAACATTTGCTTTTGTGATCTTGATGAAATTTTCAAAACATGATGAGAGACTATATTCAGGCGCTGCTATGTAAAAGTGATTAATATTACAGTGGCTAATCTTGGAAAACTGTTCACTTCAAAACATTTTGTTTTATTTTGTAGAATTTTAGTTTAAATACATGTAAATTTAGTTTCATATATTGTTTTTTCTTATGCAAATTTGCCTGTTTTTATGTTAATTTTACATTTTCCTTATGCAAATTTGCCTGTTTTTATGTTAATTTTACATTTTCCTTATGCAAATTTGCCTGTTTTTATGTTAATTTTACATTTTCCTTATCGAAAGACAGAAAAACAAAGTTTAAAGGGAATAAAGGCCATTTTTAAAATACTTTTATAACATAAACAATTAAGAAATAAAGGATACTATCCAGGAAAAAATTAGTATTACATAAGAGTAATAATATATTAATTAATATATAATAGGTTGATAACGATGATATTAATAATGTTTTTTCCTTTTTTATTCATCTTTTTTATTGTTTTCATTTATATTATGTATTTTTATGTTCAGAAGATGTGTGTATGTTTTGATCTGTCATAATCTTTCTCTCTGTCTTTTCCATGACCAGCATTATCTATCTCTCTTTCTGTTTCTCTCCTTGGGTATCATTGTCTCTCTCTCCCTCATCTCTGTGTGTCTCTCTCCTTGTATCTGTGTGTGTCTCCCTCTCTCTCTCTTTCTCTCTCCTTGTATATAATTTTCTCTCTTTCTTCTTGTAAGTAATAGTCTGTCTTTCTCTCACTCTTTTTCCTTGAGTATTATTGTCTCTCTCTCTCTTTCCCTTTGTGTATTATTGTCTCTCTCTCTCTTTGTATTATTGTCTCTCTCTCTCTTCCTTTGAGTATTATTGTCTCTCTCTTCTCCCTTGATTTATTGTCTCTCTCTTCTTTCCCTTTGAGTGTTATTGTCTCTCTCTCTTCTCTCCCCTTTGAGTGTTATTGTCTCTCTCTCTCTCCTTGTATGTCATTGTCTCTCTCACTTTGTGTATCATTATCTCTCTCTCTCTCTATCTCTTTGTATGCCATTCTCTCTCTCTCTCTCTCTATCTATGTCATTGTCATTCTCTCTCCTTGTATGTCTTTATCTCTCTCTCCCCATCACTTCCCTCCTTGTCTTTCTTTATCTCTATCTCTCCCCTTGTATATTATCTTTCTCTATCTCTCTCTCTCTCTCTCTCTCTCTCTCTTCTCTGATTTTCCATGCATCCAATCTTTTTTTTGTCAGGTAGAATCACCTTTCATATTTTATTAACTTATTAACTTCTAGATAAGTTTCTTGGAAATGAATTACACAGGATGGGTTAGACAGTTGGGACCCATAAATTTTCCTGGGGACTCATTCAAAGCAAATATTTATTAACTTCTAGATATTCATCCTACTTTTTCATGCTCAGGTCATTTCAGACATATATGATGTATACTGAGAAATCTTTTCAATTGTTTACAGAGACTAGATTTAATTTCCTGCTTTCTTCTCCTCCTCGTCCATATCGATATATCCTCCTTGTTTTTATTATATCCTATCATTAACTTGTATGCTAACACCAGTTGCCTAGTGTCCTGGGTATGATGCTAAACTGGTAATGTTCCAATTCTGGATCTCTGGGGAGTATGGAGTACCCCTTCATTGCCATTACTCCCAGGTCCACTCTGAACCGGAGTGGTAGTAAATGTTAAGGTCTAATATATGGGTTAAATAGATAAAAAATGAGTTTTAAAAAAAAAGTGTTTAAAAAAATTGAATACCTGACAAGAATGAATAAAACAAAAATATTTAGCATAAAATAACCCAAGGGTTGACATGCCGTAAAATCTAACCAACCACTGGAGATGAAGTGACAAGCCTCTTTAAATCTTGAGCACTTTCCACAGTATCATCAGTTTTTATACTTTGCTTAGGTGTGGTGGGAGATCTGTTGTGAGCGGCTTAAAATAGGCAAAGTGTTAAGCGAGAGAAAAAAACTTTTAGTTTATAAAATTATGTAATTTAAAAACTTTTAAAATATTATGTTTAAAATTATTTAATTGATTAACGTGTTCTTTTAAAATTAAAAAAAAATGAACTGCTAAACGGTGATTAAAATTGTTTATTAATTATTCAATCGACATTTATTGTGTACTTTATAGTTTATTTCTATTTTATTTCGAAATTAATTTTAGCAAAAGATCGCCACCCTTTTTATGAATTAAGTTTTAATTGGAGAGGAAAAAAAATGGGAAAAATTTAATTAGATAAAGTGTTAGATTTAATCAGATAAAATGACCCAACTTATAATCCTTTAAACCCTTGCAATATTGACGAAAAAGAGACGAGGAAAAATTTAAAAAAATAACATTTTTTACATTTTATAAAATTATGTAGTTTGAAAACTTTAAAAAATATTATGTTAAACATTGTTTAAAATGTTTATTAATTGTTTAATTAATTGACATTGTATTCTTAAATTTTTTTTTTTAGAAATAGTGCTAAATGGTGACTAAAATATTTTATTGAATATTTAATTAACATTAATTATGTACTTTAAGAGTACACAATTAAATATAGTATTAAATTTAATCAGGTGAAATGGACCTGTTTAGAAACTCTTTAAAACCTTGCAATCAAATAAAATGAACTGGGTTAGAATCCTTTTAAACTCTTGCAATATTGAGGTAAATGTGTTGTATACAAGAAAAAGGACAGAGAAAAATGAATAATAAAGTTTTTAACAGCTTATGAAATTATATAGTTTTATAACTTTTTAAATATAATGTTAAATGTTTAATTGATTAACACTGTGTACTTTAAGATACTAAATGCTGACTAAAATAGTTTATTGAATATTTAATTAACATTAATTGTTTACTTTAAAAGTACACAATTAAATATAGTATTATATTTAATCAGGTGAAATTAACCAGCTTAGAAACCCTTTAAACACTTGTAATATTGAGATAAATGTGTTATATACAAAAAAAAAAAAAAAAAGGACAGAGAAAAATAAAAATAATTAAAAAAAAAAGTTTATAAGATTATATTGCTTTATAACTTTTTAAATATAATGTTAAATGTTGTTTAATTGATAAACATTGTGTACTTTAAAATAAAAAAAATAAAGAATAGTGCTATATGGTGAGTACATTTTTTCTATTAATTATCTAATTAACATTATTTACTTTAAAATACTAATTGGTAACTAAAATATTTTATTGATTGTTTAATTAACAGTTTGTACTTTAAGAGAGTACACAATTAATGTTTAAAGTTTCTTTTACAGTTTATTAAATTATGCATTATTTTAAAACTTTAAAAATATTATGTTAAATGTTGTTTAAGATTGTTTATTGTTTACTGGATTAACATTATGTGCTTTAAAATTGAAAAAAAAATTAAATGTGACTAAAATATTTTGATTATTTAATTAACATTGTGTACTTGAAAAGTACACAATTAAATATAATGTTAGATTTAATCAAATGAAATGAACTGGGTTAGAAACCTTTTAAACTCTTGCAATATTGAGGCAAATGTGTTGTATACAAGAAAAGAGACAGAGAAAAATGAAAAATATTTTGGTTAAATCGAACTTAATGAACCTAAATTCCACCATCATCGTATGTTATTCCACCAAAAGAAAAAAAAATACCGAAAATCTGCGAATTAACCGAATTTAATGAAATTTTCAGTGTTGATATATTAATTAATAAAAGATATAATGCGCCAGTTATTTTATTTTAAAAACTTTTTACATTTTTTCAGGTCAGTTAACTTTGAACAATGTATCTTTGAGAATCTGTGTTATGCCTCAAAGGTATGTGGCTAAAATTAACTGACCTGAAAAAATGTAAAAGTTTTTAAATAAGATAACTGGTGCATTATATCTTTTATTTATTAATATATCAACACTGAAAATTTCATTAAATTCGGTTAATTCTCTGATTTTTGGTATTTTTTTCTTTCGGCGGGATGACATATGATGGTGGAATTTAGGTCTGTTAAGTTCGTTTTAACCAATATTTATTTATTTTTTTACAGTTTATAAGATTCTATTGTTTTATAACTTTTAAATATAATGTTAAACATTGTTTAAAATTGTTTATTGTTTCATTTAAAATACTGACTAAAATATTTTGATTATTCAATTAACATTGTGTACTTTAAGAGTTCACAATTAATGTTAATTTTTTTTTTGCAGTTCATAACATTATTTATTATTTTAAAACTTTTTAGATATAATGTTGTTTAAGATTGTTTATTGTTTAATTCATTAACATTGTTGTAGAATCAAAATTATACTCACCTTTACAGTGTATTTCAAAATAAAAAAAAATATTACTAAATGGTGATTAAAATTTTTATTGATTATTTAATTAAGATTGTGTACTTTATGATTACACAACTAAATGTTATGTTAGATTTAATCGGGTGAAATAAACCAGCTTAGAAACTCTTGCAATATTGGGTAATTTATGAGGAAGTGCGTCCCGGTCTCCTGCCTCAGAAATTGCTACCCGGTGACTATTAAAATAACGTCCCCAGCTATGTCGGTGTTACTTGAAAGAAAACAACCAACTTAGGGCGTTAAATGTATTTTAGAGGGGGGGGCTTCTCTTTTTTGGCGTAATTCTTATCTATTTATCGTAATTTGTCGTAATTCTTGTTCATTTATAGAAATTTGTCGTAATTCTTGTTCATTTATAGAAATTTGTTGTAATTCTTAATTATTTATCGTAATTTGTCGTAATTCTTGTTTATTTATCGTAATTTGTCGTAATTCTTGTTTAGATATGAAGATGGATATATAGTTTGGAATAGACTGAGATAGATAGATAAACAAAATAATATAGATAGATTTTTGTCGTAATTCTTGTTTATTTAAACTAAAAACAAGACATTAAACAAACATGAATAAAAGAAAATCTGAGACGACATAGCTAGGGACGTTATTTTAATAATCACCAGGTAGCAATTTCTGAGACCGGGACGCACTTCCTCATGAATTACCCAATATTGAGATAAATGTGCTGTATACAAAAAAAAAAAAAAAAAAAGGAATGAAGAAAAAAAATTACAGTTTATAAAATAATATAGTTTTAAAACTTTTTAAATATAATGTTAAACATTGTTTAAAATTGTTGTTTGATTGATTGATTAACATTGTTTACTTTAAAATACTAAATGGTGACTAAAATATTTTATTGATTATTCAATTAACATTGTGTACTTTAAGAGTTCACAATTAATGTTAAATCTTTTTGGAGTCTATAAAATTATTAAGTTTTAAAACTTTTTAAATATTATGTTAAACATTTAAAATTGTTTGTTAAATTTATTTACATTGTCCTGGAATCAAAATTATACTCACCTTTACAGTGTATTTCAAAATTTAAAAAATTATTACTAAATAATAACTAAAATTTTTATAGATTATTTAATTGAAATTGTGTTCTTTATAAGTACACAACTAAATGTTATGTTAGATTTAATCAGGTAAAATGAACCAGCTTAGAAACCATTTAAACTCTTGCAAAATTGAGATAAATGTGATGTATACAGAAAAAAGGAATGAAGAAAAATTTTTTTTACAGTTTTAAAACTTTTTCAAGATAATTTTAAATGAATGTTGTTTATTAATTGTTTAATTGATAAACATTGTGTACTTTAAAATAAAAAAGAATAGTGCTATATGGTGAGTAAAATTGTTTATTCATTATTTAATCAACATTGTGTACTTTAAGAGTTCACAATTAGATATAGTATTAGATTTAATCAGGTTAAATGAACTGGGTTAGAATTCTTTAAACCCTTTCAATAACTGAGTATACAAAAAGAAAAAAGTACGGAGGGGAAAAAAAAAAGAATGAAAGGCCTGAATTCATTTAATTTTTTTAATTGATAAAAATGAATGAAAAATTACCGAAAAAAAAAAAAGAAAAAGAAAAGCTCAAAAGAATTAATTGTGACAGTTTTTAAAATTGATTGTAAACTTTTGAA
Source organism: Doryteuthis pealeii (assembly GCA_023376005.1). Classification (NCBI taxonomy): domain Eukaryota; kingdom Metazoa; phylum Mollusca; class Cephalopoda; order Myopsida; family Loliginidae; genus Doryteuthis; species Doryteuthis pealeii. Next base: position 24,524,710 of record CM042168.1, read on the forward strand.
AATTTCTCTCGTTCAAAATTCTTTACATTTTTGTTTTTACAGCTTCCCTTCGATTGCATTGTTAAAATATTATCCGAAATAGTTTTAGTTGTAGTAATGCCATTGTCATTACTGCTGCTGCTGCTGCTATCATTTTTCATCACTCCACCCACCTCCAGGAATTAGGGGCCAGGGGCTTGAGGAATATTAAGCATAGCAATCCTAACCCCCATTAGGACTATCTAAAATTGTATCACTACTACTGCTACTACCAATTTTGAATGGGAAAGGTCAGAGTAGAATGGGGGGTTGGGGTATTGGAAGGCCAGGGTGGGGATTGGAGGGGATGGGGTTGTCACATAGGGGAGACCTGCTCAGTTAAAATGATAAGAGCTTGTAACTCTGACTGAATACACTGACAGTCTTTGATTTTAGCACCAAATGAAAGCGTATAAAGCAAATTATTCAAAATGGATCCCCCCCTTCATTTTTTTTTGTTTTGTTTTTCTCAATCTGCCCCTACACATTCTCTCTTTCCCTACTCCTACCGGCTGTCTTCTCTACCTCGCCCATTGCCGGCATCCCCGTTTTTCTCCCCTACCCCACACGGTCATTAATCTCTGAGATGCCTTTGTCCAGCCCAGTGGCCAGCTTACTGCACTAATTACGGTGGCCAGTTTTGGTTCTAGGCAGTCTTAATGAGCTAACCATTGTTATGTATCAGGTTGCAAGGTTGGTGTACAGCCCCCCTTCCCCACACTCCCCAACCCCCAGGAGTTGAATCATGAAAAAGGAAGGAACCAGATAGAGGCAGTGCTTTCTCTTTTTTTTTCTTTCTGTAAGTGTTTCTTGGAGAGGACATTAGAGTTTTGAAAACTGACAAACTTAGCTGCTTTGATTTCTTTGTCAAGATTACACGGTTATTGATACAACAGCCCAAATCCGATGGACGGCTTTGGAATGTCGCTAAACATCACTGTGTACTTCTAAATGCCAAATGTGGACACTTGGATTATCTGCACATTGTTTTTTTTTCATGATAATATTCTACAAGGGCAGTGATGCTGATAGATTTTTGATTTAGTGCATCCTGGAACGCACATATTTGCTTTGAATGTGTCCCCGGAAATTTGATGGGTCCCAACTAAAGTTTCTTAATAAATTGTAGGGTTTTTATTTATGTTCTGGGGAAACAACTAAAGCCGTCTAACTCCTACCTTGTAACCTATCCTGTGTAATTCGTTTCTAAGAAACTATTAAAATGTATTTTTCAGTTAGCTTGAAATGGTGAAGGAAGAAAAAAAAGAAAAACACTGGAACACATGGATACAATTTTACTGCGTCCTTTTAGATTTTTATGCGTCAGGGATGCAGTACGTGTACCTATCAGCTTCTCTGAAAAGGTGAATCAAAAGTTATGCAGTCTTAATGAGCTAACAATTGTTATATATCAGGTTGCAAGGTTGATGTACAACCCCCTCCCCCACACTCCCCAAGAGTTTTTAATCATGAAAAAGGATGGAACCAGATAGAGGCAGTGCATTCTCTTTTTTTCTGTAAGTGTTTCTTGGAGAGGACACTAAGGGTTTTGAAAACTGACAGACTTCTTTGAATTCTTTGTCAAGATTACACGGTTATTAATACAACAATCCAGATCTGATGGACGGCTTTGGAATATCGCTAAACGTCACATGTACTCTGATAGATAGTGTGGACTATCAACCCTTTTCAAGTCATTTAATGTCGAATCAAGTCATTTTGATACTTAGTTTTTACAGTATCTGCAATTGCTTAAATGGTAACCCATCTAAGTATTGAACAGGCTTGTCACTGCTTAACTTCGGTGATCTAGTGGGAATCAGTAATTTCATTGGACAAGATCGTCATGTGACTGAATGATCCTAGAAAGGTAAAATAAATGTTTTAAATTTATTTATATTCAAGAGGAATACTGGATGCAATATAACTCTAAATTATTTATAGTTGGCTGGTTAGTTTGTTTTATGGCATATCAATACTTTATGGGTCATTTAATGCCAAATCAAGTCATTTTGATATCAGGCTGCTTACAGTTCCTGCTATTGTTTAAAGGGTCACCTAACTATTGAACAGGTTCATTGCTTAACTTCTAGTGGTAATTAGTGCTTTCAAGGTGACTTGATCATTGTGGTATACTAAGAAACGGAATCACCGTTTATACCATTGTTTTGTTATGAAACAGAAGTACTGTTTCAGTCGTCTTGTTTTGTTGCAAATAAAAGGCAGAAGTGATTACTTCTTGCAGTTAACGTCAACTGGACTACCATCTTATTATTTCGCTAAGCACGTTACAACAATCATAAGCTGTAAATTATTTGTATCAAGAATAGTTACTTGAAGTTATAATCATTTACTAAGGATTATTATAATTAGTTACTTATGATGGCAGCAAACTCATGTTCAAGTATTGCCATTGCTTGATATAAAAAAAAAAAAAAAAAAAAAGAAAAGAAAGTTCAGCAGTTCAAAGAATATAATGGTGAGCTTCAAAAAGTTCAACAATGAGCTGAACGAAAGTGGCTCTTTAGTCCTGTCAAAGTCTTGCACATCTTACCACATTTACAGGTAATTCCAGGGAGCACAGGATATTTTATTAGTCCATCCTGCCGACGCACAAATTGATGACTGATCAAGCCAGCTTGCTCATACATAGCTTTCCACACTGGTCACATAGTAGACTGATTTGAAGCCCTTGGTTGTCTACTTTTTTATTCTTGCGAATAACTCGTTTCAACTGCTCATGCTGTATACGGTTGGTCTCAAACTTTTTTGTGCCCTCCTGTAAAGCTCTTCTCCACTGCCCACGGTCCAAAGCCTTACTCTCCCAGGTCTTCTCATCGATGTTACATTTTTTCAAGTTCAACCTCAGGCAATCCTTGTATCTCATTTTAGGCCCTTGAGTTACTTATAACTGCGTGCATACAAGTGACTATTATTACATAGAAATAATTACTTGAAACTAAATGAATTATTATTAATATTAGAACATGCTTTCAACATATCTACTAATAAATGCCAAATATGGACATTTAGATTATCCATGCATTGTTTTATTTATTTAATTTAATTTAATTTTTTTTATGAGAATATTTTAAGATTTTGGTTTTTCTTTGATGATTTTATTCTCACCTTCATGCGAGTACCTGGCTCACAACATTTTTTGTTTAAATGTTTTGAGACATCGGCAGGAACATTCCTAACATGCTGAAGTGGATTATTAGATTTAAACATTTTCCTCTATTCATTGGATTTCTTTTTGTAGTAAAGTTTATATTTGTAAAATAAATTTAAAAAAAAAATATAGATAATCTATTTAAAGATAGTTTGTCAAAATATATAATTCATAGAGGGAAATAAATAAACAAGGTTGGTTGTTTTTGGTTTAAAGGCATATGAACCCTTTTCGGGTCATTTAATGCTAAATCATGTCAATTTTGGTTTGGTTTGGTTTGGGTTTGTTTTACGGCATATCAACCTCAGTGGGTCATTTAATGCTGATAAAGCTTTGAAATAAATCAATTCTTAATGGATAATAAAAATTTTTTATAAATACATTTTTCTATTTAACCTATAGATGGGGGTCAATTTTGATAAACACAGACACTCAGTTTGCTTAAAGTACCCATTCTTGTTTAAGTAGTCAAACAATTAAATATATATATATATATTATATATATACACACACACACACACCAACCCCTCTGCACGAGCAGGATGTGACACAAGGTCAATTTCTTAAGCAGAGTTTAAAGGGTTTGAATTCAGAGTTTTCCTTCTCCTAGACTGGTTACTTACCCAAGAGCCCAGTCCGCCCTACTATTTACTCATAGCTGGAGGGAGAATAGTTGGATGCATACCTTTCCCAAAGGTATTAGCGTTATGTGAAATGCAAACAGCTTCGTCCAGGATTTGAACTCAGGTTGACAAGTCCATTTCCTACAACTCTAACCATTACACCATGCACCTCCAACTATTAAATAGTTAAATAAATTGATTGATTTTAATGGAATGTCAACCTACCCTGGGTTATTTTATGTCTAGAGCAGTGATTCCAAAATGGTGCAACATAAGATGATATCTGGTTAGGCGGAAACATTAAAAGACAATGAAAGATTTAAAAACAGTTTTAAAAAATTCATATGCCAAAAATAAATATGGTTTCATAATTCCATATATTATTCTGGATTACTTGTAATTGCATGCATTAGTTCTGGTATAAATAGTTATAAATTATTATTGACTGATTTAGTGGGCCGGTTTACCACAGTTGGTAGAGTACCCACCAAGGAATTGACTGATTTAAATGAGTTAGAAATTATGTCCTTATACAAGAACATCTTGGAGTACTTTTAATAAAAAAAAAAATTGTGATTACTTTCTATTGTTGTTGGCAAGCAACCAACTGGGTTAGAGATCCTGTTTAGATCTGACATTATATGAGGATGAAGAAATAGCAAACATTCTGGGTGATTGCACTTTCAAACTGGACACTTTTTGGATATACAACCAAAAACAATATCCATGTCTGTCTCCAAAAGAATTATTGGTTAAATACTACTTAACAGACATAAATTCCACAATCCTATGTCACCCCGCCAAAATAAAAAAAACAAACTAAAAATCAAGAAATTAACCGAATTTAATGAAATTTTCAGTGTTGATATATTAATGAATAAACGATATAATGCACCAGTTATTTTATTTGAAAACTCTTACATTTTTTCAGGTTAGTTAACTTTGAACCACATATCTTTGAGGTGTAACACAGATTCACAAATATATGTGATTCAAAGTTAATTGACCTGAAAAAATGTAAAAGTTTTTGAACAAATTAACTGGCGCATTATATCTTTTATTCATTAATGTATCAACACTGAAAATTTCATTAAATTCGGTTAATTCCTTTGATTTTTAGTATATTTTTTTCTTTCGTCGGGGTGACATACGATGGTGAAATTTATGTGCGTTCAGTAGGATTTATCTGAATTATCCATTGTTTTACAGTTTTCCATGAAATATTGTTGAGCTCTCTTTTCCAAGTGTATAAGTCCAATAGTGAATGTAATAGTACCACTGGAGTTTGAACTCACTTGTAACAATGACATGGGCCAGCACATTAGCAGTTATGCAACGGGCACTAGCCCCTTGTCCCCTACGAGACCATAACACAGTGGTTCACAAATGATGCGGTGGAACAGGATAGTGGCTGAGATGAAAAGATTAAAAGACAACCAAAGATTTAGAAACAGTTTTAAAAAATTCAACAAGTTTTCATCGTTGAATTAACAGTTCCTTTTGAGGAAAATCTTAACTAGGCATATCAGCGTAAGTTGGTAAAATATGAAAATCTAAGAGAACAATGGGTAAGAAATGGATGGATAACGGATGTATTTCCTATCGAAGTCGGATGCCGAGAATTTATTACCAACTCAACCTTGGCATTTTGATTAAACATGGACTTTCTCCACCAGATAAGAAGAAATACATAAAAAAGATCCAGGATAAAGCTCTAACCGCATCAGCGTGGATATGGCAATCCTACAATATGACATCAAACGACAAAGTCTGGTGGTATCGTGAGATACTGCTGCGGTGCTCTGGGTTAGTGGTAATGATGCTTCGGCCCCGAAACCATTCCTGAATCCAGAGTCATCATCTGATGAAGGCTTTGTTGGTTGCAATGCTACTGTGTAAATAGCAGTCATTGTATGAAGATTATTATTTTTTTTTTTTAGTTTCAAAAAATTCAACTTGGTTAGAGATCCTTTTGCAAATTCAAGCTGTTTAGATCTAACATTAGATGAGGAGGAAGAAATAGCAAACATTTTGGGTGATCGCACTTTAAAAATGAAACCCAACACTTTACCACTGGACACTTTTTGGATATACAACCAGTAACAATATCCATCTCTCTCTTCAAAAGTATTATACATTCTTTTACAGTTCTTCAGTGTAGAAGTTATCGACCTGATATTGTAGAAGTAATATGATACTCACCATCGCAGTGGGATTCCAACTAGCATCCAGTTGGCAGACAAGGGAGCAAGCTGTAGCCCAATACAGTTCCTGCATTGCTAGGAGCATAATGCAGAATGATGGATAATAATAAGATAAAAATAATTTACAGCTTATGATCTAGTCACCTTGAAATCACTGAAGTTAAGCAATGAACATGACTTGATTCGGTATTAAATGACCCATAAAGTGTTGATATGCCATAAAACAAACTAACCAGCCAACCATAAATAATTTACAGTTATATTGCATCAAGTGTTCTTCTTGAATACAAATAATTTTCAAACATTTATTTTATCCATGGATGGTATCCTAACAGGTACTCCCAGGTCAACTCCAAGTCAGAGTGGACCTGGGAGTAATGGTAATGAAAGAGTACTCCATATTTTACAGATCAACAGAACTGGGGCCTCACCATCAAGTGTAGTTTAGTGTCATACTCAGGAAGCCCCTTCTGACCGACTGATTTTAACTAAAATCTATCTTGTAACTTTTCTAGGATCATTTGGTCACATGACCATTTAAGCAACAGCAGGTACTGTAAGCAACCTGATATCAAAATGACTTGATTTGGCATTAAATGACCCGTAAAGTGTTGATATGCCATAAACCAGCCAACCATAAATAATTTAAGTTATATTGCATCCAGTATTCCTCTTGAATACAAATAATTTTCAAACATTTATTTTACCTTTCTAGGATCATTCAGTCACATGACCATCTTGTCCAATGAAAGTCAAGTTTTCAAATGATCGTGGGGTCATCACCTGTTAATCACACTAGGTGTCACCTTTATGGTTTGAATCTTTTAAAACTTAACTACACTGCATGCCAATCATATATACAGCTAGTCTATTATTTAACACGAGGAGCTGATGGACAACCACAAGCCATAATTGCATAAAAATCAGTGGGACCACAATTGTATCATTGTACCAAACCTTAATGATCAAAGGGGGGGGTGGAATAGAAAAAAAAAAAAAAGCTTCAACCATAAAGGAAGAATCATGTTCAGAGAGAAGAAAAGTGCCAAACGCTACCCCCACTGACTGATTGGAGTTGGGGGTGGTGGGTGGGTGGGGTGTTTTTTTTGGGGGGGATGAACTTCAAACAGACAGCTTCATTTGCTGACACAGACTTAATCTTTATTTCATCATCTGTCTCTTTATTGTTAAGGACCATCATTCTGGCATTAGCCAAGATTATTTGCCTCAAAACGCCCCCCCCCCTCCAATTTAATTTTTTTTTTTATACTTTATTTTTAATCATAATATTCGAGGGGGTAATTTTATAACAATCAGTCTAGACTGTATTTAGAAAATTAGATTCAAAGATTCTTTTTTTTTTTTTTTTCTTATTTTTTCCTTTAAAAAAAAAAAAAAAGAAGATTATGCCCGGGGAGGGGAGAAGATATATCCCACGACAAAAATAATATAAAGAATTTGTTCAACCACTCAGAACAACTTTTGTAATGCTCAGAGATGCTCAGCACAAAAATCTAAAAGGACGCAGTAAAATTGAATGTCCCAGTGTTTTTCTTTTTTCTTCCCTCGCCATTTCCAGCTAACTGTAAATACATTTAATAATTTCTTAGAAATGAATTACACAGGATAGTTACAAGGTAGGAGTTAGACAGCTTAAATAAAAACCTACAATCTTATTAAGAAACTTTAGTTGGGACCCATCGATTTTCCAGGGGACTCATTCAAAGTAAATATGTGCATCCCAGGATGCACTAAATCAAAAAGCTATCAGCGTCACTGAATGCTTATAACTTTTCTCAAAATTATCACCACTAAGATATGCTATATCTTATGTGATACACTATTTTTCATGTAAAAAAGGAGAAATGTATTTTATTTTTCATGTATAATGCTGCACCTGATTTTTATCTCTAATGCAGCTCCTCATTTATTATATAGAATCCTAGAATGTATTTTATCTTTTATGTATAATGCTGCCCCCAATTATTATGTATAATGCTACTTTATTTTAGTATATAAAATGCTAGAATAAATTCTTTTTTCATGTATAATGCAACTCCCATGTTAGTATAGGAAATGCTAGATTATATTCTAATTTTGTGTATAATGTAACCGTATTTTAGTATTAAAAAATGCTAGAAATATTTTATTTTTCATGTATAATACAGCCCCCAATTTTTTTGTATAATGCACTCAGTATTGTAGTATAAAAAATGCTAGAATATATTTTATTTTTCATGTATAATACATCCCCCAATTTTTTTGTATAATGCAACTCAGTATTGTAGTATAAAAAAATGCTAGAATATATTTTATTTTTCATGTATAATACAGCCCCAATTTTTTTGTATAATGCACTCTGTATTTTAGTATAAAAAATGCTAGAATATATTTTATTTTTCAGGTATAATACAGCCCCCAATTTTTTTGTATAATGCAACTCAGTATTGTAGTATATAAAATGCTAGAATATATTTTATTTTTCATGTATAATACAGCCCCAATTTTTTTGTATAATGCAACTCAGTATTGTAGTATATAAAATGCTAGAATATATTTTATTTTTCATGTATAATACAGCCCCCAATTTTTTTGTATAATGCAACTCAGTATTGTAGTATAAAAAAATGCTAGAATATATTTTATTTTTCATGTATAATACAGCCCCCAATTTTTTTGTATAATGCAAATCCGTATTGTAGTATAAAAAAATGCTAGAATATATTTTATTTTTCATGTATAATACAGCCCCCAATTTTTTTGTATAATGCAACTCAGTGTTGTAGTACGGAGCGTAGTACTCCGAGCGGAGAGCTCTTTCCGCCGAGAGGTGTCAGAAAAGTTACCACAGGGATAACTGGCTTGTATTTTTCATGTATAATACTGCCTCTGATTTTTGTGTATGAAATACTAGAATGTTTAATTTTTAATGTATAATGCATCTCACATTTTAGTACATAAAATGCTAGAATATATTTTATTTTCATGTATAATACAACCCCTCATTTTAGTATATGAAATGCTAGAATATATTTTGTTTTCCATTATTAATGTAGCCCAAAATTTTGGTGTATTATGCAACTCTGTATTTTAGTATATAAAATGCTGGAATATATTTCATCTTTCATATATAATCCTATTGTTAAAAAAAATGGAGAACAAAACATCACTTTTATAATGAGTGCTCAGTAAAAAAATTTTTTTATGATTTCCAAGTGAATTTGTTAGTCCTACTCTAAAAATATCCCCAGATATGGATTAAATAGTACCACTTCTGTTCTTCTACAAGGATGGCTTTGGTATTAAATAACCCATGAAGTTAGACATGCCATTAAGCATAAAAACTGAAACCGATGTAAAACAAAAACAAGTTCAATCAGCATATAGTTATTTACTAAGTTTAGTTTAGATGTGGAATAAGGTCAGATGTATGGGGTGCTCATTGAGAATCAAACTTACTATCCACTCCACTTAGAACCTTACTTAAGATAGACGGTCGGTCGGAGAGGCCCCCTCCCATCAATTGGCTGGTCACATCTAGCCCTAGCACCTATATGATTGCCCCAACCCTTATTGCCCTTATGGCAAGCCTCAACCCTTTTGATCATATGGGTGCTAGAAGGTGGTGGCTGAGGGTCTACATGTCCTGGGAATGATGTTAAACACTATCTGATGGTAAGGTTCCAGTTTTGGAGGTCTGGGGAATGTGGAGCACCCCTTCATCACCATTGCTCCCTGGTCCACTCTAACCCGGAGTGGTAGTACCTGTTAGGGTCCCATCTATGTATTAAATAGAAAAACATGAGTTTATAAACAAAATTTGATTATTCATTAAGACTGAATTTATTTCAAAACTTTGCCGGCATTAAATGACCCACTGAGGTTGATATGCCGTAAAAGAAAACAAACCAAAACCAAACTTACTATGAATGGTTTGCTAATCTAGCTTGCTAAACATTATTACATCATGTGTGATCAGCATATACAACGGCTGCTTTTGATTGGTTTGGACAGTGTACTGTATTAATGCAAATGCCTACCCACACATGTGGCCTGTAGTAGATACTCCCACTCCCCCTTCTATACTTTCCCCATATATTTTGGTTCGTACCTGAGTAGCCAAGTCTAAAATTGTCTTCGTGATATGGACAACGCTTTGCACAGACTGAAAACTGATCTTTTAACACTTTCCCTGCAAAGTAATGTCGGGATCGTGTTATACTTGAAAATAAAATATATTCATGCCTTTTGCATATAAAACTCGCGGATCGGGCGATAGATGAATAAATATGGTATACTTCCACACCCTGACTTTTGATTTATACGATGTACTCTAACGGTTAACCTTTGAAATTCCTTGTCTCATAGAATGGCTGAAATGCATGTAAAACTGTTTGTAAAAAAAGAAAAAAAGAAAAGTATAGTCAGGGGGGTGGTCTATTGTCAGTATCAGTATTTATTTCATATATATATATATATAAATGTGGCACAATAATTACTTGAAACCATATAATTATTAGTATTAGATAGGAATACAATTGAGTGCAAATTATTTGTATTCAATAGGAAAACTTTAATAATCTTCATACAATGACTGCTATTTACACAGTAGCTTTGCAACCAACAAAGCCTTCATCAGATGATGACTCTGGGTTCAGGCATGGTTTTGGAGCTGAAGCCTCATTACCACTAACCTGGAATGCCCCAGCAGTATCTCACGATACCACCAGACTTTGTCGGTTTGATGTCACATTGTAGGATTGCCATATCCACGCTGATGCGGTTAGAGGTTTGTTCTAGATCTTATTGATGTATTATATGTAACTGTAAATCATTTGTATTAAGAATAGTTACCTGAAGCTGTAATTGTTTACTATTATTAAAGATTGTTTAAACATTGTTAGCCTTTCTTAGTAGATTTCTGTCTCTTACATTTTGCTCCGATTGTAATTAATTCATCAATACATTGAGCTCTCTTAGGAACTTGGATCCTTGTATAAATGTATAGGTGTGTATCTGCATGGGCATGCATTATAGGTACACTGTGGATAAAGAAGATCTCAAATAGAATCGTCAAGCCCTAGCACCTATATGGTTTTCCCAACCCTATCGCCCTTACGGCAAGCCCCAACCCCTTTTTATCATATGGGTGCTAGAAGGCGGTGGCTGCGTGTCTACATGTCCTGGGAATGACGTTAAACTCTATCTGATGGTGAGATTCCAGT
>CM042168.1:24540951-24560360 GCA_023376005.1 Doryteuthis pealeii
ATCCGCCCCTGTTTCGCTGGAAGAGTTATCTTCCCCTGTGTTTCTGGTATTGACCACCAGGCGCCTTGACTATTTAAGGAGGCAAGCGCCAGATTCAAACTCTCTTTCTTCTTCGGGACTCAACGAACACACATGGGTTAGACACTTATGTCTACACCCTTCTTGTGTGTTTTTTTAATCCCCCCAACACCACGTCCGTAAGTGACATTGTCTTATGAACTCTGCATATCATTTATAAGTACATTTATGTATCTCTGTTATATTTCCATTTTGTATCTTGTCTCATATATGTGTTACTCATATATCTACCATGTTGTTTCTTATGTATCTCGTATAAATGCTTCTCCACATGCTCCATGTATTAAGGTCCATTGGGTATTTAACACCTTAGTCGGAATTGTCTGTTCAACTAACGATAATTAACTTTATTACCCTTTGAAACCCAACAGCACAATCCAGCACATCTGTGTTGGGCACTTGATCTTGCCAGCGGATGTGCAGACACTTGAGGTAGAAATTGTTGAGTTTCCTTTCAGTATATGGCCATTTTCCATTTTCCATCTCCTGACATGACCAAGCCAGAGAAGGTGCCTCTCACAGAGGATGGAGAACATGCTGTTCATGTTGGCACAATGCAGCACGTCTGTGTTGGGCACTTTATCCTGCCAGCAGATGTGCAGACACCTGAGGTGGAAATTGTTGATTGGTTTGGTTTGTTTTACGGCAATATCAACCTCAGTGGGTCATTTAATGCCGATAAAGTTTTGAAATAAATCAATTCTTAATGGATAATACAATCTTTTTTATAAATACATTTTTCTATTTAACCCATAGATGGACCCTAACAGGTACTACCACTCCGGGTCAGAGTGGACCAGGGAGCAATGGTGATGAAGGGGTGCTCCACATTCCCCAAACCTCCAAAACTGGAACCTCACCATCAGATAGAGTTTAACGTCATTCCCAGGACATGTAGACCCGCACCACCGCATTCTAGCACCCATATGATAAAAAGGGATTGGGGCTTACCATAAGGGCAATAGGGTTGGGAAAATCATATAGGTGCTAGGGCTTGACGTGACCAGCCGATTGATCAGAGGGGGCCTCTCCGACCGCATGTCTAGCCCAAGATAGGGCCAAAGTGGAGTATTGCATGTCATGAACTGCTCATCCACCTGGGCTCTATCCTTAAGTATCATGGGTCGCCACCCACGGCCAACAGGTGGCCCCATTGGGGGAGTCTTACCCCTCTGCAGAGGTGCAGTTGGTGCATTCTAACGCCCCACCAACAGGGCGGGCTACTGTAGAGGTGTGCATGGATAATGCAGGGCTTTGTAGACACAGAGTTACACATTAGACAGAAAATTGTACAAACATTTGCTGGTTGTCATTCCACCAATGTAAATATGCAAATTACTTTTGTTTGCGTAAGTTGACTGCCATCTTTCAAAAGATTGCACGCACGTTGCTGTCAGGTGAGTTACCTTACCTGTGGTATGAAATTGCGGAAATCCGTTATCTTGTTTGTAATGGAGAACAAGTTAGATTTAATATTAAATTTTTAATATTAAATTCACAGCTTGAAAGATTGTATCCTATAAGATCCTATCTCTATTTTCCCAACAGAAGGCTTTGTCCTACCTACTCACCTGAACTAATATCTATCTACAATCTATCTGATATATATATATATGTATATATATATATATATATATATATGGGCAGCATTCATTCATTTATACATGTAGAATTAAACAAAAGGCACGTCTCCTGTTTAACAATTTTATTCATGATCTTTTCGAGCTTTTTTATATTTGGATGGAATCTGTAGATTAGTCCACCGAAGTTTGTATCCCAAGTACTATATATACATATACACAAGGGGTGTCAAAAAATGATCGAGATTTTTTGTACTTTTTGACACACCTTGTATTCTGAAAAAATTAACGTTCCATTCATTGTTCATTTCTATCTTGGCAAATACAGCTTAAAACTTGGCACTTTTATGACACACCTTGTATTCTGAAAAAAATTAACGTTCCATTCATTGTTCATTTCTATCTTGGCAAATACAGCTTAAAACTTGGCACTTTTATGACACACCTTGTATGCTGAAAAAAATTAACGTTCCATTCATTGTTCATTTCTATCTTGGTAAAATACAGCTTCAATCTCGATACTTTTATAACACACCTTGTATATATATATATATATATATATATATATATATATATATATATATTTTCTAAGCAGATAGTGCTCAATATCAATTGATAGAGCATTTATAATTGAGTTATGGGGACATGGAGTCAACACCTGGTTACTAATATTTTCTTGCCTATGCGATCTTCAGACCAAGTTGATCTGAAGATCGCATAGACGAGAAACTGTCACTAACCAGGTGTTAACTCCACGTCCATGCTACCATAAGTTATATATATAAGTAAAGTTAACGGAGTGGCCTAATGTCAGTATCAAACATACAGTGAGGAAGTCTATCCCCTTTTCACTAGCACTAGATCACAGATATTATTTTAGCACCTGAGGTGGAGCACCACACCTACCATCAGTTCCTCACTTTACCGCACAAATCCATGGGCTACTCATACGCTGAGTTGGTGAGTGCCGGTATCGAACTGGGAACCTTGTGATTCCTGGGCAAGTGCTCTACCGACTGAGTTAAACTGGCTCCTCATATATATATATATATATATATATATATATATACACACACACACACACACAGATCCCTGTGCTACTAATAGGCTGAGTTGGCGAGGGCCAGTATCAAACCAGGAACCCTGTGGTTCCTTGTCGGATGCTCTACTGACTGAGCTAAACCGGCCCTATATATAAAATTAGGGTAGAGTGGACATTAAGTTAATGCTATTTGGTTACTGACTGTTTGTCATCTACATATATATATATATATTTTTCTATATATGAGAAGAAAATATTTAAAAAATATAACAAACACAGGATGTTATGATCAGGAAACAATTTTTAGTGTCAATACTTAAGCATTTCGGTATATTGTACCATCTTCAGGACACTGTTAAGTAATGTTTATGTGAGGGACAAAATGAAAGATGTTAAGTGTATAACCTCTTTCATTTTGTCCCTCACATATAACAGTATGTTAAGAGTTAAATATTTTGGGTGGCCTCCACACTTTGTCAAAGGCTTCTATAAACTAACTCTATATATAGGAGAAGGAAAACTTTGAATTCAAACCAGATGTGCTCTGCCTAAAAATTGACCTTGTGTCACATCCTGCCGGTGGTGGAGAGTTTGGGTAAATTTAAGGATGGGTTGAAAAATTCATGTGATGACATCATATCTGCTGTTGATGACTTTTTTTTTAATCAATGGGATTCAAGCACTGCAACACCGATGGAAGAAGTGTCTTGACTGACAGGGGGACTATGTTATATAAAAAACCTCATCGGTCACATTTCATGTGTATCTTGGTCAGCCTATGAACTTTTCAGCCAACCCGCGTATATATCCCTCTGCAGGGGATGCAGTTTGGATATTCTAAGTTCTGACAATGGGGCTAACTCCCCCTGGGTTCCAATACAAAATGCCGTCACTGGTAGGAAATACACAGCTATTTCAACCACAAGGCAGGATAACTAATGTTTTCAAAGCAGAAAATCTGGGTCATAGTGGGGAGACAGTTAAGTTTGTTTTGTACTTTTTGTCCTTTGTTTTGTACTTTGTTTTAGACTTTTTGTACTTTGTTTTGTACTTTGTTTTGTACTTTTTTGTACTTTGTTTTGTACTTTTTGTCCTTTGTTTTGTACTTATTTGTACTTTTTTGAGCTTTGTTTTGTACTTATTTTGTCTTCCATTACTGCTTCCGAAATTGCTGATGATGAAATTTTGGCTTCCTTATTTATTTTATCCCATTTTCTGTGTTAATTGTGTTCTGAGGGTAGAGTGCGTCATAACATTGAGTAGTGGTAGTGGTGGTGGTGGGAGTACTGACTGACTTAACCCTCTAAAGACTGAAGCTGCTGCTGCTGCTGTGATAACTAGTGCTACTATTGTCGATGCTGGCGTTGTTGTTAGTGAAGGACTCTATAGCAGTGGATAATTATAGATGAGCTATTTTTAAAGTTAGGATTGAAAAATGGTGACAAACCTTCATTTAAAGTGAGTCATTTTGATAGGACATTCATTTTTAGGGTATCTTCAAATTTCTTGTGACCTCCCCCACACACTCCAAACTGCTAGTTTTGTTTTTAGAAATAATTCTCCTTTTTATTTTGGATGGAGATATAGGTATCAAAGGACCGGTTTAGCTAAGTCAAAAGAACAGCCACCTTGGAACCGTAAGATTTTGGTTTTGATAATGGATCTTGCCAACTCGGTGCATGAGTAGCACAGCTTGGATCAGTACGGTAAAGTGGGGTGCTGATCGTAGGTGTGATGCTACACCTCAGATGCAAAAACAATCTCCCTGGTCTAGCGCTAGTGAAAAAGGGATATACTACCTTGCTGTTCAGTTAATACTAACAGAAGACCACTTCACTGATATTTTACTTATATATGTATTTTAAAACTAGATAAATAGAATAGTATAATATAATATATATCTCAATTGAACATTTTATTATTATTATTATTTACTACTTTTGAGTTTTCACATCAGCATTAGCTGATGGTCTTTCACTGGAGTCTGAGTGACAGCAAGTCTCCTCAGGTCTCCAGGACTTTTCTGAGTATTCTGGCAGATTGCAGCAGTGCAGTGTTCTGAATGGTTTCAATCCTTCCTCTGATTTCCAAACTTTCCAAACTCTTTTCCAATCCTTTTGGGACCGTTCCAAGTGCACCAACTACAATTGGTATCACTTTCACTTTCCATAACATTTTCAGTTCTCTGGCAAGGTCCTAATTAGTCCACTTTTTCATTTTCCTTTTCCTTTAGCTTCACCCTGTGATCTGCTGGAACTGCAAAATATTATTATTACTATTATTATGTTTTTAACAAGAAATTAAATTTTGACGATGCTACCAAATGGTATGTGCCTAACCAGAATCTTCCCTATAGGTTCCAGTCCCAGACGCAAAAAGTGCGTTAGTTTTTTCAAAAAGCTGGATGTAAACGGGGGCGATATAATTTTTACGTAATTATTAAGAAAATCACAAAAAGAGTCCTCTTATTTTTTGCTAATAGGTTTCTTGCTCGAATAATTCATTAATTAAGTTTTAAATGTGTGAAATATGTATAAAATATGTAAAAATACGTATTAAAAACTAATTAGCTCCGAAATTAAAATTAGCCAATGAGATTACTGATTTTATATGGTACGTTCTCGTCATCCAATGAGAACCGTGGTTACAAAATAAATAAATAAATAAATAAATAAATGTAGAGCGTCCGTCAAAACAAACAATTCTCTTTAATAACCAAACAAAACATTTTTTTTTCTTCAGGAAAATATTTAGAATATCATAATTTTCAATTAAAACAGGAACTGGCTTTTTAGAATATGTCGAAAAGCTAAAAAAAAAGTTAACCCAAATTCAGAAAAATAGAAATAATAGTATTTTGCATACATATGACAACAAGTCCCACTTCTCAAAAACATAAATGTATATTGTTTAAATGATCTATCTCCAAGAATTGCTTACACACATATGAACATACACAGACATACATATAAATACACGCACACATATATATGTAATATTATGAAAAAATTGAAAAACACAAGTTCATAAACGTAAATGTTTATTGTTTAAATTATCTATCTCCAAGAATTGCTTACACACATATGAACATACACAGACATACATATAAATACACACACACATATATATGTAATATTATGAAAAAATTGAAAAACACAAGTTCATAAACGAGTAATGTTTATGAACTTGTGTTTATACAATAATCCCTGGGCTACTCATACGGTGCTAATTTTAATTTCGGACCTACTTAGTTTTTATACGTATTTTTACGTATTTCACTCATTTAAAATTTAATTAATGAATTATGAAACCAAGAAACCTATGCGCGAACAATCAGTAGACATTTTGGGTTATTTTATTTTAATAAGTACGTAAAAATTATTGAGCCATCTTTTACATCCGACAGAACTGAACGAAAATCGCTTTGGGATTGTGGCCTACTAGGGAATGAGATTCATAAAATCTTCTGGGACTGTGAGATACATACGGATCACCTAATCCTGGCTAAGAGACCAGACCTAGAGTTGATTAACAAAAAGATAACTTGTCATCTAGTGGATTTTGCGATCCCTGGCGGACCAAAGAGTGGAAATGAAAAAAGTGAAAAGATAGATAAATAGTTGGACCTTGCTAAGAGAACTTTAAAGAAATTGTGGAACATACGGGTAAAGTTGATACCTATTGTAGTCGGTGCCCCTGGAATGCTCCCCAAGGGTTTAGAAAACAGACTAGAGGAATTGAAAATCAGAGGAAGAATTGAGACCATCAAGACACCAGTATTGTTAAGATCGGCTAGATTACTCAGAAGAGTTCTGGAGATCTAAGAAGACTTGCTGTCACTCAGAGTCCAGTGAAAGACCACTAACTATCACTGGTGTGAAAAACTCGCAAGGATTGAAATGATAATTATTATTATAGGTTTAAAAAAAAATTTTAACTTAAAGTTTGAGGAAATGGACATAGCGACACAAGTTCAAATCCTGGACGAGGCTGGTTACATTTCACATACTGCTTATACCCTTGGAAAAGGTATACATCCAACTATTCTCCCTCCAGCTATGGGTAAATAGTTGGGTAGACTAAGCTCTTTAACCCTGGTTTGGCAACTGCTCTGGGAGAAGGAAAATTCTAAATTCAAACCTTTTAAAATCTGCTTAACATTGACCTTGTGTTACATCCTGCTCATGTGGGGTAGTTAGGTAAATACATAACTAAAGTTTGATAATTGAAATAACAATTGTTCTGGATATGAGGCTAAACTTCATCTAGTGGTGAGGTTCCAGTTCTGGAGCTCTTAGAGGTGGGCTGTACCATCTCATAGCTATTACTCCCAGATCCTCTCTGACCCATAGTGCCTGTTAGGATCCCATGTATGGTTAAAATGGATCTATTTGCAAGTTAATGAAAATTATTTCTCCCAGTTTATTGAAACACGTGAAGTTAATGAAAATTACTTCTCCCAGTTTATTGAAACACGTGAAGTTAATGAAAATTATTTCTACCAGTTTATTGAAACACGTGAAGTTAATGAAAAATATTTCTACCAGTTTATTGAAACATGTGAAGTTAATGAAAATTATTTTTACCAGTTTATTGAAACACGTGAAGTTAATGAAAATTATTTTTACTAGTTTATTGAAACACGTGAAGTTAATGAAAATTATTTCTCCCAGTTTATTGAAACACGTGAAGTTAATGAAAATTATTTCTCCCAGTTTATTGATACATGAAGTTAATGAAAATTATTTCTCCCAGTTTATTGAAACACATGAAGTTAATGAAAATTATTTCTCCCAGTTTATTGAAACACATGAAGTTAATGAAAATTATTTCTCCGTTTATTGAAACACATGAAGTTAATGAAATTATTTCTCCCAGTTTATTGAAACACATGAAGTTAATGAAAAATTTCTCCCAGTTTATTGAAACACATGAAGTTAATGAAAATTATTTCTCCCAGTTTATTGAAACACATGAAGTTAATGAAAATTATTTCTACACATTCATAAAACCGAACAAAAATATTTACCTACAAACTATTCAGTTACAAATCAAATATACAATAAAAACAAAACAAAAACAAATGAAACAACATTTGGCATTAAATAGCCCACAGAAGTTGATATGCTATTAATTAAAATAACTAACTTGAAATAACAAAAGTGACAGGAAAGTACCCTTGTTCCTTTTTGTCTGCTTTATTTATCTAAATTTAATTTAGTTAGCAGACAGTGGCCATTTTGTTGGCTTGAAAATGTCTGTTTTGATTAGTTTATTGAAAATCTATTCAAGTCAGCTTTCAATTTTGATTTATAAATCTCCAAGAAAAACTTCTAAGTTAACAGAAAAAAGAAAAACCAAAGATAAGAAATCAAACCAAAATGTCTGCTAGAAAATCAACCCTTTTTCTACTTAATACATTTCCCACTGTATTTCATTAAATTCATTTCCCACTGTATTTCATTAAATTCATTTCCCACTGCATTTCATTCCCACTGCCTTTCATTAAATTCATTTCCCACTGCATTCATTTCCCACTGCATTCATTAAATTCATTTCCCACTGCATTTCATTAAATTCATTTCCCACTGCCTTTCATTAAATTCATTTCCCTGCCTTTCATTAAATTCATTTCCCACTGCCTTTCATTAAATTCATTCACATTTTTGTGCAAGGAACTTCAATTGGATTTCCTAAATCAGGAATGTATTTTTGTCAAGAGGAAAAGAAAAGAAATCATTTGCAATATTTAATCACTCATAGGCATTTGGCCTTGTGTCAGATGAAGTAAATATCATTATTGTTTTTTAACTAATCTGTGATGTCAAGAATTTTCATTCAATCTCATCCTTATTTATATAGTGACAGTAAATTTTAAAAGAATGCATTGAAATGCATTGGAAATTATTTTACCATAGAAATGCATTGGAAATTATTTTACCATAGAAATGCATTGGAAATTATTTTACCATAGAAATGCATTGCAAATTAATTTACCATTGAAATGCATTGCAAATTATTGTATAATTGAAATGCATTGCAAATTATTGTATAATTGAAATGCATTGCAAATTATTGTATAATAGAAATGCATTGCAAATTATTGTATAATAGAAATGCATTGCAAATTATTGTATAATAGAAATGCATTGCCAATTGATTTATCACTGAAATGCATTGCAAATTAATTTACCATTGAGATGCATTGCAAATTATTGTATAATAGAAATTCTTTGGGAATTGTTTTACCATGCTCAGCAAATTATTTTACTATAGAAAGATAGTGCAATTTAATTTACTATAAAAATGCATTGAGAGTTATTTTACTATCAAAATGTAATGCAAATTATTTTATAATAGAAGGGCATTGCAAATTGTTTGATAAAGAAATGCATTACATCTTATTTTACTATAGAAATGCATTGCAAACTATTTTATTATAAAGATGCTCAGCAACTTATTTTACTATAGAAATGCATTGGAAATTATTGTATAATAGAAATGCATTGCAAATCATAGGCAGACTTGGCTCTTTAACCTTGGTTAGGCAACCAGTCTAGGAGAAGGAAAAACTCTGAATTCAAACCTGTTAAACTCCAGTTAATAAACTGACCATGTATCACAGCCTGCTCATGCGGAGGTGTTGGTAAATATATATACTGAAATGCTATTAAACTTCCTATTTTTGATTTGAATCTTTGCGAAATTCTTACACAACGTAAGTAGAGACAGATAATGTAACCAAAAGATAGCAGCCATAAAATCAAAACAAAAGACTTACTTGTACAATTTGAATTGTGACCCATTAATAAACCTAAGTGTAATAATATGAAATGAGTAAATCAATTATTCACAATTTTCCTTTATTTAGCATCGACAAAATTCATGTAAATTTCTTGTGATCCATTTATATTAGAATTATATATATATATATACATATATATATATATATATATATATATATATATATATATCCAATTTTATGCAACTAAAAATATAATTTTAAGAAAATCAAATAATGAAGAAGACACCAACATTATTTTGTGATTCCATTTATTTATTTCTCAACCCACTGAAGGTATAAAAATTATATATAAATAAATTACAATACATACAATGGTAAATTAATAATATACATAGAATGGTATTATTATATACAATGATATAATTATATAGAAATATATATGATATGTGATATATATATATGATATATATTATATAGAAATATATATGATATGATTATATACATACAATGGTAAATTAATTATATATAAATAAATTACAATACATACAATGGTATGTTACAATAATATAAATAATGAAGAAGACACCAACATTATTTTGTGATCCCATTTATTTATTTTTCAACCCACTGAAGGTATAATGAAAAAGTGTTTTTTTTTTTTTTTAGATTTTTTTTATTGCTGCGACCCACAGCCAGAACAACAATTTGAATTGTGACCCATTAATAAACCTTAGTTTAATCAGATGAAATAAGTAAATCAAAGACAAACACTGTTCACAATTTTCCTTTATTTAGCATCGACAAAATTAACGTACATTTCTCATGATTCATTCATATTTGAATTATATGAATCCAATTGTCTGAAAATAAAAATATTAAGAAAATTGAATATGAAGAAGACATCAACACAAGTAAATAAAAGTTGAGATCTATGTGTTTGATTTTATGAAAACGGATGACATGAAAGGTAAAGTTTTAACTAGGAAATGCTCTCCTTACAGTTGTGTCTTTCACTGTGGAGTGTACATTAAAATAACCAAGCTTAACTCATAGTGCATTTATTTTTACTAGCAAGACCTGTGGATATACTACAGTGTGATAATTTAATTATTACGTTTGATATGTTTACTTAAGACCTATTATGGAGAAAGGTAGACAAACACGGAATGTTGTACAAAATGGATGTTTATTGTAGGTAGTGATGTCGATGTTATAACATTTCGGTCTGTTAGACCTTCTTCAGGACATTGGATTAAGTTCTTGCTTCAACAGTGAACATTTTCATACTGGTGAATTAAGAGGTCGTGAATAGGGGAGGAGTGGTCAGTTGTTGGTGTTAGCAGGGGTTGGTAGTGGAAGTTTTTTGTTTCCCCCCCCCCCAGATGGGGTGTGTAGCAGTAAGGTTCAGGTGTTAGGTGTTAGATGTTGAGAGGGCTTGTAGGTGGGTCATATGTACTGGGTTTGGTGAAGATGTAGTAAGTTAGGTACGAATGGTGAATGGTAGAAGGAATGGTTAAGAGCTATTGCCAAATACTTCAATATGTAAAAAGTATAATAATCTCAGCCACTCTATTTTTTGAATAAAAATATAGTGGCCTGGTGCCTTAACGTTAACCAAGGCACCGAGAGGAGTGAGGCGTTGATGAGAGTAGCCTCGACAGCAAAGAGAGCCAGAAAGAGGGAGAAAAGACAGCAGCCCCAGAAAGCATCACAGTTTGTGTGCATTCATTGCACCAAATACTGTCACTCAGGAATTGGCCTGCAGAGTCACTTGTGCAGATAATTTATTTATTTTTTAGACACTACACCATTGTTCTTAGTGGACGGAAAGGGGCCGACAATAATAATCTTGATTTAACTCCCTCTCACCCTTTTTTTTTTTATCCATTTATATTTGATTTATATGAAAATATTATTTTTAAGAAAATCAAAAATGAAGAAGATATCAACACAAGTAAAGTAAATAAAAGTTAAGATCTATGTGTTTGATTTTATGAGAACAAATGACATGAGAGGTAAAGAAAAAAAAAACAGGAAAGGTTATTTCCTATCACTCCAACATAAACAAAGGGGAACCACTCTTGACTGATAAATGATTTGTTTACTTATTGATCTACTTGGAAAAAAAGAAGACTGGTTAGGGTTAGGGTTTAGGGTTAGTTTAATGGGAAAATAAATAAATAATTTATCAGTCAAGAGTGGTTCCCCTTTGTTTATATGAAAGTTATAGGAAATAACCCCAGGAAATGCTCTCCTTGCAGTTGCTCCTTAGACTGCAGAGTGAACATTAAAATAACCAAGCCTAAATTATGGTGTATCTATATATTTTCTAATTTATTTCGGGACTCACTGAAGGATCGGGATCCATAGTTTGAAAACCCCTACACTATTGCTGGACTAGTATGTAAAATAATCAGCTTAGGTCTTGGGGGACTCCCTCCACCATCCCACCCCCCCAGGCAGCACCTGATTATCATCATAAGTAAAAGTATGCAAAGTCGTTGGGGTGGCCTAAAGTCGGTATCAAGCAAACAGCGAGATGAGTCTATCCCCATTTCACTAGCGCTAGACCAAGGAGATTGTTTTTGTATTTGAGGTGGAGCGCCACACTAACCATCAGCTCCTTACTTTAACGCACAGATTCCTGTACTACTCATGTGCTGAGTTGACGAGGGCCAGTATCGAACTAGGAACCTCAAAGTAAATAAAAGTTGAGATCTTATTTCTCTGAATTTTTCAGATGAGGCTTGATAATTTGTATTACTTGGATTATTAGGACTATTGTCCTCATCTTTATTGTTATCTACACAACATTTCAGCTGATGTGCCCTTCAGCCTTTTTCAGGTATTTCATGTCAGACTCGGGGAACCTTCTTGAACATTGTGTAGATGACAATAAAGATGAGGACAATAGTCCGAATAATCCAAATGATCTAAATTATCAAGCCTCATCTCAAAAATTCATAGAAATAAAATAAGATAAAATGTTTTGCAAAACTAAATTATCTTATTTTCTTATTTATTTTTGCAACCGATTTTTATCTTGTGAACCAATTTATTTATTTCGTGACCCACTAAAGGGTCAGGGCCCATAGTGTGAAAACCCTGGATCTAGACGGATGTTTAGATGTCATCACTTTATCATATAAGTGTTAAGAAGATCCCAAGGAAAAATATCGAGAGTTGCTTCCCTTGATGGATAAAGGAGAATTACCTCCCATGACAGTGCATTGTGGGTCAGATATTTAGCCATGACACATGGACTGATGACACTTCATTTTGGTCCCCCACAAAGTTGATCCATTTGACATAAATGTAAAACAACATTACTTTAATTTTTAGTTATCATTAAGTTGCAACGATCAGCAATTGCAGTGATGCGAAATGTGTACAATATGCATTTGAAAACTTTTGAAGCTTTTCGTATACAAAAAAAATTTATATACCAAAGTTTGCTAATGTGGTTTGGAGCCCAAGACTCATCAAGGACACAAAACTCATTGAGGGAGTCCAGAGGAGAGCTACTAAATTAGTGAATAATTTAAAATCCCTTTCATATGAAGAAAGACTTAGGAACATTGACCTACCAAGTCTGGTTTTCCGACGTATAAGAGGGGATATGATTGAAGCCTACAAATACACGCATGGTTTTTATTCAACGAACTCTGACCTACTAAACATTGCTCAAAATACCTATACAAGGGGACACAAATTAAAACTCCTTTAAAAATCTTGTAAAGCAAACGCAAGACAAAATTATTTTAGCTACAGAGTGGTGAATATATGGAATAAACTACCTTCATCAGTAGTGAATGCCCCCATCTCTAAACTCCTTCAAGGCAAAGTTGGATAATCTGTGGAATGATATTAAATATTCTGTGGATTTAAAATGAATATTTATAAGAAACAGCTGACAGGTCTCAGACCTAATATACTAGCTGAAAGGATATTATTATTATATAATATAGGAATGCATTGAAAAGAGTTTTTCTATAGTTTTATTAGAAAAGGTTTTAATATATGAATTCATTAGAAAGTATTTTACTATAATAATGCATTAGCAATGATTTTACAATAGAAATACATTGCAAAGAGTTTTACTGCAGAAATGCTTCAAAATTGATTTCAGTATGGGAATGTATTAGAAAGTCTTTTACAATAGGAATTCATTGGAAAGTGATTTACTATAATAATGCATTTGAAAAGATATTATTATTATTATTTTTATTATTATAAAGATTCTTTGTTATGTTTTACTATGTTTTTCCACAACATATACTGTCTCATAACATTCCAGTTACTGAAGTTAATTTACCAATATGATATTCATAAACTTCCATCACAGTCTTTTAACTATTAAAATTTTCTCTTCTATTTCTCGGAGGGCACATCAGCCGAAACGTTGTACAGATAACAATGAAGATGAGGACAATAGTCTGAATAATCCAAATGATACTAGTTTTCTCTTCTGTTTATAATTGTTGAGTAGATAATTATTCAATTGACAGTTATACTTTTTTACCCAGTGTGACGGCAACACCCAGGCAAGGAAATGAGTAATGACAGAGTCGACTGGTGAAGACACTTTATTTTAGGTAAATACGGGAGTTGTCACTTATCCTCCTGTTTCGCAACTGGTCTTCACCGTGAAACTACAATAGAATACAAAGGACTATGTAGTTTCTCTAATACACAACTAATAAAATTGAAAAAGGAGGAAAAGCTCCGTGCTGACACTAACCTTCTTGTCTACCCAGTTCCTGTCTGCTAATAAGAATTGAAAACTAGCGCCACACGCACATGTGACTTTTTACCGGTGTCAAACGGTGCTTGTACCCACGCAATAGGATGGCCGAACAAAACAAGGGCGATAATTATCTTGCATTTACACCCAGGCTCATTTATGATTATAGTACTTAGTATTAGAAATAAGAGTTGTGTCAAGCAAGATACCAAGCTGATCCTGGGCTCACGCCTTTATGGATTTTGTCGATGGAACAGTGGATGGTTGACACTCATAACCTTAATTGTGTTCGGATCACCGTGCATGGTCTGTATTCATTCGGAATACAGTGAATTCGTTGGGTGAAACCGGCTCAACCGACCCAGGGTGAATACCGCAGCAGTAACAGTAAAAGTTTCTTAGTACTAAGAAACGTAACCTTTATTTCTCTATATATTTACCAACTCCTCCGCACGAGCAGGATGTGACACAAGGTCAATTTTTTAAGCGGAGATCAACAGGTTTGAATTCAGAGTTTTCCTTCTCCTAGACTGGTTGCCTAACCAAGGTTTAAAGAGCCCAATCTGCCCTACTATTTACCCATAACTGGAGGAGAGTAGAATTCATACCTTTCCAAGGGTATTAGCGCTAAGTGAAATGCAATTACCACGTCCAGGATTTGAACTCGGGGGTGACGAGTCCATTTCCTATGACTTTAACCATTACACCACGCGCTTCTACTAACCTTTACACTAACCTTTATTTCTATATGTTTGCATTATGCATCACAGTCTATGGCAAATTGTTTTAAATCTAATATTTGTAAGTAAATTCGTGAAACAAAGGGGAATATTGGATAAGTTTTATACTAGGATAAGTCTTGTAACTAGCCAGATTATAAGTAAAAGTAAAGTCGGTATCAGCCAGACAGCGAGGGAGTCTATCCCCTTTTCACTAGTGCTTGACTAAGGAGACTGTTTTTAGCATCTGAGGTGGAGTGCCACTCCTACTGTCAGCTCCTTACTTTACTGCACAGATCTCTGTGCTATTCATACGCTGAGTTGGCGAGGTTCAGTAACGAACCAGAAACCTTGTGGTTCCCAGCCGAACACTCTACCGACTGAGCTAAACAGGCCCTTTATAATGCAATTTATTTGCAGGTCAACCCAAAATACCCACATTGACAACCACAAATTAGGGGTGTGACCTATCCGTGAGTATAAACGGTAGTTATTTAAAAAAAAAACTGACCCTACCTTTAAATTTCTATAATGTGCAGAGAAGGTATTAAAAAAAAAAAAAAAAAAAAGCAAAGAAGAATATATTTTTAAATAAAAATTCCTAAATTTATGTTTTTTGAGGAATTAATCTTAAATTTGTGGATAAAAATTGACCTATTCATAAGTATATATGGTAGTTATTTAAAAAAATATGCTGACCTGGCCTTTAGATTTCTATAATAAAAGGAATTTATTTTTAAATAAAAATTCCCAATTTATGTAATATAAGGAATTAATTTTCAATTTGTGGATAAAAAAAATTGACCTATTTGCGGGTATATACTGTATTTTTTAATTTTTTTTTTTTTAAATGTTGATCCTGCCTCTAAATTTCTATAATGCACAGAAAAAAAAGAAATTGATTTTTTGAATAAAAATTCCAAAATTCATATATTATATGAGAAATTAATTTTTAAATTTGTTGATAAAAATTTCACCTATCTGCAAGTATATACAGTAGTTATTTAAAAAAAAAATGCTGACCTGGAGTTTAAATTTCTATTTTGCAGAGAGGAAAAAAAATGAATAAATAAATAAAGGAAAAAGAATTTATTTTTAAATAAAATTCTCAAATTTATGTTATATGAGGAATTAATTTTGAATTTGTGGATAAAAAAAAAAATTTTTTTTACTTAAGGTTTTTGTTTTCTTTTTCTTTTTATAATTTAATTTAATTTACCGAAGACGATGCAATTAAGGAATAGACTCACGTGAAACAATAAGAAAGATGCCTTACAACATTTTGTGATTTCTATTGAAGCAACTTTTAAGGACCCCACTCCCCACCCACCCCACCAAAGAAGAAAAATTCATTATTTTTATTGATTTGCTTTATTTCTTGAAGGCCCTTTCTCTCCCCCCCCCTTGTTGTCTGCCTTTACAGGTCTCTACCAATTTTAAATTCCTCATCTTTATGAATATTGTCTATTTTTTTTTATTTTTTTTAATTTCTTTTATAATTGTCAAAAATGTTTGCAGTTTATAGATTCTTTTTGTTAATTAATCTTTGAGAAACGGTTTTGATGCAATGCTCAAAGCTTTAATTATTATTCCATTTTCTACGAGAAGAAAAAAAAAAAGGGGAGAGAGCGTGGGGATCCGTGGTTACTGAATTTTATTCTTTTTAAAAAGAAGAGGCATGATGAAATATATTTTTATGTAAAGAATAATTTGGCTTTTTTCCTCTTATCTATCTATCTATCTATCTATCTATCTATCTATCTATATATATATATATATATATATATATATATATAACTAATATTATTATCATTATTAGAGGAAAAATAAAGGGTCTACCATGGTTTCAATCAAATTGAAATGATTTCTTCAGGACCCTACCCTACATTAACTAAGTCGATGTAATTTCTTAGTTAGATTAAAGATATTTTTCCTTTATCTTTAATTCAACTAAGGAATTACATCGACTTAGTTAATGTAGGGTAGGGTCCTGAAGAAATCATTTCAATTTGATTGAAACCATGGTAGACCCTTTATTTTTCCTCTAATAATGATATTATTAGTATTATTACTGCTCTGTATTTTTAATATTGGATTATTTACTGATACCACTGCAACGGAAAAGTTAAAAACGTCAATTGGAATACTATATATATATATATATATAATATTTATAAAGTGTTGTCATGGGTCCAATGGGAGAAAATTAGATATTTTATAAAAAAAAGAAGGTCCGCAAAATGGATTATGTTTTTAAAAAATGTTTAAAATTATTTTACATTGTGTGGATTATATATATATATATATATATATATATTTATATATATATAATATATACACACACACACACAGAGTGGGGGAAAATGATCTGATACATTTGTAGAATAAAAACATTTTTCCCATTATTTATTTAGTTTGCTTATATTAAACCTACATATGTATCTGATAATTTTGCCTACCCTATATATATATATATATATATATATATATATTATATATATTATAGATTTATATATATATATATTTATAGTATTTATATATATATTATATATATATATATTATATATCCGCATTCACAGACACCATGTTTCAACGTATCATGTTTCTTCAGTGTGGCTAGACATTTGCAGGCTACCCCCAACCGAGATGGAAACCCGATAGATTCATCATCAGTTAGGCTGCTTAACCACTTTGGCCACCATCATCTACAAACTGGAAGGGGGATTTTAACTGATAAATACACACATCTGTATATATGTAAAGGCTGCTGGAGAGTGCTCAATCTCTTTATAGGAGAGCATTGCTTTTTAAGCTTTTGTTGGCAGTCATCAGTGAAATCCCCTCCAATTAGGAATGGGAAGCATACATAGTTCATCCACAGACCCTGTGTTTCGACGTATCACGTCTTATCAATGTGGCTAGACATTTGCAGGCTACCTTCGCCAGGATGGAAAACCCGATCAATTTATCATGTCAGGCTGCTTAACCACTCGGCATCGTCACCTACAAACAGGTAGGGGGATTTTAACTGATAAATACATACATCTGTATATATGTAAAGGCCACCAGCGAGTGTGCCATCCCTTTTATAGGAGCTGTCAGTAATCATTGCCATTGACTCCATTTCCATGCTACCCTTATGTGTGATGTATATATATATATATATAGTATATATATAATATATTATTAACTTTTCGTTCTCGCTTTTCACGTTAAAGCATGCGTCATTATATGTTCTTCGCCTTCCATTTGCACATGCAATTGATCACTCATTTGCTTTTTGTAAACAAACGCGCATTAAAAAATTAAACGGTAATAGCATCAGATTCACACAACCACTATACACTTAACATCTTCATTTTGGCCCTCACATAAACATCACCTACAGTGTCCTGAAGATGGTATAAAATACCGAAATGCTTAGTATTGACACTAAAATTGTTTCCTGATGTAAACATCCTGTGTTTGTTATATTTTTAAAATATTTTCTTTTCATATATATATAAGTAAAAAGTCGTCGGGGTGGCCTAAGTCTGTATCACCAATCAGCGAGGCACTCTATACCCTTTTCACTAGCACTAACCAAGGAGATTTGTTTAGCATCTGAGGTAGAGCACCACACTACCATCAGCTCCTTACTTTACCACAACAGATCCCTGTGCTACTCATACGCTGAGTTGGTCAGGGCCGGTATCGAACTATGAACCTTTTGGTTTCTAGCGAACGCTCTGCCGACTGGGTTGGCTGATACAATATTTTTCTCATTTGCATTTATCTTTATATATAATCTATTATATATAAAAGAAATTTGGTATGTACGTGTCGACTTATAATCAGAAACGAGATTGGTAATCAGTAAAAATCAATAACCAAAATGGTGTTTCTAGTTATAAGGATTCAAGATGTTATATGCAAGATTTTGAATCTGAATACCATCTCGTTTTCTGGTTATAAGTCGACACTAATCCAACTTTTCTTTATATTATAGATATATATAAAGATAAATGAAAATGAGAAAAATTTGTATCAGCACCCAGTTCGGCAGAGCGTTCGGCTAGAAACACCAAGGTTCATAGTTCGATTACCGGCCCTCTGACCAACTCGCGTATGAGTTGCACAGGGATCTGTGTGGTAAAGTAAGGAGCTGATGTAAGTGTGGTGCCTCTACCTCAGATGCTAAAACCAATCTCCCTTGGTTTAGTGCTAGTGAAAAGGTATAGAGTGGCCTCGCTGATTGGCTGATACAGACTTTAGGCCACCCCGCGACTTTTTACTGTGTATATATATTGAAAAGATCTTTTAAAAATCTCAAACAAACACCAGGATGTTCGACGATCACGCGAAACAATTTTAGTGTCATACTTAAAGATTTCGGTATTTTATACCATCTTCAGACCCACTGTTAGGTTTGTATTTGTTTATGTGAGGGCCTCCCAAAATGACAAATGTTACGTGCTATAATATGTGTGTGAATCCTTGATATATTTAACCGTTATTTGTT
>CM042168.1:24560460-24602960 GCA_023376005.1 Doryteuthis pealeii
CCACCTCTAGAGTCCAGAACTGGAACCTCACCACTAGATGAATTTAGCCTCATATCCAGACAAATTGTTATTTCAATTATCAAACTTTAGTTATGTATTTAACCTAACTACCCCACATGAGCAGGATGTAACACAGGTCAATGTTAAGCAGATTTTAAAAGGTTTGAATTTAAGAATTTCCTTCTCCCAGAGCAGTTGCCAACCAGGGTTAAAGGCTTAGTCTACCAATATTTACCCATAACTGGAGGGAGAAAGTTGGATGTATACCTTTTCCAAGGGTATAAGCAGTATGTGAAATGTAACCAGCCTCGTCCAGGATTTAACTTGTATGTCACATATGTCCATTTCCTCAAACTTTAAGTTAAAATTTTTTTTAAACCTATTAATATATTATCATTTCAATCCTTGCGAGTTTTTCACACCAGCCGATAGTTAGTTGGTCTTTCACTGGACTTTGAGTGACAGCAAGTCTTCTTAGATCTCCAGAACTCTTTTTGAGTAATCTAGCCGATCTTAACAATACTGCGGTCTGATGGCTCTCAATCTTCTTTGATTTCCAATTCCTTAGTCTGTTTTCAAACCCTTGGGGAGCATTCCAGGGGCACCGACTACAATTAGGTATCAACTTTACCGTATGATCCACAATTTCTTTAAGTTTCTTTAGCAAGGTCCAACTATTTATCTATCTTTCACTTTTTTATTTCCATCTTTGGTCGCCAGGGATGGCAAAATCCACTAGATGACAAGTTATCTTTTTGTTAACAAACTCTAGGTCTGGTCTCTTAGCCAGGATTAGGTGATCCGTATGTATCTCACGTCCCAGAAAAATTTGAATCTCATTCCCTAGTAGGCTACAATCCCAAAGCGATTTTCGTTCAGTTCTGTCGGATGTAAAGATGGCTCAATAATTTTTTACGTAATGATTAAAATAAAATAACCAAAAGTCTACTGATTGTTCGCGCATAGTTTCTTGTTTCATAATTCATTAATTAAATTTAAAATGAGTGAATACGTAAAAATACGTATAAAAACTAAGTAGGTTCCGAAATTAAAATTAGCACCGTATGAGTAGCCCAGGGATTATATGTATAACACAAGTTCATAAACTATCGTTTATGAACTTGTGTTTTTCAATTTTTTCAATAATATTACATATATATGTGTGTGTGTATTTATATGTATGTCTGTGTATGTTCATGTGTGTGGTAAGCAATTCTTGGAGATAGATAATTTTAAACAATATACATTTATGTTTTTGAGAAGTGGGACTTGTTGTCATTAGATGTATGCAAATCTATTATTTCTATTTTTTTCTGAATTGGGTTAACTTTTTTTTTAAGCTTTCGACATATTCTAAAAAAGCCAGTCCTGTTTTAATTGAAAATTATGATATTCTAAATATTTTTCCTGAGAAAAAAAAATGTTTGTTGGTTATTAAAGAGAATTGTTTGTTTGACGGACGCTCTACATTTATTTATTTATTTATTTTGTAAACCACGGTTCTCATTGGCTGACAAGAACGTACCATTATAAATCAGTATCTCATTGGCTAATTTTAAATTTCGGAGCTAATTAGTTTTTAATACGTATTTTTACGTATTTATATACATATTTCATTCATTTAAAACTTAATTAATGAATTATTCGAGCAAGAAACCTATTAGCAAAAATAAGAGACTTCTTTTTGTTGATTTTTCTTAATAATTACGTAAAAATATATCGCCCCGTTACATCCAGCGTTTTGAAAAAACTAACGCACTTTTTTGCGTTTGGGACTGGAACCTATAGGGAAGATTCTGGTTAGGCTATACCATTGTGGTAGCATCGTCAAAATTTAATTTCTTGTTAAAAACATAATAATATAATAATAATAATAGATAAATATATTTTGCAGTTCCAGCAGATCACAGGGTGAAGCTAAGGAAAAGGAAAATGAAAGTGGACAAATATCTGGACCTTGCCAGAGAACTGAAAAAGTTATGGAATGTGAAAGTGATACCAATTGTAGTTGGTGCACTTGGAACGTCCAAAAGGATTGGAAAAGAGTTTGGAAAGTTTGGAAATCAGAGGAAGGATTTGAAACCATTCAGAACACTTGCACTGCTGCAATCTGCCAGAAAACTCAGAAAAGTCCTGGAGACCTGAGGAGACTTGCTGTCACTCAGACTCCAGTGAAAGACCATCAGCTAATGCTGATGTGAAAACTCAAAAGGAGTAAATAATAATAATAATAAAAAATGTTCAATTGAGATATATATAATTTATACTTTTATATTTATCTAGTTTTAAAATACATATATAAGTAAAAAGTCAGTGAAGTGGTCTTCTGTAGTATTAACTGAACAGCAAGGTAGTATTCCTTTTTTCACTAGCGCTAGACCAGGAGATTGTTTTTGCATCTGAGGTGTAGCATCACACCTACGATTCAGCACCCCACTTTACCGTACTGATCCAAGCTGTGCTACTCATGCACCGAGTTGCAAGACCCATTATCTACGGTTCCAAGGTGGCTACTCTTTTGACTTAGCTAAACTGGTCCTTTGATACCTATATTCTCATCCAAAATAAAAAGAGAATTATTTCTAAAAACAACAACTGCAGTTTGGAGTGTGTGGGGGAGGTCACTAGAAATTTGAAGATACCCTAAAAATGAATGTCCTATCAAAATGGACTCACTTTAAATGAAGGTTTGTCACCATTTTTCAATCCTAACTTAAAAATAGCTCATCTATAATTATCCACTGCTATAGAGTCCTTCACTAACAACGCCCAGCATCGACAATAGTAGCACTAGTTATCACAGCAGCAAGCAGCAGCTTCAGTCTTTAGAGGGTTAAGTCAGTCAGTACTCCCACCACTACCACTACTCAATGTTATGACGCACTCTACCCTCAGAACACAATAACACAGAAAATGGGATAAAATAATAAGAAGCCAAAATTTCATCATCAGCAATTTCGGAAGCAGTAATGAAAGACAAAAAAGTACAAAAAGTACAAAACAAAGTACAAAAAGTACAAAACAAAGGACAAAAAGTACAAAACAAAGTACAAAAAGTACAAAACAATGTACAAAAAAGTACAAAACAAAGTACAACAAAGTACAAAACAAAGGACAAAAAGTACAAAACAAACTTAACTGTCTCCCCACTATGACCAGATTTTCGGCTTGGAAACATTAGTTTTATCCTGCCTTGTGGTGAAATAGCTGTGTATTTCCTACCAGTGACGGCATTTTGTATTGGGACCCAGGGGGAGTTAGCCCATTGTCAGAACTTAGAATATCCAAACTGCATCCCCTGCAGAGGGATATATACCGCGGGTTGGCTGAAAGTTCATAGGCTGACCAAGATACAACATGAAATGTGACCGATGAGGTTTTTTATATAACATAGTCCCCCTGTCAGTCAAGACACTTCTACATCAGTGTTGCAGTGCTTGAAATCCCATTGATTAAAAAAAAGTCATCAACAGCAGATATGATGTTCATCACACGAATTTTCAACCCATCCTTAAATTTACCCAAACTCTCACACAGCAGGATGTGACACAAGGTCAATTTTTAGGCGGAGCACATCTGGTTGAATTCAAAGTTTTCCTTCTCCTATATATAGAGTCAGTTGTATAGAAGCCTTTGACAAAGTGTGGAGGTCACCCAAAATATTTAACTCTTAACATCCTGTTGAGAATTTAAGTCCAGAGCCTCATTCATATAAGAATTTTAAAAAAAAATGCCTAAAAAATGACCTTTCATTTAAAGTTACCACGTTATTTCCCTTTAATATAAGACTTTCTAAATATGTTTAATATTACCTTAAAAAAGGCTATCCATTTGTGTGCAGATTAGGAAAACATATGTGACTTCCGGCCGGGCGGTTTATAGGATGTTAAGAGTTTAAATAAGATCAAAAGCAATACAATGTTCATCACCTTAAATTTAGATTTTTGTTCCTCTTATATTTTCCATGGTTCTAATGTAACCCAAAAGTTTCCCAAATAATATATGTGTGTGTGTGTTGTGTGTGGAAATATATATAGGAAAGGTGAATAATAATACAGAAAATCAATTCAATTAATATTTACAACTCAGCCTATTAGTAGCACAGGGATCTGTGTGTGTGTGTATATATACTATATATATATATATATATATTATATAATGAGGGCCAGTTTAGAGCACTTGCCCAGGAATCAACAAGGTTCCCAGTTCGATACCGGCACTCACCAACTCACGTATGAGTAGCCCATGGATTTGTGCGGTAAAAGTGAGGAACTGATGGTAGGTGTGGTGCTCCACCTCAGATGCTAAATAATATCTGTGATCTAGTGCTAGTGAAAAGGGATAGACTTCCTCACTGTATGTTGATACTGACATTAGGCCACTCCGTTAACTTTACTATATATATATAAGTTATGGTAGCATGGATGTGGAGTTAACACCTGGTTACTGACAGTTTTTTGTCTATATGCGATCTTCAGATCAACTTGTCTGGAAGATCGATAGGCAAGAAAAAATATTAGTAACCAGGGTGTTGACTCCATGTCCACATAAATTATAAATGCTCTATCAATTATATCGAGCACTATCTGCTTAGAAAATATAATAATATATATATATATATATACAAGGTGTGTGTTATAAAGTATCGAGATTGAAGCTGTATTTACAAGCATAGAAATGAACATGAATGGAACGTTAATTTTTTTTTCAGAATACAAGGTGTGTCATAAAAGTGCCTAGTTTTAAGCTGTATTGCCAAGATAGAAATGAACAATGAATGGAACGTTAATTTTTTCAGATACAAGGTGTGTCAAAAGTACAAAAAATCTCGTCATTTTTTGACACCCCTTGTGATATGTATATATATTACTTGGGATACAAACTTCGGTGGATATCTACGGATTCCATCCAAATATAAAAAGCTCGAAAGATCATAAATAAAATTGTTAAACAGGAGATGTTGCCTTTGTTTAATTCTACACGTATAAATGAAAGAATGCTGCCATATTATATATATATTATTATATATATAAGATAGATTGTATATAGATATTAGTTCAGGTGAGTAGCTTGACAAAGCCTTCTGCTGGGAAAATAGAGATAGGATCTTATAGGATACATCTTTCAAGCTGTGAATTTATATTAAAATTTAATATTAAATCTAACTTGTTCTCCATTACAAACAAGATAACGGATTTCCGCAATTTTCATACCACAGGTAAGGTAACTCACCTGACAGCACGTGCGCCGCAATCTTTTGAAAGGCAGTCAACTTATGCAAACAAAAGTAATTTGCATATTTACATTGGTGGAATGACAACCAGCAAATGTTTGTACAACTTTCTGTCTAATGTGTAACTCTGTGTCTACAAAGCCCTGCATTATCCATGCACACCTCTACAGTAGCCCGCCCCTGTCGACTGGGGCGTTAGAATGCACCCGACTGCACCTCTGCAGAGGGTAAGCTCCCCCAATGGGGCACCTGTTGGCCGTGGTTGGCGACCATGATACTTTAGGATAGAGCCCAGAGTGGATGAGCAGTTCATGACATGCAATACTCACTTGGCCCTATCTTGGGCTAGACGGGCGCGGTCGGAGAGGTCCCCTCCGATCAATCGGCTGGTCAGGACATGTGACCCGCACCACACCTTCTAGCACCCATATGATAAAAAAGGGATTGGGGCTTGCCATAAGGGCAATAGGGTTGGGAAAATCATATAGTGCTAGAGCTTGACGTGACCAGCCGATTGATCGGAGGGACCTCTCGACCGCCCGTCTAGCCAAGATAGGGCCAAAGTGGAGTATTGCATGTCATGACTGCTCATCCACCTGGGCTCTATCCTTAAGTATCATGGGTCCACCCACGGCAACAGGTGGCCCCATTGGGGGAGTCTTACCCTCTGCAGAGGTGCAGTCGGTGCATTTCTAACGCCCCAGTCGACAGGCGCGGCTTACTGTAGAGGTGTGCATGGAAATGCAGGGCTTTGTAGACACAGAGTTACACATTAGACAGAAGTTGTACAAACATTGCTGGTTGTCATTCCACCAATGTAATATGCAAATTACTTTTGTTTGCATAAGTTGACTGCCATCTTTCAAAAAGATTGCGCGCACGTTGCTGTCAGGTGAGTTACCTTACCTGTGGTATGAAATTGCGGAATCCGTTATCTTGTTTGTAATGGAGAACAAGTTAGATTTAATATTAAATTTTTAATATTAAATTCACAGCTTGAAAGATTGTATCCTATAAGATCCTATCTCTATTTTCCCAGCAGAAGGCTTTGTCCAAGCTACTCACCTGAACTAATATCTATATACAATCTATCTTATATATATATATATATATATATATATATGGGCAGCATTCTTTCATTTATACGTGTAGAATTAAACAAAAGGCACATCTCCTGTTTAACAATTTTATTTATGATCTTTTCGAGCTTTTTTATATTTGGATGGAATCCGTAGATTAGTCCACCGAAGTTTGTATCCCAAGTACTATATATACATATACACAAGGGGTGTCAAAAAATGACCGAGATTTTTTGTACTTTTTGACACACCTTGTATTCTGAAAAAATTAACGTTCCATTCATTGTTCATTTCTATCTTGGCAAATACAGCTTAAAACTAGGCACTTTTATGACACACCTTGTATTCTGAAAAAAATTAACGTTCCATTCATTGTTCATTTCTATCTTGGTAAATACAGCTTCAATCTCGATACTTTTATAACACACCTTGTATATATATATATATATATATATATATTTTCTAAGCAGATAGTGCTCGATATCAATTGATAGAGCATTTATAATTTATGTGGACATGGAGTCAACACCTGGTTACTAATATTTTCTTGCCTATGCGATCTTCAGACCAAGTTGATCTGAAGATCGCATAGACAAGAAACTGTCAGTAACCAGGTGTTAACTCCACATCC
Source organism: Doryteuthis pealeii (assembly GCA_023376005.1). Classification (NCBI taxonomy): domain Eukaryota; kingdom Metazoa; phylum Mollusca; class Cephalopoda; order Myopsida; family Loliginidae; genus Doryteuthis; species Doryteuthis pealeii. The sequence goes on from CM042168.1 coordinate 24,567,404, forward strand.
ATGCTACCATAACTTATATATATAAGTAAAGTTAACGGAGTGGCCTAATGTCAGTATCAAACATACAGTGAGGAAGTCTATCCCCTTTTCACTAGCACTAGATCACAGATATTATTTTAGCATCTGAGGTGGAGCACCACACCTACCATCAGTTCCTCACTTTACCGCACAAATCCATGGGCTACTCATACGCTGAGTTGGTGAGTGCCGGTATCGAACTGGGAACCTTGTGATTCCTGGGCAAGTGCTCTAAACTGGCCCCTCATATATATATATATATATATATATATATATATATATACACACACACACAGATCCCTGTGCTACTAATAGGCTGAGTTGGTGAAATATTAATTGAATTGATTTTCTGTATTTATTATTCACCTTTCCTATATATATTCTCACACACACACACACACACATATATGTATGTTGGGAAACTTTTTGGGTTACATTAGAACCATGGAAAAATATAAGAGGAACAAAAATCTAAATTTAAGGTGATGAACATTGTATTGCTTTTGATCTTTATTTAACTCTTAACATCCTATACCGCCCGGCCGGAAGTCACATATGTTTTCCTAATCTGCACCAAATGATTAGCCTTTGTTTAAGGTAATATTAAACATATTTAGAAGTCTTATATTAAAGGGAAATAACTGGTAACTTTAAATGAAAAGGTCATTTTTAGGCATTTTTTTTATAAATTCTTATATGAATGAGGCTCTGGACTTAAATTCTCAACAGGATGTTAAGAGTTAAATATTTTGGGTGACCTCCACACTTTGTCAAAGGCTTCTATAAACTGACTCTATATATAGGAGAAGGAAAACTTTGAATTCAAACCAGATGTGCTCCGCCTAAAAATTGACCTTGTGTCACATCCTGCCTGTGGTGGAGAGTTTGGGTAAATTTAAGGATGGGTTGAAAAATTCGTGTGATGACATCATATCTGCTGTTGATGACTTTTTTTTTAATCAATGGGATTCAAGCACTGCAACACTGATGTAAGAAGTGTCTTGACTGACAGGGGGACTATGTTATATAAAAAACCTCATCGGTCACATTTCATGTGTATCTTGGTCAGCCTATGAACTTTTCAGCCAACCCGCGTATATATCCCTCTGCAGGGGATGCAGTTTGGATATTCTAAGTTCTGACAATGGGGCTAACTCCCCCTGGGTCCCAATACAAAATGCCGTCACTGGTAGGAAATACACAGCTATTTCAACCACAAGGCAGGATAACTAATGTTTTCCAAGCCGAAAATCTGGGTCATAGTGGGGAGACAGTTAAGTTTGTTTTGTACTTTTTGTCCTTTGTTTTGTACTTTGTTGTACTTTGTTTTGTACTTTTTTGTACATTGTTTTGTACTTTTTGTACTTTGTTTTGTACTTTTTGTCCTTTGTTTGTACTTTTTGTACTTGTTTTGTACTTTTTTGTACTTTTTTTTTGTCTTTCATTACTGCTTCCGAAATTGCTGATGATGAAATTTTGGCTTCCTTATTTATTTTATCCCATTTTCTGTGTTAATTGTGTTCTGAGGGTAGAGTGCGTCATAACATTGAGTAGTGGTAGTGGTGGGAGTACTGACTGACTTAACCCTCTAAAGACTGAAGCTGCTGCTGCTGCTGTGATAACTAGTGCTACTATTGTCGATGCTGGCGTTGTTAGTGAAGGACTCTATAGCAGTGGATAATTATAGATGAGCTATTTTTAAAGTTAGGATTGAAAAATGGTGACAAACCTTCATTTAAAGTGAGTCATTTTGATAGGACATTCATTTTTAGGGTATCTTCAAATTTCTAGTGACCTCCCCCACACACTCCAAACTGCTAGTTTTGTTTTTAGAAATAATTCTCTTTTTTATTTTGGATGGAGATATAGGTATCAAAGGACCAGTTTAGCTAAGTCAAAAGAGTAGCCACCTTGGAACCGTAAGATAATGGGTCTTGCCAACTCGGTGCATGAGTAGCACAGCTTGGATCAGTACGGTAAAGTGGGGTGCTGATCGTAGGTGTGATGCTACACCTCAGATGCAAAAACAATCTCCCTGGTCTAGCGCTAGTGAAAAAAGGATATACTACCTTGCTGTTCAGTTAATACTAACAGAAGACCACTTCACTGACTTTTTACTTATATATGTATTTTAAAACTAGATAAATAGAATAGTATAATATAATATATATCTCAATTGAACATTTTATTATTATTATTATTTACTCCTTTTGAGTTTTCACATCAGCATTAGCTGATGGTCTTTCACTGGAGTCTGAGTGACAGCAAGTCTCCTCAGGTCTCCAGGACTTTTCTGAGTATTCTGGCAGATTGCAGCAGTGCAGTGTTCTGAATGGTTTCAATCCTTCCTCTGATTTCCAAACTTTCCAAACTCTTTTCCAATCCTTTTGGGACCGTTCCAAGTGCACCAACTACAATTGGTATCACTTTCACATTCCATAACTTTTTCAGTTCTCTGGCAAGGTCCAGATATTTGTCCACTTTTTCATTTTCCTTTTCCTTTAGCTTCACCCTGTGATCTGCTGGAACTGCAAAATATTATTATTATTATTATTATTATTATTATTATTATGTTTTTAACAAGAAATTAAATTTTGACGATGCTACCAAATGGTATATGCCTAACCAGAATCTTCCCTATAGGTTCCAGTCCCAGACGCAAAAAAGTGCGTTAGTTTTTTCAAAAAGCTGGATGTAAACGGGGGCGATATAATTTTTACGTAATTATTAAGAAAATCACAAAAAGAGTCCTCTTATTTTTTGCTAATAGGTTTCTTGCTCGAATAATTCATTAATTAAGTTTTAAATGAATGAAATATGTATAAAATACGTAAAAATACGTATTAAAAACTAATTAGCTCCGAAATTAAAATTAGCCAATGAGATTACTGATTTTATATGGTACGTTCTTGTCAGCCAATGAGAACCGTGGTTACAAAATAAATAAATAAATAAATGTAGAGCGTCCGTCAAAACAAACAATTCTCTTTAATAACCAAACAAAACATTTTTTTTTCTTCAGGAAAATATTTAGAATATCATAATTTTCAATTAAAACAGGAACTGGCTTTTTAGAATATGTCGAAAAGCTAAAAAAAAAGTTAACCCAAATTCAGAAAAATAGAAATAATAGTATTTTGCATACATATGACAACAAGTCCCACTTCTCAAAAACATAAATGTATATTGTTTAAATTATCTATCTCCAAGAATTGCTTACACACACATGAACATACACAGACATACATATAAATACACACACACATATATATGTAATATTATGAAAAAATTGAAAAACACAAGTTCATAAACGAGTAATGTTTATGAACTTGTGTTTATACAATAATCCCTGGGCTACTCATACGGTGCTAATTTTAATTTCGGACCTACTTAGTTTTTATACGTATTTTTACGTATTTCACTCATTTAAAATTTAATTAATGAATTATGAAACCAAGAAACCTATGCGCGAACAATCAGTAGACTTTTTGGGTTATTTTATTTTAATCATTACGTAAAAATTATTGAGCCATCTTTTACATCCGACAGAACTGAACGAAAATCGCTTTGGGATTGTAGCCTACTAGGGAATGAGATTCATAAAATTTTCTGGGACTGTGAGATACATACGGATCACCTAATCCTGGCTAAGAGACCAGACCTAGAGTTGATTAACAAAAAGATAACTTGTCATCTAGTGGATTTTGCCATCCCTGGCGGACCAAAGAGTGGAAATGAAAAAAGTGAAAAGATAGATAAATAGTTGGACCTTGCTAAGAGAACTTTAAGAAATTGTGGATCATACGGGTAAAGTTGATACCTATTGTAGTCGGTGCCCCTGGAATGCTCCCCAAGGGTTTAGAAAACAGACTAGAGGAATTGGAAATCAGAGGAAGAATTGAGACCATCAAGACCGCAGTATTGTTAAGATCGGCTAGATTACTCAGAAGAGTTCTGGAGATCTAAGAAGACTTGCTGTCACTCAAAGTCCAGTGAAAGACCACTAACTATCGCTGGTGTGAAAAACTCGCAAGGATTGAAATGATAATTATTATTATAGGTTTAAAAAAAATTTTAACTTAAAGTTTGAGGAAATGGACATAGTGACACAAGTTTAAATCCTGGACGAGGCTGGTTACATTTCACATACTGCTTATACCCTTGGAAAAGGTATACATCCAACTATTCTCCCTCCAGTTATGGGTAAATAGTTGGGTAGACTAAGCTCTTTAACCCTGGTTTGGCAACTGCTCTGGGAGAAGGAAAATTCTAAATTCAAACCTTTTAAAATCTGCTTAACATTGACCTTGTGTTACATCCTGCTCATGTGGGGTAGTTAGGTAAATACATAACTAAAGTTTGATAATTGAAATAACAATTGTTCTGGATATGAGGCTAAACTTCATCTAGTGGTGAGGTTCCAGTTCTGGAGCTCTTAGAGGTGGGCTGTACCATCTCATAGCTATTACTCCCAGATCCTCTCTGACCCATAGTGCCTGTTAGGATCCCATGTATGGTTAAAAAATGGATCTATTTGCAAGTTAATGAAAATTATTTCTCCCAGTTTATTGAAACACGTGAAAGTTAATGAAAATTATTTTCACCAGTTTTTGAAACACGTGAAGTTAATGAAAATTATTTTCAGTTTATTGAAACACGTGAAGTTAATGAAAATTATTTCTCCCAGTTTATTGAAACAGTGAAGTTAATGAAAAATTATTTCTCCAGTTTATTGAATACACATGAAGTTAATGAAAATTATTTCTCCCAGTTTATTGAAACACATGAAGTTAATGAAAATTATTCTCCCAGTTTATTGAAACACATGAAGTTAATGAAAATTATTTCTCCAGTTTATTGAAACACATGAAGTTATGAAAATTATTGTGAAGTTAATGAAAAATTATTTCTCCCAGTTATTGAAACACATGAAGTTAATGAAAATTATTTCTCCCAGTTTATTGAAACACATGAAGTTAATGAAAAGTTTATTGAAACACATGAAGTTAATGAAAATTAATTTCTACACATTCATAAAACCGAACAAAAAATATTTACCTACAAACTATTCAGTTACAAATCAAATATACAAAAAAACAAAACAAAACAAATGAAACAACATTTGGCATTAAATAGCCCACAGAAGTTGATATGCTATTAATTAAAATAACTAACTTGAAATAACAAAAGTGACAGGAAGGTACCCTTGTTCCTTTTTGTCTGCTTTATTTATCTAAATTTAATTTAGTTAGCAGACAGTGGCCATTTTGTTGGCTTGAAAATGTCTGTTTTGATTAGTTTATTGAAAATCTATTCAAGTCAGCTTTCAATTTTGATTTATAAATCTCCAAGAAAAACTCTAAAGTTAACAGAAAAACCAAAGATAAGAAATCAATAGAAAATCAGCCCTTTTTCTACTTAATACATTTCCCACTGTATTTCATTAAATTCATTTCCCACTGTATTTCATTAAATTCATTTCCCACTGCATTTCATTAAATTCATTTCCCACTGCCTTTCATTAAATTCATTTCCCACTGCTTTCATTAAATTCATTCATTAAATTCATTTCCACTGCCTTTCATTAAATTCATTTTGGTGCAAGGAACTTCAATTGGATTTCCTAAAATCAGGAATGTATTTTTGTCAAGAGGAAAAGAAAGAAATCATTTGCAATATTTAATCACTCATAGGCATTTGGCCTTGTGTCAGATGAAGTAAATATCATTATTGTTTTTAACTAATCTGTGATGTCAAGAATTTTCATTCAATCTCATCCTTATTTATATAGTGACAGTAAATTTTAAAAGAATGCATTGAAATGCATTGGAAATTATTTTACCATAGAAATGCATTGAAATTATTTACCATAGAAATGCATTGGAAATTATTTTACCATAGAAATGCATTTGCAAATTAATTTACCATTGAAATGCATTGCAAATTATTGTATAATTGAAATGCATTGCAAATTATTGTAATTGAAATGCATTGCAAATTATTGTAAATATAGAAATGCATTGCAAATTATTGTATAATAGAAATGCATTGCAAATTATTGTATAATAGAAATGCATTGCCAATTGATTTATCACTGAAATGCATTGCAAATTAATTTACCATTGAGATGCATTGCAAATTATTGTATAATAGAAATTCTTTGGGAATTGTTTTACCATGCTCAGCAAATTATTTTACCATAGAAAGATAGTGCAATTTAATTTACTATAGAAATGCATTGAGAGTTATTTTACTATTGAAATGTAATGCAAATTATTATATAATAGAAGGGCATTGCAAATTGTTTTATAAAGAAATGCATTACAACTTATTTTACTATAGAAATGCATTGGACATTAATTTACTAGAGAAATGCATTGCAAACTATTTTATTATAAAAATGCACAGCAACTTATTTTACTATAGAAATGCATTGCAAATTATTGTATAATAGAAATGCATCGCAAATCATAGGCAGACTTGGCTCTTTAACCTTGGTTAGGCAACCAGTCTAGGAGAAGGAAAAACTCTGAATTCAAACCTGTTAAACTCCAGTTAATAAACTAACCATGTATCACATCCTGCTCATGTGGAGGGCTTGGTAAATATATATACTGAAATGCTACTAAACTTCCTATTTTTGATTTGAATCTAATAATAATAAATAATAATAAACCTAAGTGTAATAATATGAAATGAGTAAATCAATTATTCACAATTTTCCTTTATTTAGCATCGACAAAATTCATGTAAATTCCTTGTGATCCATTTATATTAGAATTATATATATATATATATATATATATCCAATTTTATGCAACTAAAAATATAATTTTAAGAAAATCAAATAATGAATAAGACACCAACATTATTTTATGATTCCATTTATTTATTTCTCAACCCACTGAAGGTATAAAAATTATATATAAATAAATTACAATACATACAATGGTAAATTAATAATATACATACAATGGTATTATTATATACAATGATATAATTATATAGAAATATATATGATATGTGATATATATACATGTGATATATATACATATGATATATATCATATACATATATGATATGTATTATATAGAAATATATATGATATAATTATATACATACAATGGTAAATTAATTATATATAAATAAATTACAATACATACAATGGTATGTTACAATAATATAAATAATCAAATAATGAAGAAGACACCAACATTATTTTGTGATCCCATTTATTTATTTTTCAACCCACTGAAGGTATAATGAAAAAGTGTTTTTTTTTTTTAGATTTTTTTTATTGCTGCGACCCACAGCCAGAACAACAATTTGAATTGTGACCCATTAACTCTTAACATCCTGTAAGAATTTTCCAAGTCCAGAGCCCTGTCCCTATAAGGATTTATTAAAAAAATGGCTAAAAATAGCCTTTTCATTTAAAGTTACCTGTTATTTTTCCTTAAATCAAAGACTTCTAAATGTTTAATATTACATTTAAACAAAGGCTGTCGTTTGGGGTAGATTAGGAAAATGAATGTGACTTCTGGCTGGGCGGAATGAGGCGGTATAGGATGTTAGGAGTTAATAAACCTTAGTTTAATCAGATGAAATAAGTAAATCAAAGACAAACACTGTTCACAATTTTCCTTTATTTAGCATCGACAAAATTCATGTAAATTTCTCATGATTCATTTATATTTGAATTATATGAATCCAATTGTCGGAAAATAAAAATATTAAGAAAATTGAATATGAAGAAGACATCAACACAAGTAAATAAAAGTTGAGATCTATGTGTTTGATTTTATGAAAACGGATGACATGAAAGGTAAAGTTTTAACTAGGAAATGCTCTCCTTACAGTTGTGTCTTTCACTGTGGAGTGTACATTAAAATAACCAAGCTTAACTCATAGTGCATTTATTTTTACTAGCAAGACCTGTGGATATACTACAGTGTGATAATTTAATTATTACGTTTGATATGTTTACTTAAGACCTATTATGGAGAAAGGTAGACAAACACGGGATGTTGTACAAAATGGATGTTTATTGTAGGTAGTGATGTCGATGTTATAACATTTCGGTCTGTTAGACCTTCTTCAGGACGTTGGATTAAGTTCTTGCTTCAACAGTAAACATTTTCATACTGGTGAATTAGGAGGTTGTGAATAGGGGAGGGGTGGTCAGTTGTTGGCGTAAGCAGGGGTTGGTAGTGGGAGTTTTTTTTGTTTTTTTCCCCCAGATGGGGTGTGTAGCAGTAAGGTTCTGATAATGATGACACAGGTGTTAGGTGTTGAGAGAGTTTGTAGGTGGGTCATATGTACTGGGTTTGGTGAAGATGTAGTAAGTTAGGTACAAATGGTGAATGGTAGAAGGAATGGTTAAGAGCTATTGCGAAATACTTCAATATGTAAAAAGTATAATAATCTCAGCCGCTCTATTTTTTGAATAAAAATATAGTGGCCTGGTGCCTTAACGTTAACCAAGGCACGGAGAGGAGTGAGGCATTGATGAGAGTAGCCTCGACAGCAAAGAGAGCCAGAAAGAGGGAGAAAAGACAGCAGCCCCAGAAAGCATCACAGTTTGTGTGCATTCAGTGCACCAAATACTGTCACTCAGGAATTGGCCTGCAGAGTCACTTGCGCAGATAATTTATTTATTTTTTAGACACTACGCCATTGTTCTTAGTGGACGGAAAGGGGCCGACAATAATAATCTTGATTTAACTCCCTCTCACCCTTTTTTTTTTATCCATCAGTCGGTAGAGCGTTCGGCTAGAAGCCATAAGGTTCCTAGTTCGATCCCAGCCCTCGCCAACTCAGTGTATAAGTAGTACAGGGATCTGTGCGGTAAAGTAAGGAGCTGATGGTAGGTGTTGTGCTCCACCTCAGATGCTAAAAATAATCTCCTTGGTCAAGCACTAGTGAAAAGGGGATAGACTCCCTCGCTGTATGGCTCATACCGACGATTTTACTTTATATGAAAATATTATTTTTAAGAAAATCAAAAATAAAGAAGATATCAACACAAGTAAAGTAAATAAAAGTTAAGATCTATGTGTTTGATTTTATGAGAACAAATGACATGAGAGGTAAAGAAAAAAAAACAGGAAAGGTTATTTCCTATAACTCCAACATAAACAAAGGGGAACCACTCTTGACTGATAAATGATTTGTTTACTTATTGATCTACTTGGAAAAAAAGAAGACTGGTTAGGGTTTAGGGTTTAGGGTTAGTTTAATGGGAAAATAAATAAATAATTTATCAGTCAAGAGTGGTTCCCCTTTGTTTATATGAAAGTTATAGGAAATAACCCCAGAAAATGCTCTCCTTGCAGTTGCTCCTTAGACTGCAGAGTGAACATTAAAATAACCAAGCCTAAATTATGGTGTATCTATATATTTTCTAATTTATTTCGGGACTCACTAAAGGATCGGGATCCATAGTTTGAAAACCCCTACACTATTGCTGGACTAGTATGTAAAATAATCAGCTTAGGTCTTGGGGGACTCCCTCCACCATCCCACCCCCCCAGGCAGCACCTGATTATCATCATAAGTAAAAGTATGTAAAGTCGTTGGGGTGGCCTAAAGTCGGTATCAGGCAAACAGCGAGGGAGTCTATCCCCGTTTCACTAGCGCTAGACCAAGGAGATTGTTTTTGTATTTGAGGTGGAGCGCCACACTAACCATCAGCTCCTTACTTTAACGCACAGATTCCTGTGCTACTCGTGCTGAGTTGACGAGGGCCAGTATCGAACTAGGAACCTCAAAGTAAATAAAAGTTGAGATCTTATTTCTCTGAATTTTTTAGATGAGGCTTGATAATTTGTATTACTTGGATTATTAGGACTATTGTCCTCATCTTTATTGTTATCTACACAACATTTCAGCCTTTTTCAGGTATTTCATGTCAGACTCGAGGAACCTTCTTGAACATTGTGTAGATGACAATAAAGATGAGGACAATAGTTCGATTAATCCAAATGATCTAAATTATCAAGCCTCATCTCAAAAATTCAGAGAAATAAAATGTTTCGCAAAACTAAATTATTTTATTTTCTTATTTATTTTTGCAACCGTGAACCAATTTATTTATTTTGTGACCCACTAAAGGGTTAGGGCCTGGGCCCGGGCCCATAGTTTGAAAACCCTGGATCTAGACGGTAGTTTAGATGTCATCACTTTATCATATAAGTGTTAAGAAGATCCCAAGGAAAAATATCGAGAGTTGCTTCCCTTGATGGATAAAGGAGAATTACCTCCCATGACAGTGCATTGTGGGTCAGAGATTTAGCCATGACACGTGGACTGATGACCCTTCATTTTGGTCCCCCACAACATTGATCCATTTGACATAAATGTAAAACAACATTACTTTAATTTTTAGTTATCATTAAGTTGCAACGATCAGCAATTGCAGTGATGCGAAATGTGTACAATATGCATTTGAAAACTTTTGAAGCTTTTCGTATACACAAAATATATATATCAAAGTTTGCTAATGTGGTTTGGAGCCCAAGACTCATCAAGGACACAAATCTCATTGAGGGAGTCCAGAGCCAGAGGAGAGCTACTAAATTAGTGAATAATTTAAAATCCCTTTCATATGAAGAAAGACTTAGGAACATTGACCTACCAAGTCTGGTTTTCCGACGTATAAGAGGGGATATGATTCAAGCCTACAAATACACGCATGGTTTTTATTCAACGAACTCTGACCTACTAAACATTGCTCAAAATACCTATACAAGGGGACATAAATTAAAACTCCTTTAAAAATCTTGTAAAGCAAACGCAAGACAAAATTATTTTAGCTACAGAGTGGTGAATACATGGAATAAACTACCTTCATCAGTAGTGAATGCCCCCATCCCTAAACTCCTTTAAGGCAAAGTTGGATAATCTGTGGAATGATATTAAATATTCTGTGGATTTAAAATGAATATTTATAAGGAACAGCTGACAGGTCTCAGACCTAATGTACTAGCTGAAAGGATATTATTATTATATAATATAGGAATGCATTGAAAAGAGTTTTTCTATAGTTTTATTAGAAAAGATTTTAATATATGAATTCATTGGAAAGTATTTTACTATAATAATGCATTAGCAATGATTTTACAATAGAAATACATTGCAAAGAGTTTTACTGCAGAAATGCTTCAAAACTGATTTCAGTATGGGAATGTATTAGAAAGTCTTTTACAATAGGAATTCATTGGAAAGTGATTTACTATAATAATGCATTTGAAAAGATATTATTATTATTATTTTTATTATTATAAAGATTCTTTGTTATGTTTTACTATGTTTTTCCACAACATATACTGTCTCATAACATTCCAGTTACTAAAGTTAATTTACCAATATGATATTCATAAACTTCCATCACAGTCTTTTAACTATTAAAATTTTCTCTTCTATTTCTCGGAGGGCACATCAGCCGAAACGTTGTACAGATAACAATGAAGATGAGGACAATAGTCTGAATAATCCAAATGATACTAGTTTTCTCTTCTGTTTATAATTGTTGAGTAGATAATTATTCAATTGACTTATACTTTTTTACCCAGTGTGACGGCTACACCCAGGCAAGGAAATGAGTAATGACAGAGTCGACTGGTGAAGACACTTTTATTTAGGTAAATACGGGAGTTGTCACTTATCCTCCTGTCTCGCAACTGGTCTTCACCGTGAAACTACAATAGAATACAAAGGACTATGTAGTTTCTCTAATACACAACTAATAAAATCGAAAAAGAGGAGGATAAGCTCCGTGCTGACACTAACCTTCTTGTCTACCCAGTTCCTGCCTGCTAATAAGAATTGAAAACTAGCGCCACACGCACATGTGACTTTTTACCGGTGTCAAACGGTGCTTGTACCCACGCAATAGGATGGCCGAACAAAACAAGGGCGATAATTATCTTGCATTTACACCCAGGCTCATTTATGATTATAGTACTTAGTATTAGAAATAAGAGTTGTGTCAAGCAAGATACCAAGCTGATCCTGGGCCCACGCCTTTATGGATTTTGTCGATGGAACAGTGGATGGTTGACACTCATAACCTTAATTGCGTTCGGATCACCGTGCATGGTCTGTATTCATTCGGAATATGTGAATTCATTGGGTGAAACCGGCTCAACCAAACCAGGGTGAATACCGCAGCAGTAACAGTAAAAGTTTCTTAGTACTAAGAAACGTAACCTTTATTTCTCTATATATATTATACACAACTCCTCCGCACGAGCAGGATGTGACACAAGGTCAATTTTTTAAGCGGAGATCAACAGGTTTGAATTCAGAGTTTTCCTTCTCCTAGACTGGTTGCCTAACCAAGGTTTAAAGAGCCCAATCTGCCCTACTATTTACCCATAACTGGAGGGAGAGTAGAATTCATACCTTTCCCAAGGGTATTAGCGCTAAGTGAAATGCAATTACCACGTCCAGGATTTGAACTCGGGGTGACGAGTCCATTTCCTATGACTTTAACCATTACACCACGCGCTTCTACTAACCTTTACACTAACCTTTATTTCTATATGTTTGCATTATGCATCACAGTCTATGGCAAATTGTTTTAAATCTAATATTTGTAAGTAAAGTCTGAAACAAAGGGGAATATTGGATAAGTTTTATACTAGGATAAGTCTTGTAACTAGCCAGATTATAAGTAAAAGTAAAGTTGTGGGGTGGCCTAAAGTCGGTATCAGCCAGACAGCGAGGGAGTCTATCCCCTTTTCACTAGTGCTAGACTAAGGAGACTGTTTTTAGCATCTGAGGCGGAGTGCCACTCCTACTGTCAGCTCCTTACTTTACTGCACAGATCCCTGTGCTATTCATACGCTGAGTTGGCGAGGTTCAGTATCGAACCAGAAACCTTGTGGTTCCCAGCTGAACACTCTACCGACTGAGCTAAACAGGCCCTTTATAATGCAATTTATTTGCAGGTCAACCCAAAATACCCACATTGACAACCACAAATTAGGGGTGTGACCTATCCGTGAGTATAAATGGTAGTTATTTAAAAAAAAATACTGACCCTGCCTTTAAATTTCTATAATGTGCAGAGAAGGTATTAAAAAAAAAAAAAAAAAAGCAAAGAAGAATATATTTTTAAATAAAATTCCTAAATTTATGTTTTTTGAGGAATTAATCTTAAATTTGTGGATAAAAATTGACCTATTCATAAGTATATATGGTAGTTATTTAAAAAAAAAATGCTGACCTGGCCTTTAGATTTCTATAATAAAAAGAATTTATTTTTAAATAAAAATTCCCAAATTTATGTAATATAAGGAATTAATTTTCAATTTGTGGATAAAAAAAATTGACCTATTTGCGGGTATATACTGTATTTTTTAATTTTTTTTTTTTTTTAAATGTTGATCCTGCCTCTAAATTTCTATAATGCACAGAAAAAAAAAAGAAATTGATTTTTGAATAAAAATTCCAAAATTCATATATTATATGAGAAATTAATTTTAAATTTGTTGATAAAAATTTCACCTATCTGCAAGTATATACAGTAGTTATTTAAAAAAAAAATGCTGACCTGGAGTTTAAATTTCTATTTTGCAGAGAGGAAAAAAAATGAATAAATAAATAAAGGAAAAAATAATTTATTTTTAAATAAAAATTCTCAAATTTATGTTATATGAGGAATTAATTTTGAATTTGTGGATAAAAAAAAAATTTAATTTTTTTTACGTTAAGGTTTTTGTTTTCTTTTTCTTTTTTATAATTTAATTTTTAATTTACCGAAGACGATGCAATTAAGGAATAGACTCACGTGAAACAATAAGAAAGATGCCTTACAACATTTTGTGATTTCTATTGAAGCAACTTTTAAGGACCCCACTCCCCCATCCACCCCCACCAAAGAAGAAAAAATTCATTATTTTTATTGATTTGCTTTATTTCTTGAAGGCCCCTTTCTCTCCCCCCCCCTTGTTGTCTGCCTTTACAGGTCTCTACCAATTTTAAATTCCTCATCTTTATGAATATTGTCTATTTTTTTTTTTTTTTTTAATTTCTTTTTATAATTGTCAAAAATGTTTGCAGTTTATAGATTCTTTTTGTTAATTAATCTTTGAGAAACGGTTTTGATGCAATGCTCAAAGCTTTAATTATTATTCCATTTTCTACGAGAAAGAAAAAAAAAAGGGGGAGAGAGCGTGGGGATCCGTGGTTACTGAATTTTATTCTTTTTAAAAGAAGAGGCATGATGAAAATATATTTTTATGTAAAGAATAATTTGGCTTTTTTCCCTTATCTATCTATCTATCTATCTATCTATCTATCTATCTATATATATATATATATATATATATATATATACTAATATTATTATCATTATTAGAGGAAAAATAAAGGGTCTACCATGGTTTCAATCAAATTGAAATGATTTCTTCAGGACCCTACCCTACGTTAACTAAGTCGATGTAATTTCTTAGTTAGATTAAAGATATTTTTCCTTTATCTTTAATTTAACTAAGGAATTACATCGACTTAGTTAATGTAGGGTAGGGTCCTGAAGAAATCATTTCAATTTGATTGAAACCATGGTAGACCCTTTATTTTTCCTCTAATAATAATAATATTAGTATTATTACTGCTCTGTATTTTTAATATTGGATTATTTACTGATACCACTGCAACGGAAAAGGTTAAAACGCAATTGGATACTATATATATATATATATATATATATTTATAAAGTGTTGTCATGGGTCCAACGGGAGAAAATTAGATATTTTATAAAAAAAGAAGGTCCGCAAAATGGATTATGTTTTTAAAAAATGTTTAAAATTATTTTACATTGTGTGAATATATATATATATATATATATATATATATACACACACACACACACACACAGAGTGGGGGGAAAATGATCTGATACATTTGTAGAATAAAAACATTTTTTCCCATTATTTATTCTAGTTTGCTTATATTAAACCTACATATGTATCTGATAATTTTTTCCTACCCTATATATATATATATATATATATATATATCCGCATTCACAGACACCATGTTTCAACGTATCATGTTTCTTCAGTGTGGCTAGACATTTGCAGGCTACCCCCAGCCGAGATGGAAACCCGATAGATTCATCATCAGTTAGGCTGCTTAACCACTTGGCCACCATCATCTACAAACTGGAAGGGGGATTTTAACTGATAAATACACACATCTGTATATATGTAAAGGCCGCTGGAGAGTGCTCAATCTCTTTTATAGGAGAGCATTGCCTTTTTAAGCTTTGTTGGCAGTCATCAGTGAAATCCCCTCCAATTAGGAGATGGGAAGCATACATAGTCATCCACAGACCCTGTGTTTCGACGTATCACGTCTTATCAATGTGGCTAGACATTTGCAGGCTACCTTCAGCCAGGATGGAAACCCGATCAATTTATCATGTCAGGCTGCTTAACCACTCGGCCATCGTCACCTACAAACAGGTAGGGGGATTTTAACTGATAAATACATACATCTGTATATATGTAAAGGCCACCAGCGAGTGTGCCATCCCTTTTATAGGAGCTGTCAGTAATCAATTGCCATTGACTCCATTTCCACGCTACCCTTATGTGTGAGTGTATATATATATATATATATATATATATAATATATTTATTAACTTTTCGTTCTCCGCTTATTCACGTTAAAGCATGCGTCATTATATGTTCTTCGCCTTCCATTTTTGCACATGCATTGATCACGTCATTTGCTTTTTGTAAACAAACGCGCATATAAAAATTAACGGTTAATAGCATCAGATTCACACAACCACTATACACTTAACATCTTTCATTTTGGCCCTCACATAAACATCACCTAACAGTGTCCTGAAGATGGTATAAAATACCGAAATGCTTAAGTATTGACACTAAAAATTGTTTCCTGATCGTAACATCCTGTGTTTGTTATATTTTTAAAATATTTTCTTTTCATATATATATAAGTAAAAAGTCGTCGGGGTGGCCTAAAGTCTGTATCAGCCAATCAGCGAAGGCACTCTATACCCTTTTCACTAGCACTAAACCAAGGAGATTGTTTTAGCATCTGAGGTAGAGCACCACACTTACCATCAGCTCCTTACTTTACCACACAGATCCCTGTGCTACTCATACGCTGAGTTGGTCAGGGCCGGTATCGAACTGGGAACCTTGTGGTTTCTAGCCGAACGCTCTGCCGACTGGGTTGGCTGATACAAATTTTTCTCATTTGCATTTATCTTTATATATATCTATATATATAAAAGAAAGTTTGGTATGTACGTGTCGACTTATAACTCAGAAACGAGATGGTATTCAGATTCAAAATCTTGCATACATTTGACATCCTTATAACTAAGAAAAACACCAAATTTGGTTATTGATTTTTACTGATTAAGGATATAATTAATTAAACAAAAATCAAAACGATTTGTGATAATCATGGCATAGCTCCTGCTGCTAATATAAAAAAAAATTTATTTATTTATTTATTTAAATATAAAATGAAATAATAATAATAGAAAACTACAAAATCTTTAAGTATACAAAGAATAACGGCCTTCATCAGAGTAAAATGTTTGGTATTGGAAATTAAAGCGCTCAAAATATAAAAAATTTCAAACACCAAACATTTTACTCTGACGAAGGCCATTATTCTTTGTATACTTAAAGATTTTGTAGTTTTCTATTATCATTATTTCATTTTATATCTAAAATAATAATAAATAGAATACATGTGTACATGAACAAACTCCTGGTCAAAACACATGTTAGTAAATCTATTTTATCCATTCAGCATTTTCTTTTCTTAGTTTATTTTTCCTTTCAACAGTTGGATTCTCTTCTATTTTCAACTTACATATATATATGAAATCCCATGAGAGCTACCTGAATACAATTGTTGTCTCTACCATGCCACACTCTGATTCCCAGCATGATCCTCAACATGAGGACTTTTTATGTTCCTGATGCACATATAATTGTGTGCGTGCTGAACAAATGGGGGTCTCAAGCTTCACATGAAAGTTCACAGTGATGAGTATACAACACCTGTTGACTCAGTCAACACCGATCGTTATGTGTGCCAGATATGTTCTGAGTTATGCAAGACTTTGGCAGGATTGAAAAGTCATGAATGGGCTCACAAACGGACAATGAATGAAGGAGTGGCAGTCACCTGACAAGACGTTGTGATCAATATATATATATATATATATATATATATATATATATATATATATAAAATGATGTATAAAAATCTAAAAGGACGCGGTTGAATCGTATCTATGCGTCCCAGTGTTTTTCTTTTTTCTTCCTTCACCATTTCAAGGTAGGAGTTAGACGGCTTTTGTTGTTTCCCCAGATCATAAATAAAAACCCTACAATTTATTAAGAAACTTTAAATGGGATCAATAAATTTTTCCGGGGTCTCATTCAAAGCAAATAATGGCATCCCAGGACACATTAAATCAAAAAGCTATCAGCATCACTATATATATATATATATATATATATATATATATATATATGCACACCTAATGATCATTACTGGTATCTACTTGTATATACACTAGAAGTGGCTACCCAGCATCGCCTAGGTAGAGGGGGGGGGTTTAAAATGCTAGTGTATTGATTTGTTTTGAGATTTACAAATGCTGGACATTTTTAAGTAGAATTTCAATGCTATTTCTATGTATATTTTATTTTTTAAATATCTTCAAATATAAATCAAATCTTATTATAATGGAGATTGTGGGTTTGTCTATATGTAACCGAAACTATATTATTATACAAGTCACAATTCCTTTGTTATTTACACCACATTCTCCATGATTTTATTTAAACCTCAATTATTAGTAAAATTGTTTTACATTACTTACACTGTTGTGCAATTGTATTTATATATACAACAAATAGTTTACAGTATGGCATATTGATCTTAAAAAATTGATTTTAATAAATATATGCTTTGTATTGTGATTTCTAATATCTTATTGAATATGAGCAAAAATGTAATTATTTACCAATCATATTTTGCATTCTTATTCAGTTTCATTTACCTTTGTAATTTAGATTTAAATACATATATTTGCTAGTATTCAATCACGTAGTTTCATCCGGACATAAAGACATACATACACACAACTACCCTTTATATATGTATAGATAATGATTATTACTATTATATACTTAATGATTATTTTAAAAAGATTCTTTTTTTTTTTTTGTTTCTTTTGTTTTAAATTGGAAAAAAAAAAGTCTCTTTTTAATTTGTGAAGAAAATAATTTTTGAAATGCATTTTATAAATACTTGAACAATTTGAATATTTTTATGTAATGTCTCCTCTGATGAAACTTTTTATTTTTATTTCTTAATTTTTTTTTTATTATATAAAGATTTTTCTGGAAGCCATCTAAATTAATCTAATTTACAATCAAAAGAAATTTCTGATTACTGTTTAATTTTTTTACAAAAATATTCAGGAAAAGAAAATTGAACTGGGCAAAAAAAATCTTTTTTATTGATATTTAAAGAATTCTTTTCATTTATTTATTTAAAAAATATTTTCCCAGTAAATGCTTAATCCATAGGTGTTGATTTGATAATGAGTTTTCATAATTTAATTCTTTTTTATTATTCAGGTATTTGAATTTTTTTTTTTTATCTTTGGTATTTATATTTATTTTTTATTTTATTTATGATTTTTTTTATTATAAGGAATTCTTTATACCTGAACTAGTAAATCATTGATTTCATAATTGTAAAATGATAGAAAACCTTGTTGTATTATTATTATTATTATTATTATTATGAGAGTTTTTGACATCAGTGTTAGCTGGTGGTCTTTCACTGGAGTCTGAGTGACTACAAGTCTCTTCAGGTATCCAGGACTCCCCGAGTATTCCAGCTGATTTCAACAGTGCTGTTGTCTGGATGGTTTCAATATATTATTATTATTATTATTATTATTATACTCCTTGGGAGTTTTTCACACCTGCCTTAGCTGATGGTCTTTCACTGGAATCTGAGTGACAACAAGTCTCTTCAGGTATCCAGGGCTCTCCCGAGTATTCAAGCTGATTTCAACAGTGTTGTTGTCTGGATGGTTTTAATTCTTCCTCTGATTTCAATATATTATTATTATTATTATTATTATCATTATTATGAGAGTTTTTCACATCAGTGTTAGCTGATGGTCTTTCACTGGAGTCTGAGTGACAACAAGTCTCTTCAAGTATCCAGGACTCTCCCGAGTATTCCAGCTGATTTCAACAGTGCTGTTGTCTGGATGGTTTCAATATATTATTATTATTATGCTCCTTGAGAGTTTTTCACATCAGTATTAGCTGATGGTCTTTCACTGGAGTCTGAGTGGCAACAAGTCTCCTCATATCTCCAGGACTCTTCTGATTATTCTATCTGATTCAGCAATACAATTGTCTGGATGGTCTCAATTCTTCCTCTGATTTCCAGTTCCTCCAATCTTTTTGTCCAAGCTTTTTGGGACTGTTCCAAGTGCACCAACTACAATTGATATCACTTTCACCTTCATATTCCACAGTTTTTTCAAGTCTCTGGCAAGGTCCAAGTATTTTTCTATCTTTTCGTTTTCCTTCATGATCACCCTGTGATCTGCTGGAACTGCAAAGTCTACCAGTTGACAAGTTCTCTTTTTTTGTTAATCAATACAAGGTTTGGTCTCCTGGCTGGCATAAAGTGATCTGTCTTTATCTCAAAGTCCCTGGGAATTTTATGCATTTCATTCTCAAGAACAGATTCTGGTTTAGGCATATACCATTTAGTTGTATGGTCAAAATTTTTTTTTTTTGCATAATTCCCAATGGATCATCTTCCCAACCCAGTTGTGCCTAGCTTTGTATTCTCGTTGTGCTAGTTTGCTACATTCGCTTAATACATGATTTATGGTCTCATCTTTGTCACCACACAGTCTACATTTACTGTTCTGTTGTGTCTTATCAATATTTACTTTGATATGATTTATTCTTATGGCATTGTTTTGTGCATCAACTATTAGTAATCCAGTTGCTCTCTCTCTCCTTCTCTCTCTCTCCTTCTCTCTTCTCTCTCTCTCTCTTCTCTCTTCTCTTCTCTCTCTCTCTCTCTTCTCTCTCCTTCTCTCTCTCTCTCTCTCTCTCTCTCTCTCTCTCTCTCTCTCTTCTCTCTCCTCTCTCTCTCCTCGTCTCTTCTCTCTCTCTCCTCTCGTCTCTTTTTTTCTTTTTCGTTTGTCTCTCTCTCTCTTTTTTTCTTTTTCTTTTGTCTCTCTCTCTCTTTTTTTCTTTTTCTTTTGTCTCTCTCTCTCTCTTTCTTTTTCCAATGGAGCCACCTGTTAGTCATGGGTGGTGACCCATGATGCATAAAGACAGAATCCTGGTGTCTGATCAGTCAATGACATGCAACTCTACTTTGGCCCTCATTTAGACTAGATGGGTGGTCAGAGAGGCCCCTCCCATCCAGTTTACACACACACACATACATACATATGTATATGTACACACACACATATATAGACAAGCTACTCTTTCAATATTCAATTATCTGAGGATTGCATAATACACATGAAACTTTAGTAACAGTAAATTAGTATTTCTCTGAATTTTTTAGATGAGGCTTGAGTGACAAGGCTTGACCTCATCCTGATCCTTCCGGTGGATACCGTGAGAATCAGTGGAGAAGACCCTCTTCCGGTTTAGATTAGAAAGACTTTTTAGTCAGTATCGGCCAAACCACGAAAGTGGTAAGTCATGTTAAGCGCACGGCCGACTTAATCTGCGCAGGTAGTCTGGTGGGGATTTCGGAATAAAATATGATCTAAAGCAAATTGAAGTCTTGTGTTATTATCTAAAAACTACCAATGACACAGGGCTTCTGATAATGAGAAATCCCCAATGGAAGACCAGACACAAAGTCCCCAAGACGAGGTCCAGACGCTAGAAGAAGAACGTAAGATACCAAAGATGAGCAGAAGAATAATAGAAGAAAGAATATACAACATTCATCTTCATTGTTATCTGTACAACGTTTCGGACGATGTGACCTCGGCCTTCTTCAGGTAATTCTTGTCGGACTCGGGAACCTTCTTTTTGGATTCAGGAACCCTCGTCGTAGTCGGAGAGCCATCACGGAACTTTGAAACCTAAACCCTCTATTTCAGCTCCATGGGGTATCCTGTTCTCATTCCGCCAAACCATAGTGGGGTAGAGTGTTAAGCTGTGTTAATTATTATTCTATGATATACTGCTGACCCTGACCAGGATTGAACCTGGATAACTGTCACTTAGAACTTCTTAACCTAACTCTTTATTCACTAGGCTAGTGTCCAATGGATCATGATAATTAGTACCCATATGGTGCTAAAGGGCGTGGCTGCAGGTCTAAAGTCCTGGGAATGACGTTAAACTCTATGTGATGGTGAAGGTTCCAGTTTTGGAGTTTTGGGAATGTGGGAGCACCCTTCATCACATTGCTCCCTGTCCACTCTGACCTGGAGTGGTAGACTGTTAGGGTCCCATCTATGGGTTAAATAGAAAAATCTTTATAAAAAATGTATTATCCATTAAGAATTGATTTATTTGAAAACTTTATCGGCCATTAAATGACCCACTGAGTTTGATTATGCCGTAAACAAAACAAACAAAAAAAAATTAGTACCATATATTTTATTTAGATTTCAAACTGCTCTGTATTACATGAGCATTTTATATGCAAACACTTCATATTTGCTATTCTCCATTATATTAATTATATTATATTACTATTAATATATAATATATTATATATATATATTATATATGTGGTGTGTGTGTCTTATTTGCTGACATATACAAACCTAAAATAGCTGCATTGTTGGAATTTTATTTATACTTAAAGATTTACATTACATTACGAAAACAAAACAAAAAAAAAAGATTATATTCTCTAATTGCATTCTTTTTTTTTTTCTTTCTTTCATCATTAATTGATGTCGTCGCTTATTATAAGCCGGGCGCTAATTTTAGCACAAGGCCCCTAACTAAGTATTCCGCACAAAGCCCCTCAAATTCTATGAGGATCCAACATTTTCTATTGCTCGGCATAGTAATGGTCTGCACCGCGATAGCTCGTTAACTTACCCGGTGGTGGGAGTGTTGATTCCGTTAATTGCCGCGAAGAAGTAACAATGAAATAAAACATCTTCGAGTTATTGTTTTTGCGTGGCCGAAAGGCAAAGATAAGATACAGTGTATTGATTTTTGTTGTTGTTTTGATTTTTGTTTTTTTTGTTTTTTGGTGAGAGGTGGGGGGTGGTTTCTCTACTTCTTATCTCTGTTACCTGTCACCCCTCTCCCCCCGCAAAAAAGTGCAAGGAGTTTTTTATTATTTATTTATTATATTATTTTTCCTATGTGAATCTCTTTGCTTAAAAACATTCTTAAGACAATTTTCATTCCCGTTCTTCTTTTTTTTTTTTTTTAAATTTTTTTAAATTTTTTTTACCTTACCTGAAGGCAGATAAATGAAGATTAGATCCTAAAATTTTTCTTCCGATCCTCTCTCTCTCTCTCTCTCTCCTCCTCTTCTTCTCTCGCGTCTCCTTACGTTAGAGCCATCTCCTCTTTCATCTTCTGTATCATTATATATAGTATATGCCTCTCTGTGAGTACTAGCTCTACAACATGCGCACTCACTCAACTCATCCAACTCTCTTATGTCAACGCTATCCTTCTCTATAAGTGGTTTACCTAGATCACAAAATCTACTACTATTCGCCATACCTCCTCACTAGCGCGGGAAAGATATACCTCTACCATCTTGTCAAATCACATTACCGTACTAGTACAGTACAGCTACCTTCTGACATGCTGGTCTAGTACTATCGCAAATATATCGCTCTGGTAGATAGATGCTGCGTACGAACGCTCAGTAGCAAGTTATACATACACACTCACCCGATATTTCCTGTCATCTAGTGTCACCATGGATAATATACCTCTCCTAAGCTGATTACAATAGCAGTGTATAGTAGTTAAAATCGAACCGTTCGTAATCATTCTCCATACGTCTCTCGTATAAATAAAATATAAGGAAAAGAGAGAGTGAAGCTATTGCACTCTTCATAGTGTATGTGCTACATCACACACAGGAACCGGCTGTATCATGTCTATATACCTATCATCATATGCAAAACCATCTCTCTCGTGAGTGTATATCTATCTGCCCAAGGTCTAATATAGACTCACTCCGCTCACAGGCGATGTAATAAATATAGACACGCGTCTCGTTATATGAGATAGCACCATAGTTATTCTAAAAGTATATAGTCGAATAATAACTCCATACAATAGTAGCTGTCAAACTCAGAGCTCAGTGATATCTCATCGATTTTAATACCGTTTTTTACGACGCTGTAACCAGAGGAGACGCGCTCGAATTAGTGTATATACATGGACCATGCGTGACTCCAAATAGTACTATAGAACTCTCGTGTGTTCATCTCGCTCAGGCTCAACTCTGAGAACGTCGTACATCCGTGTGATGACAAGTAGGAGGATAATATAATAGAGAACGAATATTCATAGAGAAAGATGTGTGCTACGCAAGAGCAACCATCACGGGAAACGAATATAAAATATCTATACTCCATATGTGACTCTCCAGATCTTGGTGCGTGCTATCTGCATCACGATAACAAAATCATATACTCTCCGTCTCTCTCGCTCTCGATAATATTATGGTCTCTCTCGTCTCGTCTGACGTACTCCCATGGTCTCATCCTATCAGAGTGTTGACTCTACTCATCTTTCACCTATCATATGTACTCCTCGTAACTGCGTCCTTATTGACTCTCCTCTCCATTTCACTGTGTTACTTGCTCTTCTTCCGTCCCTGTGTTGTATGGGCTCTCTCTCTCTCTCTCTCTTCTTCTCTGTGTGCTCTCTCTCTCTCTCTTCTCTTCTTGCATGCTCTCTCTCTCTCTTCTTGCATGCTCTCTCTCTCTCTTCTTGCATGCTTCTCTCTCTCTCTCTCTCTCCTTCTTGCATGCTCTCTCTCTCTCTCTCTCTCTCTCTTCTTCTTGCATACTCTCTCTCTCTCTTTCTTCTTGCATACTCTCTCTCTTTTTGTATCTCATCCTAATGCTCTCTCTCCTCTTTTCGTTTGTCTCATGCTCTCTCTCTCTTCTTCCTCTCTCTCCTTTATCGTCTCTCTCTCTCTCTCTTTGTTATGCTCTCTCTCTCTCTTGGTTATGCTCTCTCTCTCTCTTCTTCTCCTTTCTCTTCTCTTTCTCTCTCCCTCTCTGCATTTCTGTAGTAAAATAATTTGCAATGTATTTTTATAAATGTTTTTAGTCACAGTCACTATATATATTATATATTATATATATAATCATAAAACAGAATGTGTGTATGTGTAATATATATATATATATATAATATATATATATCATTGTGTGTGTGTATGTGTATATATATATATATATATATAATATATTGATGTGTGTGTATATATATATATATTATATATATAATCATAGTTGTGTGTTATATATATATATATATATATTTATAATCATAGTGTGTGTGTGTATATTATAATTATATATATTATTAAAATCATAAAAGTGTGTGTGTGTATGTGTGTGTGTGTATATATATATATATATATATATATATAATCATAAAGAGTCTATGAAACTGATACCTTTCTGATATTCTGGAGTATATAAACAACTACTTATATGAATAACTATTTTGTAAAATTGACTCTTTAAAATGTGCATTAATTAAAGATTTCCTATAAAATTGTGCACGCACACACACACACACACATTATATATACATACATACATATACATATATATATATATATATTCTAGACAAAACATAAGACGTTGGGTCACTAATTGAGCTGTGGGTAGATAATTGAATAAAAGAAAAGTGAGTTTGCAAAGTGAATTAAATTTTAAAATAAACAAAAAACGACCGGACAAAACATTTAAATCATTTTGTAAGATTTCTAAAAAAGGGACATTTAACCTTATTTAAGCTACTGGTTGCTTTTATAAATTTAACATACAAATATATTTCAAATCTCCATCTCTCTCTCTCTCTCTACTCTCCCAGAGAAACTAACATATATAACGCGGAGGTAATCAAGATATACATAGAGAGGAAGAAAGTGATAGGCAGAATGTAAAGTAAGATATTGGTCAGCTTTTGACTTAATTGCAAATTACGACTAATTAGAAGCAATTAAAATGGCAATTTTTAAAAACAAAACTCAATGTAGGCCTTAGTAAGGAATAATTTAGTGTGTAACTTTCATGTCATTAACTAAACAGTAAAAAAGCCTTTAGGAGAATGTGTTGATTCACTCAGCTTTACTATAATAATAGATACACACACAGACACACGGTAGAATGTGACACAAGGTGAATTCTTAAGCAAGTTTAACAGGTTTAAATCAGTTTTCCTTCTCCTAAACTGGTTGTCTAACTAAGGTTAAAGGCAATCTAACTGCCCTACTATTTACCTATAGCTGAAGGGTGATAGTTGAATGCATACCTTTCCCAAAAAAGTCTTGTCGGATGCGGGAACCTTTCGGACTCGGCAACCATCTTGGACTCGTGAACCTCCTTTTAAAACTTGGAAACCTTCTTGTTGTAATCGGTAGTCATCACGGAACTTTGAACCTAACCCATTATTCAGTCCATAGGGTATCCTGTTCTCATTCCGCCAACCATAGCTGGGTACAGGCGTTAAGCTGTGTTAATTATTATTCTATGTTACTGCTGCCCTGGCCAGGATTGAACCCTGCAGTCTAAAGTTAACTGTTACTTCGAACTGTCTTAACCTAACTCCTTTATTCATCCAAATTAATCTAATTTTTTTTCATTACTTTTCATATTAGAATATGTTTAAGACAGGTATAATTACCAACACAGGAACATATATCATACATCAAAATGAAGCTGGTACTCTCTGTGATCACTTCCCTACATCTCCACATAGTCACTGTGTCCACCCTTCAAATGAGAACATGTATCTCTGCCCCGTAAAATTCTGTTGACTGTACTTGAGCCACTTTCTTCACTACATATTTCACGTCCTTGTCACTTGAACAATGTTTGCCTTTCAAACCCTCTTTCATGGGGCCAAAGAGATGATAGTCTGAAGGCCCTAAATTTGGTGAGTCGGTTGGCAAGTCGGGTCTTATTAGTTGAATTATTGCTCTGAACCTCATTAGGCTCTCAATGTAGGCCTTAGTTTTATAAAAAAAAACTTCACATGAAATAAAATAAATGGCATTACTTTTTGACTCACCCTCATAAATAAGTAAACTCGGCAGAGTGGCTTATTGTCGGTATCGCATATCAACCTTTAACAAAAAAAAAAAATCTTTGCACAGAACATATACACTGTTGATATATATGTATATTGTAGAATACTGTTAATTGTTATTCTGTGTTACTTTCACCCTTAGCCAGGATTGAACCTGCAGTCTGGAAATGACTGTTACAGATTGTTAACTATTGGACAGTGGAACAGTCAAACACCTCCTCAGCTTAATAGACTCTTCCTGGCAGTAGTGGCAGTAATTATTTAAGCTGTTATAGTGGGTTCATTGAAGAACTAGTAACTGCATGGTTAGGCTTGGCCAGTCACATTGCTCAAACCAATTGTTGACTGTCTAACTGACTTACTTCAATATATATATATATATATATATATATTATTTATTTATTTATTATGGAAAAGATGACTTAATGGTGAATATGGTCACGGTGGTTGATGTGAAGTTCATAAAGGTAAGGCAGTGATATAACAAATAAAAAAAGTGCTCAATACGTTGGTAGAGCAAATTTATTTTAATATAAGTCCAAGTGATTTCAAGGTTATCACTTGGACTATATTAATATTATATATATATATATATATATATATATATATATATAGTATAGGGATTTTTTTTTAAATTGGAGGAAGGAAATTATAGTGCTCGTTTACAATTGTAAGAGCTGTATTTATTATATTCTATACATTACAGGCAAATTAATACCATCGGTTTCAAGGCATCATGTGCCCCTCGTTAGAATAAATCGCCTTGGAAGTGATATCTAAATAAATATCCGTTATAAGCCACGTTCTTATATAATTTTTTGTGCTGCAATTATGAGTGACTCAGTTTCCCGTAAGTATCCTGGATATGACACTAATCTAGACTTGTTGCCTAACCAAGGTTAAAGAATCCACCCTGTCCTACTATTTACATTGATTTTTTTCAATTACTTCTTGCCATTTATTAGGGAGCTTGTTGTTGATTCCCCTCATATGAAATTCAGCCGGTCTCGAGCCCAAGAAGATTTCCACAAACATTTTCACCAGATCTTCAAGAGAATATTTTTGTCATTCCAGATGTAAGTAAAGTTGGCGGGGTGGCCTAATGTCGGTATCAGTCAGACAGTGAGGGAGTCTGTCTCTTTTCACTAGCGCCAGACCAAGCATATTGTTTTTATGCTTTATTTACCGCATGCATTTCTCATGCGTTTATGATGTTAACATAATGTTTGCACTTTGGCCCTATCTTGGGCTAGACGGGCGGTCGGAGAGGCCCCCTCCGATCAATCGGCTGGTCACGTCAAGCCCTAGCACCTATATGATTTTCCCAACCCTATTGCCCTTATGGCAAGCCCCAACCCCTTTTTATCATATGGGTGCTAGAAGGCGGTGACTGCGGGTCTACATGTCCTGGGAATGACGTTAAACTCTATCTGATGGTGAGGTTCCAGTTTTGGAGGTTTGGGGAATGTGGAGCACCCCTTCATCACCATTGCTCCCTGGTCCACTCTGACCCGGAGTGGTAGTACCTGTTAGGGTCCCATCTATTGGTTAAATAGAAAAATGTATTTATAAAAAAATTGTATTATGCATTAAGAATTGATTTATTTGAAAACTTTATTGGCATTAAATGTCCCACTGAGGTTGATATGCCGTAAAACAAAACAAAACAAACCAAACCATAATGTTTGGAAAGATTTTCCCATTAAGGTGGTTGATCGTCTGTTGTTACTATTTCAGTCCAAGATCTTAATAAAAATTTCTTTCTGTGTTGACAAGCTCTGAAATATTTCTGATTTTGTATTTAGATGTCTATGCATTGAATTTAGATCTTGTAGGATCCGGAATTTCTCTGCAGAGCATAGTCCACATTTCTTGGATCCATTAATATATTGTTTGGGCTGTTCCAATATCTTCCACTCTATTTTATATGGGGTACCTTGGTCTTTGTACTCCCATACACAGTTTGCATATATATATATATATATATATATATATATATATATATATCTACTGGTCAAATTTTGTTTAGTAATTTTGAAATCTGCCTTCACTGTAAGTTTCCTGTTAGAGGAGAAATATTTAAAAAATGTGTACTATAATTAGAAATTCAATTATTTTGTAAATTTCAGTTATATCACCTCTCATTCTTCTTTTTAGCAGAGAATGTTTATCCTTATTTCTTCAATCTCTTCCTGTAACTGTAATATTTTACTCTTTTTATTAGTTTTATCACTCTTTTTCATTGATTCATATAACACACAAGGCAACAACTTTCAAAATACAAGAACCACATAGAATGGACAATAAACAAAACAACTTTCAGGTATTTCAGTAAATTCCCTTCAAAATGGAACACAGTGGAATTAAAGGAAGCATTCTACTACAGACAATCAAGTTAGCCCTACTCCTAAATATCATATGCTCTGTCTTCTTTCAATATTAAATATTAGATTCAAATCTGTTAAACTCCACTTGGGGTGGTCACTTCTAGAATAGACTCAGTCCTAATTAATGATCTATTTCACTAATTAAAAAAAAAAAAAGAAATTCCATTATTTTGAAAGTTTCAATGAGATCACCTCTCATCTTTTTAGTAAAGAATTTTATCCTTATTTCTCCAATCTCTCCCTGTCACTGTAATATTTTACTCTTTTTATTAGTTTTGTCACTCTTTTTCATTGATGCATATAACACACAAGGCAACAACATTCAAAATACAAGAACCACATAGATTAGACAATAAACAAAACAACTTTCAGGTATTTCATTAAATTCCTTTCAAAATGGAACAAAGTAGAATTCAGAGAAACATTCTACTACAGACAATCAAGTTACTTCTCCCCCCACCCCCCCACAATGATTACATGCGCTATATACTTTCAATATTAAGCTTCCGGTTTGAGGAAAAATATTTAGAAAAGAAAAAAAAAATGTCTACCATAATTAGAAATTCCACTTATAATTTTGAAAGTTTCAGGATAGAAAGTTGATGCTGCTATGTTTAAAAATTCTATTTGTAACAGCATCATTTTTTTCTCTGAATTTTTGAGATGAAGCTTGATAATTTGTATTATTTGGCTTATTGTCCTCATCTTCATTGTTATGTACACAACATTTCGGATGATGTGCCCTCTGGCCTTCTTCATGGTTAACAGAATGAGAACAGTCTACCTCTGTGGATTGAATAAAGGGTTCAATCCGAAGTTCTGTGAAAGCTCCCAAGTTCGACAAGAAGGTTCTCGAGTCCAACAAGAAACACCTGAAGAAGGCCGCAGAGCACATTGTCTGAAACATTGTGCAGAGATGCTGATAAGTACGCGTCATAAAAATCTAAAAGGGCGACTTTAGTTGTTCATAGATAAAAACTTATTAAGAAATTTTAGTTGGGACTCATCAAATTTCCCGAGGACTCATTCCAATGAAATATATGCATCCCAGGACACACTAAATCAAAAAGCTATCAGCATCACTGATTGTGTATATAACAATGAAGATGAGGACAATAGTCCGAATAATCCAAATAATACCAAGCATCATTCTTTTTCTGGATTTTGATTTTTAGTCAGTGTGATTGTGATGTTACCCCCCCCCCCCAAATAGTCTAAGAGGGGTTAGTCTAGTTAAGATTTCTTCACTGGCTTTATTGTTTTTCAGTTTTAATGTATTAAAAACAGTCAGTGTCACAAAATCAGGTTTTCGAGATGTGTATGTGGGGGTGGGGGTAATTCTGACATTCTTTGAATAAAACTGTTTTTTTTTTTATTTTCATTTATTTTCTGGTCATTCATATTTATGCATAAACAATGCGGTTATTTGATTGACACACCAGCTGGTCAACAATTGACCCCCCCCCTCTTCCACAAAAATATACACTCTGACCCCCCCCCCATTTTTTTTTGTTTTCCAATACCTGATTGTCACTAATTTATGTCTAGTTGACCTGTCACTGACTGAATATCCAATTGCCATTAAGGTTTTCCTTTTTTTTCCCCTTTTTTTCTTCCTGAGAGTGTGCTGAGTGTGGTGGGTGGGGGGTAGTAATAAGAATCAAGTCCAGAACCTGTGAGTACAGATTTAATTATGACCCCCACCAACTTCTCTTTCTTCCCCCACTTTGGCATCTAAACATATACTAAACCTGAGATTCTGGCTTCATCTTACCATCTGATCATGCATTATTTTTCCTTCTTTGTTTCTTTCTTCTTCTTCTTCTTCTTCTCTTTTAACTTCTTCTTCTTCTTCTTCTTCTTCTTCTTCTTCTTCTTCTTCTTCTTCTTCTTCTTCTTCTTCTCTTTTAACTTTCCTTCTTCTTTTTAACTTTTCCTTCTTTTCTTCTCTTTTAACTTTTTTCTTCTTCTTCTTCTTCTTCTTCTTCTTCTTCTTCTTCTTCTCTTTTAACTTTCCTTCTTCTCTCTTCTTCTTCTCTTTTAACTTTTCTTCTTCTTCTTCTTCTTCTTCTTCTTAACTTTTCTTCTTCTTCTTCTTTCTTCTTCTTTTCTTCTTTCTCTTCTTCTTCTTCTTCTCTTTTAACTTCTTTTCTTCTTCTTCTTCTTCTTCTCTTTTAACTTCTTCTTCTTCTTCTTCTTCTTCTTCTTCTTCTTCTTCCTTTTAACTTCTTCTTCTTCTTCTTCTTCTTCTTCTTCTTTCTTCTCTTCTTCTTCTTTTAACTTCTTCTTCTTCTTCTTCTTCTCTTTTAACTTCTTCTTCTTCTTCTTCTTCTTCTTCTTCTTCTTTTTAACTTCTTCTTCTTCTTCTTCTTCTTCTTCTTCTTTAAACTTTCCTTCTTCTTCTTCTTCTTCTCTTTTTCTCTTTTAACTTCTTCTTCTTCTTCTTCTTCTTCTTCTTCTTCTTCTTCTAACTTCTTTTCTCTTCTTCTCTCTTCTTCTCTTCTTCTTCTTCTTCTTCTTCTTTCTTCTCTCTTTTCTTCTTCTTCTTCTTCTTCTTCTCTTTTCTTCTTCTTCTTCCTTCTTCTTCTTCTTCTTCTTCCTTCTTCTTCTTCTTTTCTTCTTCTTCTTCTCTTCTTCTCTTCTTCTTCTTCTTCTTCTCTTTTAACTTTTCTTCTCTTCTTCTTCTCTCTTTTCTTCTTCTTCTTCTTCTTCTTCTTCTTCTTCTTCTTTTTTTCTTCTTCTTCTTCTTCTTCTCTTCTTCTTCTTCTTTTTAACTTCTTCTTCTTCTTCTTTCTTCTTCTTCCTTCTAACTTTCTTCTTCTTCTCTTCTCTTTTCCTCTTTTCTTCCTTCTCTTCTTTTAACTTCCTTTTCTTCTTTCATCATCTTTATTTAAAAAATTTCTTTCTTCTTCTTTTTTAAATTTTCTTTCTTCTTCTTCTTCTTCTTCTTGTGACAATCTAATCATGCATTATATTTCTTCTTCTCCTCCTTCTCTTGGAATTCTTCTTGTCAATAAATCAACAAAGCACACAAAATGTCACCAGAAAAAGAAAAGACCTTGTGACAGATGTAGTATTTATTATGCTAGACAAACAAAATGGAGGAGGAAAAAATTCATTGAAGCAGAAGATAAAAATTCCTGCAGATTAAATCAGTGAAATCAATGGCTCTGTGTAAAAAACCAAACCAAACCAAACAAAACAAAAAGTAGTTTTGTCAGAAGCCAATTTTACAGGTCAAGATGTCACATGATTAATACTAATGCATTTGATTGGTCCATTATTTTTTGTCCCTAAATCAAATATAATTTCTTGATTATTGACGTCTATTTTATTTATCAAGTTTGCTAAATGGTTTGGTTTCTTTGTTTAATGGCATATCAGCCTTTGTGGGTTATTTAATGCCAAAGCCATCCCTGTAAAAGTGTGGTTCTCAACCAGGGGCCATATGGATCCCTGGGAACCATATTATTTTTTTTTTTGGTCCAGACAAGCAATTATTAATTATAAAAATACAATAGGATTTTTAAACGTCGAATGGATATGGGGGAGGTCCACCAGAATAAAATAGTAATCAATGTAATCCATAAATAAAAAAAAATAAGGTTGGGAATCATTTCTATAGAAGATTAGTGGTACTATTTAACCTATAGCTTAGGGGAGAGTGGGATGTTCATACCTTTCCCAAGAGTATTAGTCAGAAAGTGAACATAATAATGTGGCTGGAGTTTGAACTCGCTCACTTCAATATTGCAGTCCAGCACTTTTGCCATCATGCCACAAGGACCCCCCACCCCTAAGTTTGCTAATTGATCTGGATGGTCTATTATTATTATTTACTCCTTTTGAGTTTTCCATCAGCGTTAGCTGATGGTCTTTCACTGGAGTCTGAGTGACAGAAAGTCTCCTCAGGTCTCCAGGACTCTTCTGAGTATTCTGGCAGATTGCAGCAGTGCAGTGTTCTGAATGGTTTCAACCCTTCCTCTGATTTACAAACATTCCAGACCCTTTTCCAATCCTTTTGGGACTGTTCCAAGTGCACCAACTACAATTGGTATCACTTTCACTTTCATATTCCATAACTTCTTCCGTTCTCTGGCAAGTATTATTATTATTATTATTATTATTATTTTTGTATTTATAAAAGTCTTACAAAACAAAACCATGCCAATAATGGGGTTATTTTGTTTCGACATCTTTAACAATAACTATTCTTGTTAGAAAACTTTTTGAGAAAGTAAAAGTCGTCAGGGTGGCCTAAAGTTGGTATGAGCCATACAGCGAGGGAGTCTATCCCCTTTTCACTAGCGCTAGCGGAGATTATTTTAGTGTCTGAGGTGGAGCGCCTCACCTACCATCAGCTCCTCACTTTACTGCACAGATCCCTGTGCTACTCATACACTGAGTTGGCGAGGGCCGGTATCAAACCCAGAATCTTGTGATTCCTAGCTGAACACTTTACCAACTGAGTTAAACCAGCCCTTTAATTGTGAGACTTTTGTGCCTAGTTTTAACCACTTTAAGAATGTGTTGATCAATATAAAGTAGGTCATCTGTTTCTCTTTTTTGGCATCCTTTCTGTTCTCTTCAGGAAATAGTTTGCGCAAATTAAGTGAGCTAATGTGGGCCGCCCAACAAGGACCTACATTGACCAACTCTGCGAGAATACTGGATACTGTGCAGAGGACCTCCCTGGGACAATGAATGATAGAATAGGTTGGTGAGAGATTGTCATGGATATCCGTGCTGATTGCACGAAATCATGATGATGATAATCTCTCCCCATCCACCCGGTCACGTTACACATTCTGTTTCAAATTGGTTCCCTCAAAAAGGGAATGGACATTCTAATCTTGCCAGCCAACTCGTCTCATTTACCGTAAATCCTCGAGTATAGTCCCCCCTTGAATATGATACACAGGGAAATTTTACGGGGCTGTACCTCTGAAAAACCTAAACCTTGTGTATAATACGAACCCCTTCTCTAACTTGAGTCAAGGAAGTCTATATAACGTCCTTGGTTTGTAAAAATGTATAGGGTAATATTCTTTATTATTATTGTATATATAACATAATGCAAACATGTAGCTTTTTTGTGCATTTTGTTTGCAGAAAATAAAGAAATAACAGTAATAACATCAGTGAAAAATAAATATTAAGTAAATTGCCTTTACATATTTATCACTATCAGTTACAAAAGCAAAACATTTATTCAAATCCTTCAAATTCAACGTCACTTTCAGCATCAAATAACTGTTCCATTTGTTCCTCCGTACACATGTCAGCTTCATTTCTTCTTTAATTCGTGTAGTCAGAATTTTTCACAAAATAGGTAGACAAGTTATTGGCCTATAATTGCTAGGGAGGGTTCCTTTTTGTGGGTCTTTCTGTATTAGAGTAGATATTCTTTTTGTCATCAATTTGGGTATGTTTGCTTCTTCTAAGCATCTGTTCAGTGGTTGTGGATGGAACCAGAATCCATGTATACCATCACGATCCGGTGTTTTCCAGTTTGATACCTTCTTAAGTTTTACCCTGAGTGAGATTATGTGTGTGTGTGTTTGCTTCAGAGCCTTTATTATTATATCATCATTACTAGATATACCACAGTATGATAATTTAATTATTACAATGTTTGATATGTTTACTTAAGAGCTATTGCAAAATAGTTTAATATGTAAAAAGTTTAATTATCTTCTGTTAACTTCTCTCACTTTTTATTTTTATTTCTTTGCTTCTTTTCCTCTTTTCATTATGTTCGATTGAAAGTAATTAGCATTATCGCTTCCACACGCTCACCCCCTCTATTTTTGCCCTACTCTCTTTCTTATTATATTTCTTTTGTCCTTTCTATTCTCTTTCTTTGTTTATGATAAAAGCAGAATGGTCCATTATTTACCTGAGGTGACAACACTCATAAGAAATAAGAATCCAGCAGATAAGCAACACCAGATAATCAGGATTTACATTTTAGCATTTTATCTTGGCCGATTTGAATGGTCTCATTTTTAACCAGAGGGTGTTGCAAGATGATAACGGTCATAGAAATTGATATATGAGTATCGAAATATATATATATATATTATAATATATTAATATTTTGAAGGCCAATACAATGCATATGAAAAATAAAAACAAAAAGATGTTATTTTTATCTTATCGATTTCGAAGCATAAACTTCATCATCAGAGTTTTGTATCAGAAATGGACGTGCTTATGTTTTTATTTGTGTGGTTATAATTTCTCTTCTTATTTCTTTTTCCTCTCCTTTTTTTTCTTTCTTCTTCTCTCTTCCTTTATGAATGAAATGGGAATAACTGTAATTCTTTCTTTTTTTTTTTTTTGAATGTTTGTTGAGAACAAATGTATCTAATATTGTCTGTTTGTATATATATATATATATATATATATATAATATATATATATGCGCAAGCAGGATGTGACACAAGGTCAATTTTTTAAGCAGAGTTTAACACATTTAAATTCATAGTTTTCCTTGTTACCTAGACTTGACTGATTAACTAGCCAAGGTTAAAGGGCCCAGTCTGACCTACTATTTACCCATAGTTGGAGGGATAGTAGTTGGATGCATACTTTTCCCAAGGGTATTAGCTGTATGTGAAATGCAAACAGCTTTGTCCAGGATTTGAACTCTGGTTAGATGAGTCCATTTCCTACGACTCTAACCATTACACCACGCTCCTCCAACTAGTATCAATATATAGATTATTATTTTATCTTTATAAATGTCTCGCTGAACAAAGACATGCCAATAATGGAGTTATTTTATCTCAATGTTTTCAA
>CM042168.1:24607960-24616419 GCA_023376005.1 Doryteuthis pealeii
TTTATTACAGGAATATTTTTCTTTTTTTCTTTCTTTAAGTTTGTTTGTGTGTTTTTTTCTTTTCTTATCT
The DNA here is from genome assembly GCA_023376005.1 of Doryteuthis pealeii. NCBI lineage: Eukaryota > Metazoa > Mollusca > Cephalopoda > Myopsida > Loliginidae > Doryteuthis > Doryteuthis pealeii. The sequence goes on from CM042168.1 coordinate 24,608,031, forward strand.
GTCCTTCTCTATTTTTCACTCAATATTTTATTCCTTTTTTTTTTTTCTGAGGTAGGAAACATTTCTTTTACTGCCCAGAAAGAACTCTTTTCATTTATTCATTCATTTTACTATTGGAATTTTGTCTCATTCTGTTACCTTACCATATTGGAACCATGTCATTTGTCGTTCTGAGGAATGGAATTTTGTTCTGTTAGTCCCAGAAAGAAGTCTTTTACCTTTGGCATTTTGTCTCATTCCTTTTTAACATTTTTGCCATTTTTCAAGAAGAAGAAGAAAAAAAGAAATAAGAAAAAAAAAAATTTAATGTCTGTCTGTTTGTTTGTCCTTTTTCTTACCTCCCCGGATGTAGAAGTGGACTCTGACTGTTCTTGTTTGCCAGGTATGAGATTTTTTCTCTCTCTGTACCTCTCTCTTTATGTCTTTACTATATGTATATATATATATATATATATATATATATATATATTCACTTATTTTATATTCTTAATTTGCTTGGTCAAATCATATTAATTTATCTATTTATTTTTTTCACTTTGCCATTTTTTCTAGTTTGGTTTTGCAAGATGATTGTACGCCCTAATTTTTTTCTACCCCCACCCCCTTCCACTCCAATGCCCCACCTCAAATTTTGCTTCACTGTCAACATCTTCTTTTCTTTTTTATATCTCTCTCGCTCATTTGGTTTCAGCTGTCTTTTTTTTGCATGATTTTATTATTGTATCAGTTTCTTCATTGGGCAACATTCAACACGATTGAATTAATTATACAATTACAAAACTGCTGGCTTGGACTGCAACATTGGGATAAATCTTTTGATAAAAAAATAAACAAAACCAAAAACTGAAAACAACTAAAACCATAAACAGAGAGCAATTCTTTTTTTCTATCTGTCTGTTATATAAGAAAGAATGGTGAAAAGTTCTCGGTCGAGAGTAAGGAAAACCTTGTAGTCTTAGAATCTCATTCAACCTTCTAAATCTATAAATTCTTATAGTGGTCCACTAGGGAGAAATCTTTTGAACCAAAAAAAAAAAAAAAACAAAAACATAGCAAAAAGCAATTCTTTCTATCTGTCTGTTTTATATATATATATATATATATATATATATATATTATGTAATATAAAAAAATTTGAAAAAAGACAGGTTCAAATAAAATGAATGATATTTATTCAGCCAACGCTGCAGTGTTTCAATCTGTTTAGTAGATATTCTTTAGGGCTTTTGAAGTGAATCCGAATGAGTGCTAATTTTCCATTCAAAACATTTTTAAACAAGCTGATCAACAAAAGACTATCACAGTCTCTTTATTATTCTGTGATAAATTTTACTTTTCCTTAAATCAACAAAAGTCCTGAAGAAGATCTACTAAACAGATTGAAACACTGCAGCGTTGGCTGAATAAATATCTCTCATTTTATTTGAACCTGTGTTTTTCAAATTTTTCACTATATTACATACCGTCGGATTCACTTCCATTTTTCTCTATACATATATTATATATAGTATATATTATACAGTCAGAGTTCTTACCACTGAGCCATCTTTACACCCACTTTTTAGAAATGGAATTTTACTGTTAAAAACATATTAGGCCACTGGGAGTGCTCTATCCATTTTAAAGAGTGTGTGTATATGTATGTATGTATGTATATATATATATATATATATATATATATATATATATATATAGTAATGCTGATAGCTTTTTGATTTAGTGTATCCTGGGATGCACATATTTGCTTTGAATGAGTACCCAGGAAAATTTATGGGTCCCAACTAAAGCCGTCTAACTCCTACTTTGTAACCTATCTTGTGTAATTCATTTCTAAGAAACTATTGAAATCTATCTACAGTTAGCTTGAAATGATGAGGGAAGAAAAAAGAAAAACACTGGTACGCATGGATATGATTTTACTGCATTGTTTTAGGTTTTTGTGCATCAGGGACACAGGACGCGTCCCTGTCAGCATCTCTGTGTGTATATATATATATATTATATTATATATATATGTGTGTGTGTGGTGTAGGATATCAAGTGTTTTCTTGATAGGATTAAGAACTTAAATGTACCTATAAAGATTTGCATATATATTTTTACATATACGGAGTATTATAAATAAATGAATACCTTAGTTCAGATATAAATTTATTTCAGCATTTTTTGGCCTCTTTTAGTCTGATTTTTACTATATTGGAGACTTCAAATCCAGTCGCATTGTTATGGCTTTCCCATTTCACTGATTTTTCTGTATATTATTATTAACTTTATCAGTTAATTTGTTTGAATTGTTTCATTTTGTTGTTTATGTCATTTAGTATCCCACAATCCCTTAAGTATTAAGGTTGAATGGTTTTCGTCATATAGTACCTAAATAATAAGAATGGAATGATCTGTTTTTCCTATAAATAATGTCTGATGAAATCTCGGAAGAGAGAAACAATGTGATCTCATGGGAATTGTTAATTCAACCTAGCAGTTACTAATTATTCTGTTCACCTTGTATCTTTGCTTAGTAAACCTTTTCCCCTATCCTTAATACTTGTGTTTCCTCCTATTATTTCTCTGTTAACTCTGATACTTGGGTTACAACAGTTTTTAATGGCATATCAACCCTTCTGGGTTATTTAATGCCAAATCTTGTTTTTTTTTTTGTATATGATTTATTTAATTTCATGTTTATCAGTAAAGTGGAAGAAATAATTTTCATTAACTTGCAAACAGATTTATTTGACCATAGATAGAACTAACAGGTACTACTACTCTGGGTTTGAGTATACCTGAGAGTAATGACAACTATTCCACACTCCTCCAGAGGTCCAACATTGGAAGGAGTGGTAGTACCTGTTAGGGTCCCATCTATAGGTTAAATAGAAAAATGTGTTTATAAAAATAAAAGAAATGAGTATCCATAAAGAATGAATTTATTTCAAAACTTTGCTGACATAAAATGACCCAGCGAGGTTGATATGCCTTAAAACAAACCAAACCAAACCGAAATTGGAAGCACACTGCTAGATGCAGTTTTAGTGTCAAACCTAGACACTTGAGTATTCCTTTTTAGGAAACAGGATATTATATATATATATAATATATATATATAAACCCCTCTGCATGTGCACGATGCGACACTAGGTCAATTTCTTAGGCAGAATTTAACGGGTTTGAATTCAGAGTTTTTCTTCTCCTAGACTGGTTACCTAGCCAAGGTTAAAGATCCAGTCTGACCCACTATTTACCCATAGCTGAAGGGAGAGAAGTTGGATGCATACCATTCCCATGGGTATTAGCACTATGTGAAATGCAAACAGCCTTGTCCAGGATTTGAACTCAGATTGACAAGTCCATTTCCTACAACTCTAACCATTACCCCACACACCAGGGAATATGTTATATAAAATAAAACAAAGTAAAATCAGCGGAGTGGCCTAATGTTGTTACCAGCTGGACAGTAAGGGAATTGATTACCTTTTCACTAACAGCTAGACCAGTGAGATTGTTTTTTGTATCTGAGGTGGAGTGCAACACCTACCATCAACTTCCCGCTTTACCACACTGATCCATTTGTGCTACTCATGCGCTGAGTTGGTGTATGGAACCTGGAACCTTGTGGTTCCTAGGCAGATGCTCTACCAACTAAGACTAAACTGGCCCTATGTTATGTTATACCCAGGACACTTGAGTATTAATTTTTGTGAGGACAGGGGATATGTTGTATAAACCTGGCTGTAAATTGATGGTTGTTCTCTTATGGATCAGGGATTTTTTTTTATGGATCTTTGACATGAGAAATTTTGTCCCCCCCCTTTTAATTCATTTTAAAAAAAATCTTTTCTTTTTATTAAAGCACATTTCATCTAATTAATAGAGCTTTAACAAAAAAAAAACAAATAAATTTTTTTTTTTTTTTAAATTAAAAAAAATTTGTCACAATAAAGAAAATGCACTGATCCATGCGATGACTGTGATCCATTGTATGCACCATCCCACCCCACCCCATACTCACTAATTCAAAGAATTTTGAATACTAAAAGACATAAACAGCAAAAAATGAAATGATCGGCATTGCAGTCTCAGAAAATTTTATAATTTTTGTGCCCCTGAAGTCACAGCGCCTCCTGTGATTGTGAAAACAGCCTCAACCACAGATGTCACATGTGAAGGCTGTCCCTGCAGATGTTGATGTGCCAGTGCTTTGTTGCTGCTGCTTCCTTCTGGACCTCTTGGCTTCAGGATTTTGCGCCAGGGTGACTTCAGACATGAACAGTCCGCTATGGAGAGCCTACCGTCACCTAGAGCATTTCTGAGCCAAATTTTCCCAGCTGGAAGGGGTAATGCCAAAGTACCTGAGATAATTCTTACAGACATCCTTAAAACACAGCAGGGGGTGACCAATCTGTCTTTTACCAGATGAAAGTTCTGCATAGAGGATGTTCTTTGGGATTTGTCCATCATCCATCCAGCAGACATGGCAAAAAAATGAAATATACTTATAATAAAAGTTTTATAATTTGCTTGTAGCATTGTGTTTATATTAGTTTGGTAGTTGATTTTGAAGGCTATCACAATGCAAATGTAAAGAAAATTTTTTGATGGATCCTATCAACACGGTAACAGCTCCAGAACTTAGCTTTCAAAATCTTCTGACGAAGGGATCTTTATCCCGAAATCAAAAAAAATAAATCAAAGGTAGATGAACAACATCATAGTTACCTCATTTTTCTTTACACTTAAAAAAAAATAATATTTAAAAAGAAATAGAATTGATTAATCAAATGAAAACCAAAACTAAGATAAAATTAGATAATAAAAAATTAATATTTAATATATATATATATATATATATTATATATAAAACGCTCTCCTATAAAAAGGATAGAGCACTCTATGGCGGTCTTTACATACATACAGATGTGTGTATTTAACAGTTAAAATCCCCTTCCCATTCTGTTGGTGATGATGGCGAGCAGTTAAGCAGCCCGACTAATGATGAATCAATCGGGTTTCTATCCCGGCTATAGGTAGCTTACAAATGTCTAGCCACACTGAAGAGATGTGATACGTCAAAAAATGGTGCCTGTGGATGACGATATATATATATATATATATATATATATATTGGCAGCAAGTTATTTTGTTGGCAAGTGTTATTAAATAACACGGAACATTTCTTTTTCATGATCTTGATTTGTATCTTTTCCAGTCTTCTGGCTATCTTTCTAATGTTGGGATCCAGTTGAAATAGGATTCTTCCCATACCACTACAACACTCTCTTGTCGCCTTACATACCATCTCTCCGATACTAGTGCCATAAAACAACATTTAATTACAAAACATCTACATAAATTCACTTCCTCCAACATTAGAAAAATCCTCACTGAAAATATTAAAATCATTTATAAAAATAACAATAAGAAACACCTACAAATTATTTAGGTGATATGCATAAGAAATAAAAAACCTAACTTTAATAAAATAGCATTCAACATATTAATATAATATATTAACTATCTTTAATAACTAATACACTAATCACAGCAACCCTCTAAAAATTTTTATAGAATCTTCTAATTTAAAAATATAGATAAAGAACAAGAAAAAGAAAAAAGAACTAACACAAAACATAAACCCCCTGAATACGACTGAAGAAAACAGTCGAAAGGCGCTCGGGCTGATAGTATGGGAAGAATCCTAACATTAGAAAGATATCCAGAAAAGTGGAAAAGATACAAATCAAGATCATGAAAAAGAAATGTTCCGTGTTGTTTAATAACACCTGCCTACAATATATATATATATATATATATATATATATATAATATTATTGTGAGAATGGGAAAATGAATCCGACAAATGAGGAAAAATGAGTAAAGAAAAGAAATGTAGATGGATAAAAATGAATTTTATCGATTAAAAAGTGATATCGATAAATTTCATTTTTATCCATCTACATTTCTTTTCTTTACTCATTTTCCTCATATATATATATATATATACATACTTACTTTATATATATATATGTATATATATATATAATATTATAGACAATTGAAGAAACAAACAAAAAGGCTCATTATGTGAAATTTCTTTATTTTTTTAGTTTGGTTGACATACCATAAAATCAACCAATCAAGAAAGATGTTAAAAAAAATAATTAGATTTAAAAAAATTAAATTAAAACAAAAAATCAGTCAAACAAAGAACAAAAGAAATGAAAATCAAATCAAATTAGAAAAAAAAATGAAATCAATCAATCAAATGAAGAACAAAAAAAAATTGAATTATATTAAAATTAAATTAAATAAAAACAAAAATTAAATTAATAAAGAAATTAGAAACAAATATATATATATAAACACCAGGAGATGAGCTGCCTGACGATGGTGAAATAACCTGAAACCTGGGTAGTTGCTTATGAAAAACTTTTATATTTAAAAAATTCAACAAATAAATAAAGCTCCTACAAATTTGTGGTTGAGCACTTTGATTTCTTTGTTTCATCCCAAAACAAATTTTAAAATATATATATATATATATATTTTCGGGACCTCCCACCAGGCCGGATTAACACAAGGTCTTTTTTATTTGTTTTTTTTATTTATTGGGTATCCAGTGAGGATCAAACTCACGATTCAATAATAATGGATCTGCGAGACTAGCTTGCTAACCATTACACCACAAGAGAACACCTAGAAAAACTATGTATATGCATATATATATATAGTAATACCTACCCCATGTTTTTAATTGGTTCCAGTTGAAAAATTGACAAGTTGATAGCCATTATTTAGATGTATTATCCTACTAACATAGCCTAGTTTTTTTTTTATGTTAGCGCTATGTTATCAGTAAATGTTGGTAAATTATGAGCCTACAGTAGCCTAGGCAAGTTTTTTTTAGTTTTTTAATGTCAGCTATATAATCGGGTATTTTTGGTTAAATTATACTGTAAACAATTGATACACAACATGGAATTACGGTACTATACATTCTGAATGATACAGCTATTTTTACAGGCAACATAAATGTTATAATCTATACATATATAAAGGGAAGTTAGTGTGTATGTATGTATGTATGTTCTGGATGAAACTATGAAAATAAAATGCCTAAGTAAATATATATTGCACATAAATATCACCGTTCCTGGTTTTTGTGCAAAAATTATGAAGATTTGATTTATATTCGAAGATATTTAAAATTAAAATATACATAGAAATCAGCATTGAAATTCCTACTTAAAAATGTCCAGCATTTGTAAATCTAAAATAACATAATTCAATACACAGCCCCCCCCCCCCCCCGCGCCAAATAATGATGGTTAGCGCTTCTAGTAACATTATAACAACAGTTGTGTGTGTAATGTATGTACGTATGTATGTATGTCTGGAGGAAATTACTAAAATAAAACAATTTAATGACAATGTAAATATCTATACCATTCACTATCACCAGAGCTTTGTTAAAAAAATAATTAAGATTTTATCTATATATGGAATAAAGATTAGGATTTGAATAGTGAGAGAAGGGAAAATATTGTGTGTTTGTGATTTAAAACTAAAATCAGTTATGTAAGACAAAACAATCAATGGATCTGTGAGACTATAACTTTTTATTACCCCCCTCCTCCTACTCGGTATTGTCGGTAGCCAATTCTAGTCTAATAATTATTAGCAATTTTAGTATTTCATATCCATACTCTATACATATATAAGGGGCAGTTGTGTGTATGTATGTCTGGAGGAAACTACAAAACATAAAACAATTAACGACAATGTAAAATATATGTACAGATGGGTGTCAATATAATGTTCGTGGTAGGCTTGTAGCTTTTTGGGTGGCAAAATTAATGAGAGTCTACTCATATTGGAAAGATTATTATAAATTAGGATTTGATTAGTAAGTAAAAGGGACAAGTTTTTCGTTGAAGTTAGAATTCTTGATTTAAAAGTATAAATGACTTTGTATAGACCTTAAAACATACAATTTGATCTGCGAGCTCTAATTTTTTATTATATCCCTCTACCCCGCATACTTAGCAGGTTCCACGAATAGAGGATTTTATGTTATCTTTATATATAAAGCTTAATAAATCTCTATAGAAAATTCTAAATATTTTGACAATTATTTTTTGTAAAATGCTGCTTCTTTTGGTCTTCTGTAGACATAAATGTCTATAGTCGCAAAACGACGTAAAATTCGTCAGTTAGTTATTGACTTATGATTATTTATAAAAATAAACATATACAATAAAACATACCAATCATAAGTGTCATGGACATTAAGTTTCTTTCTTTCTCTCAATTATGCTATAGAATTTTTTTCAAAATTTCTTCTTCTTCTTTATTTTTTTTCATTTCAAAATTTTTGCTGTTCTACTTTGTC
>CM042168.1:24616519-24619019 GCA_023376005.1 Doryteuthis pealeii
TAAGGATATATAGAGGTGACGTATGGTGTGTACGGTATGGATAGGGAGATAGATTTAATGGGAAAAAAAAGGGGGGGTTTGACGGCAAATTCCTGTTCTTTTTTTTTAAGCAAGGATGAAGTTTCCTGCATAAGAGGAAAAAAATGTTTTTTCTTTTTGGGATTTTGGTCTCATCATCCATCCAGCAGACAAATGGCAAGAAAAAAAAAATGGAAGATATACTTATTAATAAAAAGTTTTTAATCAATTTGTGCTTTTGTAAAAAGCATTGGTGTTTTATATTAGTTTTTATTTTGGGATAGTTGCTTTTTGAAGGCTATACATGCAAATGTAAAGAAAAATTTTTTTTGATGGATCCTATCCAAAGGTAAAACAGGCTCCAGACTTAAGTTTTCATCATAAATTTGTCTTCTGACGAAGGTTCTTTTATCCGAAATATCAAAAAATAATAAGAATTATCAAGGTAGATTGCAAAACTTAGGTTTATATAGGTCATTTTTCCGTTTAACTTACAAAAACATAATAATATTTATTAAAAGAGTAGAATTGATTATATCAATATGAAAACGCACAACTAAGATAAATAGATATAAATTAATATTTAATATATATTTATAGTTAATTGTAATCATATATATTATATAATATATTAACGCTCTCTATAAAAAAGGATAGGAGGCACTCTATGGGGCGGATTCTTGGTTTCTACATACATGATGTGTGTATTTAACAGTTAAAGATCGCGGCCTTCCGGTTGTCTGTTGGTGATTGATGGCTGAGCCAGTTAAGCAGCCGCGAGCTAGATGATCGAATCAATGGTGTTTCTTCTATCGCGGTATAGGGTAGCTTACAATGTCCTAGATGGGGGAGATGTGAATAGCGTCAAAAAAAAAATGGTTGGTTGGGTGGATGACGATATAGGTATATATATTAGTTATTATGATATTTGATATTGATTGGGCAGCAGTTATTTTTGTTGGCTAAAGTGTTTATTTAACAGGGAAATTTTCCTTTTTCATGATTTGATTTGTATTTTCTGTTTTGGTATTTTTCTAATGTTTGGGATCCGTTGAAAATAGGATTCTTCGATACCCTAAAACACGTCTCTTTGGTGTTAATACATTTCTCTCTCGCGTACTAGTTGGATAAAAAATTTAAGATTAAAAACAATCTGACTATAAATTCACTTCCTCAACAATTAAGAAATCCTCCGGTGAAAATATTTTAAAAATCATTTATAGAATAACGATTAAGAAAACCGCTGAAAATTAATTTAGGTGATATGATAAGAATAAAAAATAGTTTAATATAAATTAGCATTATCACTATTATACATATTATGATATTAACTATTGTTATATGACTAATATTGAAACGTGAAGATTAAAATTGACAATAATATTGCATTAGAACGTGGACTAAAGAATTGTTTGATGATAGAATCGTTCTAAATTTAAAATAATATGATAAAAGAACGAGAGAAAAGAAAATAAAGAACTATAACACAAAACAGTATAAACCTGTGCGGGGCGTGTGTGATTTTGGTGTGGTGGTGGCTGTGTTGTTGGGTTGGTGTGTGGTTGTGGAGGTGCTTGTGGTGGTTGTTGAGTGTCAGGTTGGCGTTGGGTGGGGTGTTTGGGCTTTGGTTTGTTGGAGTGGTGGGTGTGTGTGTGGTAGGTATGAGTATGGTGGGGGTTCGTTGGTTTTGGTTGGGTGCTGGTCGTGGGGTTGGGATGGTTGATGGAGTATGGGGAGTGGGGATGGGGAGTGGTGTGAGGGGGGTTGTGGGTGGTGGGGTGTGTCTGGGTGGTGTAGGGTGTGTTGTCGCAGCCAGGCCAACACATGGTGTAGCGGTATCCCTGGTGGTAGTGGGTAGTGTTGTGGTGTATTTATGGTATGTTCGCCTGAGATTATGACGTGAAGAAACAGTCGACAAGCGCTCGGGGCTGAAGTATGGGAAGAATCCTAGATGGCTAGTTGGTGTGAGCAACAGGGGGGAGATATCAGAAAAGTGGAAGATTACAAATCAAGATCATGAAAAGAGAAATGTTCCGTTGTTGTTTATACAACCTGCCTAAATGATATTAATATATATATATAGTATTTTTAAATTAATTATTTAAATTTTATATGTGAGATATGGGAAATGAATCGAGCAATATGAGGAAAATTAGTAATAGAAAAGAATGGTAGATGGATAAAATGAATTTTATCGATTAAAAGTGATATCGGATTAAAATTCATTTTATGCATGCTACAATTTTCTTTTCTTTACTCATTTTCCTATATAATATATATTATATACATACTTACATTTTATATATATATGTATATATTATATGATATATAATATGACAATTGAAGAAACAAACAAAAAAGCTCATTTATGTGAAATTTCTTTTTTTTAATTTAGTTTGGTTGACATACCATAAAATCAACCAATCAAGAAGATCTTAAAAAAAATAATTAGATTTAAAAAAATTAAATTAAACAAAAATCA
>CM042168.1:24624019-24747491 GCA_023376005.1 Doryteuthis pealeii
ACCCTTTTCCTATCATTAATACTCATTGTGTTCCTTCCTATTATTTTTCTGTTAACTCTCATACTTGAGTTACAACACCCTTCATTGCCATTACTCCCAGGTCCACTCTGACCCGGAGAGGTAGTACCTATTATAATCCCATTCTATGAATTGAATAGATTTGCTTCACAAAGAATGCAAATATAAATGTTCAAATTCAGAAAAGGGAAGAATATTGCAGCATCCAGACCCTCCCTATAACCGTGGGTAGTATAGAGCTATATATATATATACACACACACACCAACCCCTCCGCACGAGCAGGATGCGACACAAGGTCAATTTTTAAGTTTAACAGGTTTGAATTCAGAGTTTTCCTTCTCCTAGACCGGTTGCCTAACCAAGGTTAAAGAGCCCAGTCAGCCCTACTATTTACCCATAGCTGGAGGGAGAGTAGGATTCATACCTTTCCCAAGGGTATTAGCGCTAAGTGAAATAATTGCCAGGTCCAGGATTTGAACTCGGGTCGACGAGTCCATTTCCCATGACTTTAACCATTACACCATGCGTATAGAGCTATATAAGACCTTCAATTGAGGCTGCACACAACTAATTTACTAACTGATTTTATTAGATCAGGGCTTCTCAAACTTTTAAGTCCATAAACACCTACAAAAAAAAAAATGGACCTCCTCCTTTTATACCCAGTCCACCTTGCAGTTGTTTTGTTGCAACCAATTATGTAATTAATGAATTCTGCACAAACTTTTAATCTAAAACTGTTAATTGTAAAATAACCGTAAAATAAACAGTAAAGTAAGCATAACATGTTAAAAAGAGATGCAAATATTTGTGTTGTGAGGTTTTAAGGGGTCAAATAAGAACAAAACAACGGGTAACGAAAAGTAGAAAAATGTATTAACAGAAAGTAGACAATACAATAGAGAGATGTGGAAATTACGTCCAACGAACAGAGTTATTGGCACTCGCATTGGCTTGCTTCTAAGCCACAATTATCCCTGTTTATTTATAGTAAGCCGTCGGCGCATTCCATTGGTCAATAGGGTGTATCACCTATAACAATTTGATACTAACTTAATAACTTACCAAGGAAGCACATTTCCTAATATGATGGGTGAAGCTGATGACTTTTGATAAGTTAATGAATAAACTTTGGCATGAAATAACCCAACAAGGGTTGACATACTGTAAAATTCATCCAAACCAACCAATCTAGATGGGTTGACATGCTGTTAAAATCAATCAATCAATCAATCAATCATTGGTAACTTTGTTCCTTGCTGGGTTAAATCCCTGGTACTATTGCACAATTATGAGCATGAGATAATATCATTATAATTGCATTTTATGTATAAATAGCATTAGATGTCAGAAACTCCTGAAGTAGCCTAACCCTAACCTTTACCCTCGGGGTGGGGGTCCAGTGTGCCTCGGCCTCTGGACAGGTGAGGTGTTAAATTAATAGCGTCGATCCCAGAGGGCCATCCCTCCAGGCAATACCTGCCTCATTGCACTTAAAGGGGCAGGGCTGAGTTTATTGCCCAGCGCCTGAGGGGAAATGCCGAGGGGATCAACGCAATTTTTGTTCATTCCCAAACATGAGCTTCGGCTTGTGGGTGGGCCCACATTAAAACGAGGCCTTGTGCCCAGTCCATAAAAGTGGGGTATGAGACAAATGTTCCTAACCCTTACCCTTACCTTAATCCTTGTATCTCTAAGGTTTCGGGTATTTCCGTGAAATGTAATGAATGTAATGCTTTTTATATTTAATATAATGATATTATCTCTTGCGCGCTATTGTGCATTAGTACCAAATCCCTTTTGTCTTTTTTTTTCTTTTTCTTCCTTGATCCACTTTCAGGCTCAACTTGACCGCCTCCCCTGTCTGTTTTCTCTCTTTCTTTTTTTAATCTACCTATTTCTTTTTCTTTTTCTTTTTTCAGATGACTTCTTGTATTACACTTTCTCTTTTCTCTGTATGTTCTTCTCAATGGTTTTTATCTGGCTTCTTTTCTGCACGTGGTCGATGTCTCGCTTTTTATGATTGGCTCTCTTATGTTCTGTTTGTGTGCTATTTGGCTTTCTTTCTTTCTTTCTTTTCTTTTTCTTACTCTTTGATTCATGCTCTTCTTTACCATATATTTCTTTCTTTTTCTTTCTTTTTCTCTCTCTCTTTATTTATTATTATTTTTTTTGCATGAATTTCTCTTCATTTTTATTCATTTATTTATTCTAATCATTGAATGAAAAAACAACCAAGTCAAGTCAAGTTTTACACTGTAATTATTTGTGTATAACATGCACACAAAAATTATCTTGTGTATAATACGCACTTGAATTTTAATTTGTAGCAGCTAAATTTAATTTAATAATTATTGTGTATAACACGCACCCTTAACTTTGGACTACAAAATTCTGGAGGGTAAAAATTATCTTGTGTATAATACGCACTTGAATTTTAAGAATTTGTAGCAGCTAAATTTAATTTAATAATTATTTGTGTATAACACGCATCCTTAACTTTGGACTACAAAATTCTGGAGGGGAAAAATTATCTTGTGTATAATACGCACTTGAATTTTAAGAATTTGTAGCAGCTAAATTTAATTTAATAATTATTTATGTATAACACGCACCCTTAAATTTGGATTACAAAATTCTGGAGGGGAAAATATCTTGTGTATAATAAGCACTGACTTTTAAGAATTTGTAGCAGATAAATTTGGCATAAAATAACATAAATAAATAGCATTAAATGTTTGAAACTCCTGAAGTACCCTAACCCTTACCCTAACCCTAGTGTCTCAAAGACAAGTCAAGTTTACACCATAATTATTTGCGTATAACAAACCCCCCCAATTTTGAACTACAAAATTCTGGAAGGGAAAAAATATCTTGTGTATAATACGTACTGACTTTTTAGAATTTGTAGCAGATAAATTTAACCCATATTTAGCATTTGCTCAACTTTTTATCAATTCCTAAGTCAGAAAGCATCCGTCTAGGAACTACAAGATTCTGGGTTCAATACCAGCCCTTGCCAACTTGGCACATGAGTAGCACAGTTGGGAGCAGATTGTAGGTGTGGCACTCCACTTAAGATGAAAAAATAATCTCCCTGGTCTAGCACTAGTGAAAAGGAGGTAGAGTCTGTCACTGTCCAGCTGATACTGACAATAGGCCACTCCACTGACTTTACTTTTACTTTACATTATATCTTAAAACACAAAATTTACACAGTTTTTAGAGCAAATACATGGACATGTTCACTCAAAAATGCAACAAGTTTGCAGTGAAAATTCTCTGTAATGGCTAAATTCCACCTTAAAAATTTTTTAAAAACTTTTTATCAGTTCATACTGACTAAAAATAAGAATTTATATAGTTTACATTTAATAAAAAAGAAGTCGTCGGGGTGGCCTGAAGTTGGTATTAGCCAATCAGCGAGGGAGTCTATCCCCTTTTCAATAGCGCTAGACCAAGGAGATGGTTTTTTGTATCTGAGGTGGAGCGCCACACCTACCATCAGCTCCTTACTTTACCGCACAGATACCTGTGCTACTCATACGCTGAGTTGGCGAGGGATGGTTTTGAACTAGAACTTGTGCTTTCTAGCCAAACGCTCTACCGACTGAGCTAACCCAGCCCTTAAATAAAACACAAAATTTATCCAATCTTTGCAGCAAATTCACTTGCATATTCACGCAAAAATGCCACAAAAATAAGCTCATATCAGGAGAAACAAAATTATAAACAAACACACTTTCCAGTGGATATTTCTCTGTAACAGCGTAAAACACATTAGTTTGGACTATAGATATAACTTACTTTCGATCATCTCATCCTAAATATGGTGAGGCATGTATATATTTACAAAACTCCTCCGCATGAACAGGATGCGACACAAAGTCAGTTTCTTAAGCGGAGTTTAACAGGTTTGAATTCAGTTTTCATTCTCCTAGACTGGTAACCTAACCAAGGTTAAAGAGCTCAGTCTGCACTACTATTTTACCCATAGCTGGAGGGAGAGTAGTCAGGGTATTAGTGCTATGTGAAATGCAAACGGCCTTGTCCAGGATTTGAACTCTGGTCGACAAGTTCATTTCCTATGAGTCTAACCAGTGCACCCCATGCCTCCATGATGAGGCATGTAGCTAGAAAAAAAGTTGATCATATAATTCTTATGCACGGTGCTTTGTATTTGAATGGGTTAGAGTTCTATAACCGTCCAAGAAAATTTATTTTTTTTGTCACTGTCAGATGTCTTTTAGCGGCTATTGTTGGTGGTTGTACCAGAGTTTGATCACCTCTGATAGGGTCAGCAGGGCGAGAGAAGTCTGATGTTGGAAGACCCGAAACTTCCCAATGAACCCTGCGGATTACATCACTGACGACAATCACCATCGCCCCAAATGTAGGAGCGTATATTTAAAGTATTGTGTATAATATCCACCCTTAACTTCTGGGCTGAAAAATCTGGAAAAAATAGTGCGTCTTGTGTGCAAATAATTATGTTAGTCAAAGAAAATCAAAATTTGCAAAAAGAATAACAATGTTTGATTAACAGATATCAAATAAACATTCTAAAGGGCATATTTGATATTGACCAATGTTGTAATTCCGTGTCAAATAATCAAGAAAAAAGTAAAATTGTCACCCACTCCCTTCAATTTTTCTTGAATTTTTTCCAGGTGTGGGCTACGTTAACGTTAGACAATCCCCAAAATTTGAGCTTTCAATTCCAACAATTGGCGGAGTTATGTCAATTTTTAGCTCTCCATATTTGGTGGGGTTGGCGAAAAATAGTGAAAATTTGTAATCTATTTTTGTCTGTAAAATGAGTTTTAGAGTTTCCCTACTACTAAGAATTGGTTTATAAAGGCATTTTTGCCTAAGGAATCCAAAAATTGTCTAACTTTATCATAATCCACATTTGGACAACTTTTCAGAAAAATTGAAGGGGATGGGTGACATGGCCTGGATGATTTGACATGGAATTACCCCAATGCTGTAATTTGGTTCTTAAGAAACCGGAAGTACCAGCTCTGCCATTGTGTAAGGAAAATGAAAGTACCGGTTACCATTGTTATTTGTCAATAAAAAGGTGGTAGGATCTCTCTCAGTAGCTAACAATCTGACTGGAGTGTTGTTTTGAATTTATTACAATTAGCTTCCTGAACAAATTGTGAAAATTGTCACTGTTATTTCAGTTTAGTTTAACATGTAAAACATAGCTCTTGTAAAAGGTTAATGTTAAAACTATGTTTGTACTGAGATTAAGGGCGAGGAGATGGATAAAATTCAAAAAGAAGAAAAAAAAAGGGTATGTTTTGATTGATAGAATTTTTATTAATATTTAGTCAGAGTTGAGATTCCTATTGGCTAAAAGATTCTCATCTTTGCTTAAAGAAGAAAGAATCGGGTTAGTATTCTTAAGTGGACAAGAGGGATGGTCTTATCGCATGTTTAAAGAGAAAGATTACTCAATAAAGATTACAGATTTAAACCACATGAGAGAACGCATTACCAGTCATTGTGCTGAAATTGATGGCAATGTAAACTTATTTAATCGAGTTCACTTGAATTTTGCAAGGCACATCAAGTTACGCATTGAAAATGATGGAAATCATATTGAAAATATTATTATAACATTATAATTAAATAAAATTGTTTTGTTTTAAAAGTATGTGTCAATCCCCATGTACACAGACTTTGTGGACACTATGTATATCTATAACTGGTTAAATCCTACTTAACGGGCATAAATTCACCATCATATGTTACCCCACCGAAAGAAAAAAAAATACTAAAAAACAAGGAATTAACTTAATTTAATGAACTTTTTGTGTTGATACATTAATGAATAAACAATATAATGCACCAGTTATTTTATTTGAAAACTCTTACATTTTTTCAGGTCAATTAACTTTGAACCACATGTTTGTGAATCTGTGTTACACCTTAAAGATATGTGGTTCAAAGTTAACTGACCTGAAAAAATGTGTTTTCAAATGAAATAACTGATGCATTATATTGTTTATTCTTTAATATATCAACACTGAAAATTTCATTAAATTCAATTCATTCCTTGATTTTTAGTATTTTTTTTTTCTTTCAGTGGGGTGACATATGATGGTGGAATTTATGTCCGTTAAATAGGATTTAACCCTATAATCCATAAGTACATTCAAATATCACCTGATGATATTGGCGTGTTTATCTTATAGAAAACAAAAAACATAGATATATATTTAATAATCAAAACACTTTGACCAAATATTAATAAATCATCCTCTTATTTGATGCAGGTGCCATTGAATAGAACAACTGAAACTTACTCTTCCATCACTCTCGTCTTTCATTGTTATTTTTTCTAATTAAGTATTTAGTTATAAGAGGAAGTAAAGAATAAAATGACAGTTATTTTATCTTGTTAATGGATTTCATTTAAGATTCTTTGCTTATATTCATTAAAATAAAACAAACATAGAAATCAATAATACTAAGCACATATTTATTAAATTCGATTTTTTAATATTAATATGCAAATTAGCCTTCCCGTTCACACTGTAAACCGCGTATATATAAATATAATTGCATGTTGTCATTATGTAGACATAGTAACATGTACAATTTTATTAATAATTGAGGTTAAATAAAAATAAATCATGGAGAATGTGATCAATAACTAAGAGAATTGTGACTTGAGTAGGAATATAGTTTTTACAATCTCCATAAGATTATCGGATTCATTTCCATTTCTTCCTAATATATGCATATACATATATATTAATATCAATATGGAGGCGTGTGGGCTAGTGGTTAGAGTCGTGGAAAATGGACTCGTCGGTTCGAGTTCAATTTCTAGACGAAGCTGTTGGCATTTCACATTCCGCTAATACCCTTGGGAAAGGTAGTATGAATCCATATATTCTCCCTCCAGCTATGGGTTGAATAGTAGGGCTCTTTAACCTTGGGTAGGTAACCAGTCTAGGAGAGGGATAACTCTGAATTCAAAATTCCTGAGGTCAGTTGTTGATTGGGTTTGTGGCATTCCTTGATGCACCAATTCTTTCCTATCGACTGTGCCAAAAAGTATAGAATGGTCCTACACAAGCCTTCACCACTATAAACAAATCACTGTGTTGGTTGTTCATTGGATGAACACTTGTTACATAATCTATGCGGTTGCATAAGATTATTGTCAATCCCCTGTATTTCTAGAGGGATGGCCCTTTTCATATCACAAGCGGGACTTTCCAAGGAATAGTACAGAAAGTCCACGAAATATGTGAAGTCACGTGGGACCTGGTTAAGTCCTCAGTTTTCAGTTGAACGTCAGGCAGTGAAGATGTCCTGCCTTAACTGGAACTCAGCATACGCGTGCTATGTTAGTCAGATGTTAGTTACATGAACTGTTTAGTTAAGGAAATAAAAGTTTAAGAAAATAACACAGTTTTGTGGTTGTAAATGTCTTGGTAACAAGACTGATATAGAAGAAGAAATGAGTTAAGTGCGACCGACAACCAAGATGAAGGACCAAGATGTTAGAAGAGACCTAGAAGAACTTAAGATATTAAAGACGCTAGAAGAAAGTAATGAATAGGGCATACAACACACTCGTGCGTCGAAAAATTGACGAGAGAGTCAATTTTTCGACGCATGAGTGTGTTGTATACCTTATTCATTACTTTTTTCTATTCCTCTTCTGTTCTTCTAGCGTCTTTAATATCTTAAGTTCTTCTAGGTCTCTTCTAACATCTTGGTCTTCGTCTTGGTGACTTTGTCTTGGTTGTCGGTCGCACTTAACTCATTTCTTCTTCTATATCAATCTTGTTACCAAGACATTTACCAACCACAAAACTGTGTTATTTTCTTAAACTTTTATTTAAAAATTTTTTTTAATATCAATAATATGGTTTGTTACATTTATAAGTAAAGATTGCTCAATATCATTGATAGAGCATATCTATCTAAGTTAGGGTAGCAGAGACATGAAGTAAATGGCAGTTAGTAACTGGCAGTTTCTGACCTATGACACCTGAGTCATAGTGGGAGGGCTAGTTTAGTTTGTGGGCATTGGCAAGAAACTACCAGTTACTGCCATTTAACTGGAGGGAGAATAGTTGGATTCATACTATTCCCAAGCACTGTGTAATGCAAAAAGGCCTTGTTCAGGATTTGAACTTGGTTTGCCGAATTGACTTCCTACAGTAATAGCCATTATGCCATGAGCACTTACACACACACACACACACACACACATATATATATATATATATATATATATATTTATTTTTAGAAATTAATTGAAAATTATTTATTAGCTATTTATTTAACCCATCAAAGAGTGTATGTATGATCATTTATATATTATTATCCACATGTTTTATTTTTAGTGTTGATCATATATATATTATATATATATATATATATATATATATTAGACAAAACGTGACCCATTGGGTCACCCATTCAGCTCTAGGTAGATAATTGAGATTAGGGAAAACGGAATTAGCAAAGCAAATAAGAAAAAAAAACAAAAAAAAAACGGCCGGATGAAACCTTAAAATCATTTTGTTTCTAAGAAAGGAAATGTTTGACCTCAAGCTACAGGTTACTGGTTGTGAAATTTAACATAGAAATACATTTCAAATTCTCCTGGCTCTCTCTCTCTCTCTCTACTCTCCAGAGAAACTAACATATAACGAGGAGGTAGTCAAGAGATACATAGAGGGGAAGAAAGAGATAGACACAGAGTAAAGTAAGAGATTGGTCGATTTTTTACTTAATTGCAAATTACGACTAATTAGAACCGATTAAAACAGAATTTTTTTCAAATTTAATTCAATCCTAAAAGTAAGGAATAATTTAGTATAATTTTTGTGTCATTAAACTAAACAGTAAAAAGCCTTTAGGAATCAAAAATTGACTAACTCAGCTTAGTATAATGATAATATATATATATATATATATATATATATATATATATATATTATATATATGCTACCTGTTTATGTTAATCATATTAAAAGTAGGACTTATTAAAGATATACATAAATCTTTTGATTTACTCTAATGATTACATCTGTCATGACACAGCAAATATTAAAGGCATTTAAGGAAATTAATTGGAAATTATTTTACTATAGAAATGCATTGGAAATTATTTTACTAGCAGTTTATATAACCTGTCTTATTACTGATAGAAATTATTAAACCATATATAAAAATATTTATTTATTCTGATTATTAAATCTATAGTGACAAATACAAAAAGCATTTATAGAAATTAATTGGAAATTATTTTACTATAGAAATGCATTATAGATTATTTAATTACCATTTCTGTAACCTGTTTCATCATTGATAGAAATTACTCAACAAATATTTCAGAAACTTTTATTCCTTATAATGATTACTAACCATTACTGTCTTATCCCTGATAGGATTTATTAAACAAATACAACAAAACATTTCTTCCCTCCAATCATTATATATATATATATATATATATATATATGTATTTGGGCAGCATTCTTTCATTTATACATATAGAATTAAACAAAAGACACATCTTCTGTTTAACAATTTTATTTTTGATCTTTTCGAGTTTTCTGGCCAACTTTTTAATGTTCGGGTGGAATTCGTGAATAAGTCCACCAAAGTTCAGGTCCCGAGTACTTTCAGCACTTTGAAATACACACATTCTGCACAAAGAAAAAAAATAAACAAAAACTCCAAATACTAGAAGCTTTATACATAAACAATACAAACCATCCTTAAACAAAAATTAATTTCCAATGCAGTACACACATTTTAAAATGCTTATAACACCTTTCTTATCAATTCTTCTCCTTCCAGCCTCCACATTAATTTAATTTTTAAAAAACTGGAACACATCACCTCTGATGATGGCACTTCGAAGTGCCGAAAGTACTATCATTCCACACGTATATTCATTCCTTAATTCTAATTTCTATATTGTTATCAATTTAATTCCAACAACATGGATACTATATATATATATATATATATATATATATATATATATATAATACCAAAAGCATATTTTTATTTTACTATAGAAATGCATTACAAATTACATTTGAATACACTGGCCTTGGTCCAGCTAAAACAAAGTTTGTAAATATCTTTGAATTCATATAATATGTGACATCAGAGGTAGGGTTTATTAAACAGATCAAATTTTGTTATTAGGTTGAAAAATTAAACAATAATCATGGCTGTTATTATCCTTCTACATTTGATACAAAGTATATATATATATATATATATATATATAGATGCTGATAGCTTTTTGATTTAATGCATACAGGGACTCACATATTTGCTTTGAATGAGTCCCCAGGAAAATTTATGGGTCCCAACTAAAGCTGTCTAACTCCCATCTGGTAACCTATTCAGTGTAATTCGTTTCTAAGAAACTATTAACATGTATTTACAGTTAGCTTGAAATGGTGAGGGAAAAAATAAAGAAAAACACTGGGATGCATGGATATGATTTTACTGCGTCCTTTTTTATCTTTATGCATCAGGGACACAGGATGCATACCTATCAGCATCTGTGTGTGTGTGTGTGTGTGTATATATATATATATATATATATGTGTGTGTGTAAGAATGGAAAGGGAATTGAATCTGACAGTATGAGGAAAAATAAGTAAAGAAAAGAAATGTAGATGGATAAAAATGAATTTAATCGATATCACTTACACGTGTTTTAGTCCGTTTATCAAAATGTATACGGATTAATAATAATAATAACGTAAATCCGTATACATTTTGATAAACAGACCGAAACACATGTGTAAGTGATATCGATTAAAGTGATATCGATTAAATTCATTTTTATCCATCTACATTTCTTTTCTTTACTTATTTTTCCTATATATATATATATATATATATATATATATATATATATATAAGAAAATTTTAGTTTTTTGTATTGTTTACCAACTAACTTTATTCGTACTTCGCTACTCCCTCCATTAGCATTGTAATTTTCAGCATTAACAAATTATACAATTGTGGTGTTATGGATAAAATTTGTTTCAAAGGAGGTAAGGAAAAGGGATTGTCAGAGGTCAAGAATTAACCCCAGTATTACTGTCATAACAAGGTATTTATAGGTGTGTTCAAAAAGTATTGAGATTGAAGCTGTATTTATCAGACCAGAAATAAACAATGAATTGTTTGGATTTACCCAACCCCTCCACATAAGCAAGATGTGTCACAAGGTCAGTCTTTGTCCAGGACTTGAAATGTGTTCACAGAGTCCATTTTCTATGATAGTAACCATTACACTATGTACACCTCCTATTAATTGTGGTATTGGAAGTGGTAGAGATCTTGAAAAAAAAAAAAAAAACACCTGCAATTTTTTTTTTTTTTTTTGTAAAGAGACCTCAGAATTATTTAGCCATTTCCCTTTGGGAGAAATATATATATACATATATATATATATATATAATAATAATGTATATTTAACCTAGGGCACTCACACATACCCCTCTTTCCCCATTTTTTTGCCCCCCCCCTCACTCTCTGGTTTACCCCCATTTGTTCTTATTAATTTCTTTACATTCTGACTTTTTTGTCACCGGTGTAAATACTGAAAAAGTACCGGTCGAAAAGGCCTTCGTATCCCCTTTATTTTATATTTTATTTCATAATAAAATATCACCTCCCCATTTTACATATGATTCCTCTACTTTTAGTAGTTTATAAGTTTTCATGTACCAAATATATATATATATATATATATATATATATATAGGGATGAGAATCATTCATGTGGAGTTCAGCCGTAGTGATACAGGTTAACTGTAGTGAGAACTCTATGTGCCTAGTACCAGTATGTGGACGGACAGAGCAAAATAGTGCATAAATGAAGTTTTTCCCTTCATTTATTCATTATCTATCTATCTATCTATCTATATATATATTATATATATATATATATATATATAGTATGTGTTTGTGTGTATATATATATATATATATATATATATATACACACAGGTAAAATTATCCTACTGACTGGTATGTAGGGGATAATTCTATTTGGGATCATCCATATCTTCTGTACATTCACAATGTATACTCATGTTGATGCAAACTTATAGATTTATACAAGGATTTTTACGAATTCATAAGAGAGCTCAATGTACAATAGCTGATGAATTAATTATATACAGAGCAATATTTATACTTTCAAAGAAAGAAAAACTTAGCAAACCATCATTTGGCTATTATAAGTTTATTTTGGCCAGAACTCAGTATGAGTCTAGTCATCAGATAGCGTATTACATAAAGACTGAGAAAAACTCGAATAGAGAATATATTTTTTCTTTCTCTTTTATAAGACCAGAGAAAACTCTTCTCTTCGAATACACCCACATAAAAAAACTTTTATATGATAATAATAATAACAACAACAGAAAAACAATCAAATACATAAAAAAATGTGTATATATATATATATATATATATATATATATATATATATATATATATATATATCCAAACTGATCAGTTATTTTATTTATTTTATTTTATTCCCAATTCTAGTTTTGTTTTGTTTGCCAATTTTGAAAACTGCATTTCAACTTATTTCTTTCTGGGTCGGACTCTGGTTTTACCATGTGAAATACTGTCGGAAGTTTGGAGAGTTCGTTTTATACCAATAAAATATCTTCAAATGCCTTATTTATTTATTTTTTTCCAATTTTTTTATTTTTATTATTATTCAAAACGAAAGAAAATTCAGCCTCTTCCAGCTAATCTGCATGCCAGCACGCTTGAAATTTATTTTCATTTATTTATTTCTCCCTTTTTAGCTGTAATTAGATAGTGCAAGATCTACTCTGTTTGTTTTAGGCTTGACGGGCCCCCCTAAAGGAAGTAAGCTGCTGTTGTTGTCACCCTCCAAGAAGGGAAAGATTCTCTCACTTCCTGACGAGAGTCATAGGACCAGAACGGTCAAGAAGCTGAAGGAAAGAAAGTTGGATATTCCGTTGACTGGCATTCACAGAAATGAGAGCCAAGAAAGACGATCGGGAACTAGGAAAATCGGATCAGGAAGGAAAAAGCCTATCATCTTCCGGGAAAAGAGAAAGCAGCCCAAGATGGCTTCTGCCGACAGGAGGCAGATAGTCGTTTCTCTGTTGAGACTCTCGCGTACGGACTCTAGTGGAAATGGCAACTACTATGAGAGACTTTCAGATAGTCCGTCTGCGGACACGTTTTCTGTCGCTGAAGTTAAATTTCATGGACAGGCTGAGTCCGAACGGGGAAGATGTTGTTGATTTTCAAAGTTAGCAAATGAAAGTTAATAAAAATGGAAAAAAATGAAAAAGATAAAATAAAAATAATAATTGATAACTGATCAGTTTGATTCCTTTATTTTTTTAAAACCATTTTTTATATGCATAAATTCTGTCCCTAAAACAATTCTGATTTCGTTTAATGTCTTATTGAAATTAGTAGCGATCGTTGTCTGTCAGATATAGGTAAGGAGTTCTTTGGTATTATCTGCGTTATTTGAACTATTGTCCTCATCTTCATTGATCAAAAATCATCTTCAGAGCTCATTTACTCCGTGGTGTTTAGGATTTGACTTTTATCTCCGATCACAAACACCACGGAGTAAATGAGCTCTGAAGATGATTTTTGTAAAATCGAAATATTGATCAATATCAGCTATGATTATGTTATAAATTGTTTTCTCTTTAACAGCATTGTGTGATGTTTTCATTCCACCTCTTCATACTCATATATATATATATATATATATATATATATATATATATATAATGTACAAAATGTATTTTCTACACACTGTCAGATTTCTTCATTGTTCTCTGTACAACGTTTCGGCTGATGTGTTCTCTGGCCTTCTTCAGGTATTTCTTATCGGACTCAGAAACCTTCTTTTCGGACTCGGGAACCTTATTGTCGTAATCAGGAGCCCTCACGGAACTTTGAATCTAACCCTTTATTCAATCCACAGGTATCCTGTTCTCAATCCGCTAACCATAGCTGGGGTAGAGGCGTTAAGCTGTGTTAATTATTATTCTATGTTACTGCTGCCCTGGCCAGGATTGAACCTGCAGTCCAGAGATACGTTGCACAGATAACAATGAAGATGAGGACAATAATCCGAATAACGCAGATAATACTAATCATCAAGCCCCATCTCAAACATTCAGAGAAATAAGGAGTTCTTTGTTTTGAGAAAAAAATTATACAACAGTTTCAGTGTAAAAATGAACAAAGATATCAAGATTTTATTATATTCTAGTATTGTACAATCAAAACAGATATTATTAGGTATTATTTATTACCAACCTTTACACTGCATTGAAAATAAAATTGTCTGTCAGATATAGGCAAGGCGTTCTATGATTTTGGGTAAAAAAGTCATACAACCGTTTCAGTAAAAAAAAAAAAAAAATGAATTAGTGAACAATTACTGTAAAATAAATATACCAAAATTTTATTATATTCTAGTGGAACAGATATTATTAGGTATTATTTATGACCAACCTCTACACTGCATTGAAAATCTCTAAACAAAAATGAAATTGCATAAAAAAGTGTACTCATTTTTGGGACTGGCATATATTCATATTTTTGGTTAGAGTGTTTCAATACAGTGTAGAGATTGGTCATAAATAATGCCTAATAATATCCGTTCTGATTGTACAATGTTGAAAGTGTTTGGGTAAAAAATATGGGACATACCATCAGGATCTTTGATTTTTCAGATATATATATATATAAGTTAAAAGAAAGGAAATGAATCCGACAGTATGAGTATGAAAAGGTGGAATGAAAACATCACACAATGCTGTTAAAAAGAAAACAATTTATAACATAATCATAGCTGATATTGATCAATATTTCGATTTTACAAAAATCATCTTCAGAGCTCATTTACTCCGTGGTGTTTAGGATTTGACTTTTATCTCCGATCACAAACACCACGGAGTAAATGAGCTCTGAAGATGATTTTTGTAAAATCGAAATATTGATCAATATCAGCTATGATTACGTTATAAATTGTTTTCTCTTTAACAGCATTGTGTGGTGTTTTCATTCCACCTCTTCATACTCATATATATATATATATATATATATATACTTTGGTGTGGTACCAAGTTTCTTGGTACAAGGTGATTCTAGGTGGGTCCTAATTCTCTACCAGTAGTTTGTTGCAGAGTTCAGGTTCCGTATGAGAGCTCAATGTTTAATTATTGTAAACAGAGCAAAGTTATTTGGGAATAAAAGGCCTTAAATACCATGGGTATCATGGTTATGGACCATTTCCACTCGCGAGTATGCTCACGAGCTTCTTCAGACCACTGATATATTTTATTTAGACCCTAAATAAAATATATCAGTGGTCTGAAGAAGCTCGTGAGCATACTCACAAGTGGAAATGGTTCATAACCATGATACCCATGGTATTTAAGGCCTTTTATTCCAATATATATATATATATATATAATGTACAAAATGTATTTTCTACACACTGTCAGATTTAATTCCCTATTTACTCCTATATATATATATATATATATATGGGAATAAATAGAGAATTAAATATATTTTCTACATACTGTTGGATTTAATTCCCTATTTACTCATGTAGAAAATATATTGTCTACATATATATATTATTTATATTTTTTGCTTGAAGGCAGTTACAATGCGTATATCGTATAAAATCGATAATTATAGAAAATAATCATGACAATCGAACTCGGCAAATATCGCACCCTACGTAGAACATTGTACAACTGTTTCAACTACGTAGGGCGCAATATTTGCCAAGTTCGCTTGTCATGATTATTTTCATTAATTATCGAATTTTATACGATATATGCATTGTAACTGCCTTCAAGCAAAAAATATAAATAATAATATACTTTACTCAACAATGCTTCTAAAGCAAATTATCAAATCTCATATATGTTGAAAAATCAGGGATTCTGATGGTAGAGAAATTGTGCCATATTTTTTACTTTCAACCATGTCACCAGTCATTCTACTGGGGGATTATTGGTGGTAGTGATGATTTGTTTGGTGTGAGTTTATATATATATATATATATAATAATGAAATGAAGCTAACAAAAAATGAAAAGTAGACAGACCAAATGAGAATAGGCTTATCAAAAAATTATTTTAAAATTTAAAAGTTATTTTCTTAAAAATACAAAAAATTTGCAGCAGGTTTTTTTTTTTTTTTTAGTTTTAAGAACAATATTTTCTTTGAATTGATATAAAAAAAAAGTATGTCTGATTCAATTGGCCTATTTTTATTCATATTTAAATTAAAAAAAAAAAAAATAGTGAATTTTAAACGTCTGGAAGGTGCCATTTTGAATTCAATATTTTAACTGTAGATCAAGATTTATTCAATCTATCTAAAAATATAAGTTTAAAAATGCACAATTTTGTGTCATGGTAGCATTAGTAATTAATCTAAGAGAACTCAATATATCATAAACATAGAGCTATAATAATTGCAGAAAAAATATGGATCTACCACGGTTTCGATCTTGAAGAGATCTCTTCAAGACTATTCCTGAAGAGATCTCTTCATGATTGAAATTGTAGTCAACCCATAATTTTTCCATGATTTTGTGTGTGTGTAAATATACAAGGTGAGTCTTAAAAGTATCAAGGTTGAAGCTGTATTTACCAAGATAGAAATGAACAATGGATGGAAAGTTTAATTTTTTAAGGTGTGTCAAAAAGTACCTTCAATCTCAATACTTTTTTGACATGCCTTGTATATATATATATATATATATATATATATATAATATCAAATTACCATGACCAGAAAATTCAGCAAAATCTGCGTGCGACATAGGGAAACACTAAATAGCTGTTTCAACCTTGTAAGTCTGCTGATAAGACCTAATAGGTTGAAATAGTTGTCCAGTGTTTATGTGGTAATGGTATAGTAATTTAATTATATATATATATATTTAGAATATGTGCTTATTTGAATCGAACCTAATTTTATGAAAGTTAAGTTCATATATATATATGTTGAAAAAATAAATAAATAAAGGAAAGAAAATGTTGAATGGATAAAAATTGTTTATTGTAGTGCCGTCATGTGTTTTGACTGAGAGAATGTCCTTGTACACAATGTATTCTATTTATTATTATTTTAAATACAAAATAAAATAAATAATAATAATAAAAAAAAATAGAAAATTTTTAAGTATACAGAAGAACGGCTGTTTTCTTTCCTTTATTTATTTATTCTTTCAACATACTGTCAGTTTCACTTCCATTTTTTCAACTTATATATATAATGAATGAGGCTGGTAATAAAAATGGATATGAAGCAAACTAAAGAAGAAAAAAATGAATGTTTGGCATCAATTGAGACTTATAGAAAAAAAGAATGAATGAATGTAGCAGACAATTTTAATCATTGGTTAATTTTGAAGTTAAGGAACAAAAGCTTCAGAAGAATTCTGAGACTTTCTACATAGGGAATAAAGTTCATTTGTATAATTTGTTTAGTGTCAAACAAAGTGAGATAATTCTGTTATTTTAATTAGCGTTCCGTTGTTGTTTATCATTGAATTATTAAAATAGATTTTTCAAGGTAATTGTATCCGTTAATGTTGATGAGAAATAACTTTTGATTATTAGCATTTTTTTTTTCTTTTTCTTTTCTTTATTTCTTTTTCTTTTATCTTTTTTTTTAAAAGTTTTTTTTTCTTTGAGTTCAGAGAATTTATTTAAAAAAAAAAAAAAAAGAAAAAAAAAAAGTCTTAGCAAAGCAAAAAGAGTATTATTATTTTTAAAATGTTTGAAATATTTTTCTGAAATGAAAATGAATTAAATTTGATAGACTGGAAAGATTTTTTTTTTTTATTTGTCTTTAAGAATTTCCTATTCAGCTAAATTAGTTTCCTCATTTTTGCTATTACCTCTATCAGACATGTCTTTTAGACAATTTGGTTTTTATTATTATTGGAGGAAATCTCTGTGGCATAGTATTACGGTCAAGTCACAGTTAAAAGCACCGATTCCTGCTAAATCACCTAAGTTCAGCAGTGATGAGCCTGTTCAATACTTAATTGACCACTTAAGCAACAGCAGGAACTGTAAGCAACCTGAGTCCTTTGTTTATCCAAATTACTTGATTCGGCATTAAATGACCCAAAAGAGGGTTGATATGCTGTAAAACAAAACAACCAGCTCTTCCCTGTCTGTCTCTCTCTTTCTCCTAGATCACCGAAGTTAAGCAGTTTTCAATACTTAATTGGTAATCACTAAAGCAACAGCAGGTACTGTAAGCCACCTGAGGCCTTTGTGTCACATTTAAGTAGTATATCTCTCTCTAAATAGGTTAAGCAGTGATGAGCCTGTTCAATAATTGACTGGGTGACCACTTAAGCAATAGCAGGTATTGTAAGCAACCTGAGTCCTTTGTTTATCAAAATGACTTGATTTGGCATTAAATGACCCAAAAGAGTGTTGATATGTTTTACATTTTTACATACAAATAAAACAAAACCAACCAACCAACCAACCAACCGTGGTGTAGTGGCTAATGTGCTGAACTGCGACTTTGTAGTTAGCAAGTCAGAATTCCAGTCATGCTATTGCATTCTCTTTCAGATTAATACCCTTGGGAAAGGTATGAACCCCGTATCTCCTTAGCTCTGGGTTAAATAGTACCATTATTGTTCTCCTACAACCAAACCAAACCAAAACATTCAGTAAAATGTCCGTTCGACCAAATGTTCTTTGGTGAAAGGTCTATTTTCATATTTGTTTCGTTAGTCTTTCTAATCTAATTGTAATATTTTATTACATTAAAACTTAAATACTTGTGCCCAGGGGTTCTATAGTAAAATAATTTCCAATGCATTTCCATAGCAAAATAATTGGACCATATGACCTTTAGGCACCCCTTTTTGATCTCGATTAAGCAAGGACATGTTTTTCATTTACACAGTCAATATCCGGTTGTTGGTTAGGGTTAGAGGTTAGTTTTATAATTAAAAAAAAAAATCTAAAAATTGTCTGTTAAAACCAGTGGATATTGACGGTGTAAATGAAAAACATGTCCTTTCTTAATCGAGATCAAAAAGGGGTGCCTAAAGGTCATATGGTCCAAATAATTTCTAATGAATTTCTATAGTATAATAGTTTGCAAGAAATCTATAGTAAAGTAGTTTGCAATGAAAATTTATAGTAAAATAGTTTGCAATGAAATTTTATAGTAAAATAGTTTGCAATGAAATTTTATAGTAAAATAGTTTGCAATGAAATTTTATAGTAAAATAGTTTGCAATGAAATTTTATAGTAAAATAGTTTGCAATTAAATTTTATAGTAAAATAGTTCGCAATGCATTTCTATAGTAAAGTAGTTTGCAATGCATTTCTATAGTAAAATAGTTTGCAATGCATTTCTATCCCTGTGCTACTCATACACTGTGATTCCTAGGCAAGTACTCTACCAACTGAGCTATAGATTACAATAAAACATTGAGTAATCATAATGTGGTTATGATTTGTTAGTGGGTTTATTAAGTAAGTCACTTTCGATTGAGAGATTTTGTTTTCAAAGCTCTTAAGATTTTTCTTCTGAAGTAAGAATGGATGGTATGTAATTCTTTAACATTTCTTGCCTCAAGAC
This sequence comes from Doryteuthis pealeii, assembly GCA_023376005.1. Classification (NCBI taxonomy): domain Eukaryota; kingdom Metazoa; phylum Mollusca; class Cephalopoda; order Myopsida; family Loliginidae; genus Doryteuthis; species Doryteuthis pealeii. Next base: position 24,643,731 of record CM042168.1, read on the forward strand.
CTACTTATGAACCTCATGAATAATACTTTATTAAACATCAATATCTTAGTAAGTAAAGTCAACGGAGCAGCCTAAAGTCAGTATCAGCCTGACAGCGAGGGAGTCTATCCCTTTTTAATAGCGAAGCAGATCGTCTTGGAGTCTGAGGTGGAGCGCCACATCTACCATCAGCTCCTTACTTTACCGCACAGATCCCTGTGCTACTCATACGCTGAGTTGGTGAGGGCCGGTTTTTCAATAGCGAAGCAGATTGTTTTGGGGTCTGAGGTGGAGCGCCACACATACCATCAGCTCCTCACCTTACCACACAGATCCCTGTGCTACTCATATGCTGAGTTGGTGAGGGCCGGTTTTTCAATAGCGAAGCAGATTGTTTTGGGGTCTGAGGTGGAGCGCCACACATACCATCAGCTCCTCACCTTACCACACAGATCCCTGTGCTACTCATACGCTGAGTTGGCGAGGGCCGGTATCGAACCCGGAACCTCGTGGTTCCTAGTCCGAGGCTCTACCGACTGAGCTAAGATAGAAAAAAAAGGGAGGTGCCCAACAGGGTAGGTTGATTTTTAACTAAAAAAAAAAAAAAAAAAAAAAAATCAAATTCTTTCAAACAGCGAAAGTTGTGTTTTGGTATAATGAATACTGATACAAAATTAATACTAAAATATTCCTTTTAGGGTTGAGTTATGTTTGAAAAATATTCCATTTTCATTGGTTCTAGTTAGTTGTAATTAACAATTTAAGTCAAAAACCGACCCGTCACCCACTTACGTTCTGCCTATCAGTTTCACCCCCTCTATGAATATCTTAATTACCTCCTCGTTATATATATTAGTTTCTCTCTGTGAATAAGAGAGAGATGCGAGTGATTGTGATAGACATTTAACTACTCACTTTATTTGTATGTTAAGATTCAGCAACGAGCCTGTAGCTTTTATAAAATTCCATGATCCATTTCAATTTAAATTAGGCCAAACGTTTCCTTTCTTAGAAATCTTACAAAATGATTTTAATGTTTTTTAACTCACTGGTTGTACATTTTCTTGTTTTTTTAAAAAATTCAATTCACTTTGAAAAATCTCTTTTTCCTAATTCCAATTATCTACAAAGAGCTCAATGGGTGGCCCAATGGGGCACGTTTTGTCTAATATATATATATAAAGCATCCTGTTTCTATTGAAAATAACTTTATTTGATGATAGTCACACACACACACACACACACATATATATATATATATATATATATATGTGTATATATATATATATATATATGTGTACATATATATATATAACAAGATATCACACTTGCACTATTGTTTGACGAAATAGCATTAAAGATTGTCAACTAAAATGCACCAAAATTCCTCATTTTCCATCATTTAGCCTAGAAATTGGTTAGAAAATTTGGCAATTTCACTATCTAAAACAGAAAGTATTGTCAGGTAATTTATGAGGAAGTGCGTCCCGGTCCCCTGCCTCCGAAATTGCTGCCCGGTGAATTTTAAAATAACAACCCCAAGCTTCTGCAAGTTTCATTGTGTTAAATATTGGGGGGAGGTAAATTTCATGGGGTAAAATAGGTGTTACCTATTGTTTATCTATCTATTTATCTCAGTCTATTCAAAACTATCCATCTTCATATCTATCTATCTATCTATCTATTAAATACTAAGATTTTCTTTTATTACGATAAATATTAATAAACAAGAATTATGACAAATTACGGTAAATAAACCAGAATTATGACAAATAAACACGAATTACGACAAATTTCTATAAATAAACAAGAATTAAGACAAAAAGAGACCCCCCTCCCTAAAATACATTTAACGGCCTAAGTTGGTTGTTTTCTTTCAAGTAACACCGATGTGGCGCCGAAGCTAGAGGTCGTTATTTTAAAATTCACCGGGCAGCAATTTCGGAGGCAGGGGACCAGGACGCACTTCCTCATAAATTACCGATTGTCATTTTAAACAAAACTTATGAAATATTTTGAACTTGAATTCAAATTCAAAATATGCCCTCCATCACCTCCAATATGCTGCTTTTTACCTAATAATTAAGCTGTAACAGTGATAACATTTTAAAAGATTGAAATCTATTTCCTCAAACGAAGGCAAAGTTTTGAAGAAAAATATTTTGTATGGTAATTCATTATGTTAATTTTCAACTTTCACCACAGTTCCAAAATTGACCTACCCTAATGCCCAAGGAGGCATAATAAACAAATAAATAATCTGCTACTTCTTTTTCTTTAAAAGTTTCATGTCATTGGTCAATGAAAAATTTATGCCAAATCTATTGCTACAAACACTAATTGTTATTCATTAATGAATATATATATTTTATAAAAAAAGAAGGTTCGCAAAATGTATTTTGTTCTCAGAAAAATTTTTAAAATTCTTTTTGTTTTACATATGCAACACGTGTTTCAGGTCTTCTGGTATCTTCTTCAGGCTTTGATTGATAATATGAAATTTTTTCATATTATCAATCAAAGCCTGAAGAAGATACCAGAAGATCTGAAACACGTGTCGCATATGTAAAACAAAAAGAATTAACAAATTTTTTCTGAGAACAAAATACATTTTGCGGACCTTCTTTTTTTTATAAAATATTGAATTTTCTCCCGTTGGAACCAGAACAACATTTTATATATATATATATATATATATATATATATATATATATGTATTATAAAGTTAGTATTCTTTTGTGAAAGATTTCTCATGAGTTTTATCGAAAATATATTTTATGTGAGTGCAACTCTATGTATTTACCCAAACCCTCTGCTACAAACAGGATCTGACACAAGAACAATTTTTTAAGCAGAGTTTAACGGGTTTCAATTCAGTGTTTTCCTTCTTCTAGACCAGTTTCTATACCAAGGTTAAAGAGTCCAGGCTGTCTCACTATCCACCCGTAGCTGGAGAGAAAATAGTTGAATGCATACCTTTCCCAAGAGTATTAGCACTATATGAACTGTCTGGACTTAGCAACCCGAGTTCAAATCCTGGATAAGGCTGTTTGCATTTCACATAGCACTAATATCCTTGGGAAAAGAATGTATCCAACTATTCTCTCTGCAACTATGGATAAATTGTAGGGCAGACTGGACTCTTTAACCTTGATTTGGCAACCAGTCTTGGAGAAGGAAAACTCTGAATTCAAAACTGTTAAAATCCACTTAAGAAATTGATATTGTATTGCATCCTTCTCTTGTGGAGTAGTTAGTAAATATGTTATATATAATATATATATATATATAATATATGAGAAGTAAATACACACGCGGTATGTTTATGATATGGCTTTTTTTAGCCGAAAATTATTTGGAGAATATGTGCTTAATTGAAGTCGTACCTAATTTTGAAAGTTTAATTAATAATTAATTAGGTGGGCATACCTATTGAAATGTAAGGTTAAACAAATCGAGAAAAATCAATCTCTGTATGTACATTTCGGCCTATTAGGCCTCATCAGCAGAGCTATAGATAGAAAGACGCATAGCTCTGCTATTAGGCCTCATCAGCAGAGCTATGCGTCTTTCTATCTATAGCTCTGCTGATGAGGCCTAATAGGCCGAAATGTACATACAGAGATTGATTTTTCTCGATTTGTTTAGCCTTACATTTCAATAGGTATGCCCACCTAATTAATTAATTATTAATTAATTAACTTTCAAAATTAGGTACGACGACAATTAAGCACATATTCTCCAAAAAATATATATTCATTATAGTGTACAATACATTTAAGGAACGATTTTTACCATTGGTTTCAAAGCAGCCACTTATTGTCAAGACAACGCGCATGTTAAGAAATGCAGGAAATGTCAATTCATTTATATATGTGTGTACTTATGCGAGCCAAATTTTTGTATTTCTCTGCCTAGGGGTGAAAGTAGTGCGTATTAACGTTTCTTAATGGGCGTCTTGCCTTGACGATAAGTGGCTAACATGCTGCTTTGAAACCAGTGTTAACAATCACACCTTAAATGTAATGTACACTATAATGAATAAATAAATACAGCTCTTACACCTGTAATTGAGCACTTTATTTTCAATTGTTTAATACAAGAAAAAACTATATATATATATATTAGTTAAAAGTAAGGAAATGAATCCGACGGTATATAAGGGTAAGGTAATATGAAAAGCACACAGATGTTGTTTAAATAAAGTTATTTATTCTGCCTTATTCTGCTGATATTACAATATTTCAATTTGTTAAAAATCTCCTTCAGAGCATCACAAAATGGTCACAATTTTCATAAATTGTCTTCTTATTAACACAACATGAAGATTTTTAACAAATCGAAATATTGCCATATCAACAGAATAAAGAATAACTTTATGTAAACAACATCTGTGTTTTTCATATTATCTTATCCTTTTATATATATATATATATATATATATATATATATATATATATATGAAAGTACGTAAATAAACATTGTGTTTATTTGATATGGCTTTTAGCCGACAATTTTTGGAGGATATGTGCTTAATTGAAGTCATACCTAATTTTTGAAAATTAATTAGTTAATAATTAATGAATTTAGATGGGCATATATGTTCAAATGTAAGGCTAAACAGACATTTTCTCGATCTGTTTAGCCTTACATTTGAACATATATGCCCGCCTAAATTCATTAATTATTAACTAATTAATTTTCAAAAATTAGGTATGACTTCAATTAAGCACATATCCTCCTCAAAAAAAAAAAAAAAAAATATATAACTCTTACACTGAGTGCCTCCATTAAGTGTATTTGTGTTTTATTTATTATTGTTAAATTCTGCCGTTGTTTATTACTCACCCATTCAGTCAATGCTGAGCACAACTATTGCCTTTAGAGAGAACAATTTCTTTTTTTTTTTATATATATATTGTTTTATTATGATATTATTCTCCTTCTTCTTTGTTGATGTTTTAAAACCTTCAGCTCTCAAAGACAGTAAGTGAAGGCATGGTGAGATTAACTTATGTGTTTTTTTTTCTTTTTCTTCATCTTTAAAAAAAAAAAAAAAAGATCTAATGAATTTTTCCCCCTTTTCTGTCATCCAAAACTGTTTTTCATTATAAATATATTTGATTTGAAGAAGGTAATGTTAAAATGAGGTGGTTTTTATCATTGTCTGACAGGAAGCATTATATTTTGGGTCAGAAAATCAAACTGTTTTTTCAAATATAAGAAAACATGTATTAATTTGTATTATTTGGACTATTGTCCTCATCCTTATTGTTATATACACAATGTTTCGCCTGATGTGCCCTCTGGCCTTCTTCAGGTGTTACTTGTTGAACTCAGAAACCTTCTCTTCGCACTCGGGAACCTTCATGTTGTAATCAGGAGCCTTCATGGAGCTTCGAACTGAACTCTTTATTCAATCCATGGGGGTAGACGGTTCTCATTCCGTTAACTATGACCAGGTACGAGTGCTAAGCTATGTTAAGTATTCTATGTTATTATCACCCTTGCCAGGATTGAACCTGCAACCTTGAGATGATTGTCACTTAGAACTGTATTAACTCAACCCTTATATCCATTACGCCATGTGTCCAACTGAAACTTTGTGTATATGACAATAAAGATGAGGACAATTGTCCGAATAATCTAAATAATACAAATTATCAAGCCTCATCTAAAAAAAATTGAGAGAAATTGGATTAATTTGTTGATAATTCAATTTTTGCAATGATAAAATTGTTTAGATTAGCTTTATTGAAAATTGAACCACCCAACATTAGTTAATTTGCTTATTTTGCTTGGATAATTGCTTATACAAGAAAAAACTATATATATATATATATATATATATATATATACCTTTGAAAGGAAGGAAAAACTCAATAAACCGTCATTCTGTAATAAATTTATTTCGACTAAAACTTAAAAGGCTTTTAGAAATTTAAATCAATTTCCAAAATACCGTAAATTTTCAGTCTCATCAGACAGGCGGCACAGTGCCATCTGTCTGATGAGACTGAAAATTTAAGATGTTTTGGAAATTGATTTAAATTTCTAAAAGCCTTTTAAGTTTTGGTCGAAATAAATTTATTACAGAATGATGGTTTATTGAGTTTTTCCTTCCTTTCAAAGGTAAATATTGCTCTGTATTCAATCTAAAATAGATTATTATACATTGAGCTCTCTTACATACATACATACATATATATATATTATATATACAGGTTATTAGAAATAATAAGATTGAAAATGATCTAAAATTTTAACAGCATGTGTAGAAGTAATTCAAAATTCTATGTTTTGTGTTTAATTTAATTTCAAGTATAGAAATATTTCATGTTATCAACACAATGATCATATCAAAAAAATCTTAAAGGAAATCATTCTAAAAGATTTTCTATCTCAAAAGTTCAAAACATTAGAAAGGAAACTGATTGTAAAAAAACATATATATATATATATAATTGACACAGGGGCAGTTTCTTAAGCGGAGTTTAACAGGTTTGAATTCAGAGTTTTCCTTCTCCTAGACTGGTTACCTAGCCATGGTTAAAGAGTCCAGTCTGCCCTGCTATTTACCCATAGCTGGAGGGAGAATTGGATTCATACCTTTCCCAAGGGTATTAGCACCATGTGAAATGCCAACAGCTTCGTCCAGGAATTGAACTCACGTTGATCTATATATGTGTGGGGTGAGGTGTTGCCTGCTTTATATATATTAAGTAGATTGAATATCCCATGGCCGAAATGAGTGTAGGATGATTGTGAGTGTTAGAATCATGATAAAAAAGAAGAAGTAATATTATCCAGACTAAGAATAGGACACTCATACATTACCCATTCATACCTTCTCAAAAAAGAAGCATCCCCATATTGCATACCATGCCAAAAATCCTACACAATCAAACACATATTAACAGAATGTAGCAACCTAAAACAAATACGAAAAAAATACTACCAAACAACAAATCTAAAACAGGTATTCTACCAAATAAACCCAGAAAAACTACTTGGATACATAAAAGAAGCACACATCTACAACAAAATCTAAAAATCTTCAAAAAAAAAAAAATGAAAACACAAAAATATATGTTAAAAAAAATCATCTAAAAGTTTCACAGATTGCTCCACCCATTCAAAGATCACTCTATTCTCAAATATCTAGTTCACTGTCAATTATCTCAAATTAAAACATTCATTTGAAAAGAAAAGTCATTCAAACTGTTGCATAATTGATGGCCATACTATCAATTATGCACTGTTAGTGTAGAGAATTCATTGAATTCAAACCTAACCATTAACAACAGTTACAGAGATTTTGATGGACGTCTCTTAACCTTATTGTGACCTCCTCTTCCTGTTTTGCCAGGCAAGCATGAGAGAGTTTAGTTAGATAATCAGTTTCTAGTTAGCTACTGAAGAATGAAGACACAATAGCAGTTAGCTATATTCTTACTGTGCGGCTGAGTGTTCCGGACCCAAGAAAGAGAAATAAGAGCTAATAATAACAAAGCAGGACATTTCAACCAGATCTTAAGAAGGAGACAACCAGAAACAGTTAAGAAGTTAGAAAAGCTGCTACTCAGCCAGACAAGAACCTACAGAAAAGATAAGTATGAAAAAATACAACCATGGGTATACCCTCATACTATATATACTATTCACCGTTCTCACTTGTGCAAATTGACCAAGCAACAGTTAACCAAGTGGTCAGTCGAAGACCATAGAACAATCAAATAAAATAACAAAAAGGCAAAACTGAAGACAATAAATGTGACTAAAAGAAATATTTTGTGAGCAAGAGATGATAAGAAAGGTAGAACATATACCGTCTATGTAAAGAGACTTCTATATAACACAAACATTATATAAACATTATATAAAGAAATATTTTGTGAGCAAAAGATGATAAGAAAGGTAGAACATATACCGTCTATGTAAAGAGACTGCTATATAACACAAACATTATATAAACATTATATAAAGAAATATTTTGTGAGCAAAAGATGATAAGGAAGGTAGAACATATACCGTCTATGTAAAGAGACTGCTATATAACACAAACATTATATAAACATTATATAAAGAAATATTTTGTGAGCAAGTGATGATAAGGAAGGTAGAACATATACCGTCTATGTAAAGAGACTGCTATATAACACAAACATTATATAAACATTATATAAGAAATATTTTGTGAGCAAGAGATGATAAGAAAGGTAGAACATATACGTCTATGTAAAGAGACTGCTATATAACACAAACATTATATAAACATTATATAAAGAAATATTTGTGAGCAAGAGATGATAAGAAAGGTAGAACATATACCGTCTATGTAAAGAGACTGCTATATAACACAAACATTATATAAACATTATAAAGAAATATTTTGTGAGCAAAAGATGATAAGGAAGGTAGAACATATACCGTCTATGTAAAGAGACTGCTATATAACACAAACATTATATAAACATTATATAAAGAAATATTTTGTGAGCAAGAGATGATAAGGAAGGTAGAACATATACTGTCTATGTAAAGAGACTGCTGTATAACACAAACATTATATAAACATTATATAAAGAAATATTTTGTGAGCAAGAGATGATAAGGAAGGTAGAACATATACCGTCTATGTAAAGAGACTGCTGTATAACACAAACATTATATAAACATTATATAAAGAATATTTTGTGAGCAAGAGATGATAAGGAAGGTAGAACATATACTGTCTATGTAAAGAGACTGCTGTATAACACAAACATTATATAAACATTATATAAAGAAAATATTTTGTGAGCAAGAGATGATAAGGAAGGTAGAACATATACCGTCTATGTAAAGAGACTGCTATATAACACAAACATTATATAACATTATATAAAGAAATATTTTGTGAGCAAAAGATGATAAGGAAGGTAGAACATATACCGTCTATGTAAAGAGACTGCTATATAACACAAACATTATATAAACATTATATAAAGAAATATTTTGTGAGCAAAAGATGATAAGGAAGGTAGAACATATACCGTCTATGTAAAGAGACTGCTATATAACACAAACATTATATAAACATTATATAAAGAAAATATTTGTGAGAAAAAGATGATAAGGAAGGTAGAACATATACCGTCTATGTAAAGAGACTGCTATATAACACAAACATTATATAAACATTATATAAAGAAATATTTTGTGAGCAAAAGATGATAAGGAAGGTAGAACATATACCGTCTATGTAAAGAGACTGCTATATAACACAAACATTATATAAACATTATATAAAGAAATATTTTGTGAGCAAGAGATGATAAGGAAGGTAGAACATATACTGTCTATGTAAAGAGACTGCTATATAAAACATTTATAATATTCATGTTACTAAAAGAAATTTTTTGTGAGCGAGAGATGATAAGGAAGGTAGAACATATACCGTTTATGTAAAGAGACTGCTATATAAAACATTTATAATATTCATGTTACTAAAAGAAATATTTTGTGAGCAAGAGATGATAAGGAAGGTAGAACATATACCGTCTATGTAAAGAGACTGCTGTATAACACAAACATTAAACATAGAAATTTGAGTTACACATACTGTTAAAATTTTAGATCATTTGAACAAGTTAATAGATCAACTTATTATTAATTAATAGTTAATTTACTAAACTAAAAAGATAATAGATCACTCAATTCAGGCAAAAAAAGACCATATCTGGTTTTAATTAACAAGAAAAGAACTTGATATCTTGAGGAATTTACCATTCCAGCAGACCAGAAATAACTAAAAGTTCTATGTTTAATGGTTTTTTTTCTGTTCTTGTATAGAAATGCCTTTCATTGGAAAAGAAAAATCATTCTAACATTAAACATAGAATTTTGAGTTATTTCTACACAAAATTGTGGCAAAATTTGAGATCATTTGAACAAGAATTAGTCAAGTTATTTGATTATTTTATTATTAATTTCTAATCTTATTTTTTTAAATGACCTGTATTTTTTTTATTTGTTTAAAATATGTGGTTGTTTTGTTGATAGCTTTCGTATACATAATCTGCTTTGATAGCAATGTTATCAACTTTATTTCAAATTGAACCACCCACTTAAAAAGTTAATTAAATTTTTCTAAAAAAAAAATAAATAAATAAAAGAAATAAATTAAAAAAATATTTACCTACAAAAGTGAACTCCACAAAACCAAATCTTCATTTTTTTTTTATTCAATTAAATTTCTTTTGTTGGTTAGATTATATTTAATTCATTTTTGTTAAGTATAGTTATTTACTATGTAAGTAATATATATATAGGGTCTATTTATATGTGTATATATTATATGGGTTATTTACTATGGTTAGTTTAAATGCGACACAAGGCAGGGACTATGTGGCACCAATCATTACACTAACCAAGGTACCCTTTTGTACTAAGCTTAGCTTAGTTTTGGCACAAAGTCAGTAGTATGAGGTACACAGTGAGAATCAAACTCACTAACAATAGTCTGATAATCTAGCTTGTTAACCATTACACCCCATGGGGTGCACAATTTATGTGTTGTTATAAATTAACAAAATTTTAGAATAAAAAATCAGGAACTATTTTTTGGAGAATGATATTTATAGTTTAAATTTGTGCAATTATTATGGATGTTTTCTGTGGAATTTCCACTGGTATATATATATATATATATATATATATATATATATATTGGTTTGGAGGTTGGTTTTGAAGGCTATCACAATGCAGGTGTAAAGAAAAAATAAGGTAACAATGGTGTTGTTTGTTAACCTGTGATTTATTCTTAATATTAATATTTCGAGATAAAATCTCTTCTTCAGAAGAACACTGGAACTGAAGTAGTTGTCGTCTTGCTATGGAATTTTTAGTTAACTACTACATACTTCAGTTCCAGTGTTCTTCTAAAGAAGAGATTTTATCTCGAAATATTAATATTAAGAATAAATCACAGGTTAACAAACACCACCATTGTTACCTTTTTTTTCTTTACACCTGCATTGTGATAGCCTTCAAAACCAACCTCCAAACCAATATATACACAATGCTTCAAGCAAATTATAAAACCCTTTTATATATATATAATATATATATATATATATATATATATAAACTCTGTAACCAAGAATATTAATATATAGAAGTTAAGAATTTAAGTATACCTCCAACATATATTTATGCAATTTTATTTATGGTTACAGAGTTTCAATGTAGAGTTGGTAATAAATAGCACCTAATAATATCCATTTGATCAGATAAGGCTCCACTAGCAATAATAAGATCCTGATATTTTTGACTTTGGAATTTCCACAGAGATATATATATTATATATATATATATATATGTGTGTATATATTATATGGGTAATTCCATGACAGATCATCCAGGCCATGTCACCCACCCCCTTCAATTTTTCTGAAATTTTGTCTAAGAGTGGATTCTGATAAAGTTAGCCAATTCCCAAAACTTGAGCTTCCAATTCCAAAAATTGGCAAAGCTATGTCGATTTTTAGCTCTCCAAATTTGAGGGGGGGTTTGCAAAAAATGACAGCTTTTTGTAACCTATTTTTGTCTGTAAAATGAGTTCTAGAGCTTCCCTACTACTAAAAATTACAGACAAAAATAAGTTACAAAAAGTCACCATTTTTCACCAACCCCACCAAATTTGGAGAGCTAAAAATCAACATAACTTCGCCAATTTTTGGAATTGAAAGCTCAAGTTTTGGGGATCGTCTAATGTTAACATAGTCCACACCTGGAAAAAAATTAAGAAAAATTGAAGGGGGTGGGTGAAAATTTTACCTTTTTTCTGGATGATTTGACATGGAATTATCCATATACATATATGTGTTTATATATAGGAAAATAATGTTTGGTTGTTTTTAGAAGCATGAAAGGAATGAGTGAAATAAATGAAGAAACTGTTTTTCATTTATTTCACGCTTCTAAAACAACCAAAATAATTATTTTCCCATGAATATATAATATAGTTATATATATATATATATATATATTATATATATATATATATGTATAAAATGTGTGTGTATATATATATATATATATGAGAATGAACAAGATGGAATGAAAACACCACACAATGCTGTTAAAGAGAAAACAATTTATAACATAATCATAGCTGATATTGATCAATATTTCGATTTTTCAAAAATCTTCTTCAGAGCCCGCTTACTATGACTCTTATCTCCGATCACAAACACCACGGAGTAAACAGGCTCTGAAGAAGATTTTTTTAAAATCGAAATATTGATCAATATTAGCTATGATTATGTTATAAATTGTTTTCTCTTTAACAGCATTGTGTGGTGTTTTTATTCCATCTTGTTCATTCTCATACAGTCGGATTTCCTCTCTTTTAATTTATATATATATATATATATATATATATATATACACAAAATGTGATAAGTCAAACAGGAATATTTATTATATGTTATTCATTTTTTGATTGTTCTCAACTAGTTTCAACCTTAGGTCATCATCAGGAGAAAATGATCTTGTGAAAAAAAATGTTCTTTGAAAAAATTCTGTAACCAAAAATATGAATATGTAACAGTCCAAAAATAAGTGGAGCTCTTATATATATATATATATATATATATATATTCATACAATTTTATTTAGGGTTATAGAATTTCAGTGCTGTAGAGTTTGGTAATAACTAATATCTAATAATATCCATTTTGATTGTATAATGTCCCCACTTTATCAGAATATCCCAACCAAATTTTTTCATGATGGTGGTGGTGGGTGGGTGGTGTTACAGCAAAAATAACTTTCCAGGCATGAATCTAATAATCCTTGAAAGTTTGGTTGTAATTAGTCTAAAAATAGTGTACAGATGGTTAGATATACAATTGGTAAATTTTAATAAGTTTTTTATTTTGTGCCCACGATTGCAGAATATTTCAACCTAATTTTTTCCATGAAGGGGGGAAAAAAAAACAGCAAAAGAAACTTTTCAGGGTTATTTCCTATAAGTCTAACATAAACAAAGGGGAACCACTCTTGACTGATAGATTATTCATTTATTGATCTACTAGGAAAAAAGAAGACAGAGTTAGGGTTTAGGGTTAGTTTAATGGGAAAATAAATAATTTATCAGTCAAGAGTGGTTCCCCTTTGTTTATGTTAGACTTATAGGAAATAGCCCTTTTCAGGCATGAATCTTTGAATTCCTGAAAGTCTGGTTGGAATTAGTCTAAAAATAGTGTACAGATGGTTAGACAGACAATTGGTGAATTTTAATAAGTTTTTTTTGTGCCCTGGATTTCAGAATATTTCAACCTAATTTTTTATTTCAAAGGGAAATAACAAAAAACAAAAAAAAATTAGAATTTAACAAAAGTTAAATTTATTTGTTGATAAAATAATGATCATTATTATGCAAAGATGAAAAGCCGAGCATGAAACTAACTCTTTTATTTCTCGTTAAAAGAATTTGGGTCCTGAACAAATAATTCAGATAATAAATATGAATAAAAGACACACACACACACACACATGCATACAAATATGTATATAAGGTTGTTTGAAAAAGTGATATTGCATTTTTCGAGAGAGCGAACAAAGCCGTATTCAAATACAGCAAATGTTCACTTCATTAGGGACAAAGGGCAATTATGAAAAGGATTTCTGTTATTTCTTGATTAAAATAACTAGCGAATACAGAGTGAGAGTAGAAAATGATTTAAAAAAGAAATTAATAAATATATAATAAAAGTAAAAAGTAAAGTCGTCGGGGCGGCCTAAAATCGGTATCAGCCAGTCAGCGAGGGTGTCTATCCCCTTTTCAATAGCGCTAGACCAAGGAGATCATTTTAGCGTCTGAGGTGGAGCACCACACTACCATCAGCTCCTTACTTTACCGCACAGATCCCTGTGCTACTCATACGCTGAGTTGGCAAGGACCGGTATCGAACTAGGAACCTTGTGGTTTCTAGCCGAACGCTCTACCGACTGAGCTAACCTGGCCCCAAAAATGAAATATATAATACCGGACATATATTTATCAAAACTTGTTTTCAAAAACAGTGTGGACTGTTTAATATTGCAAACTCAAATTCTATGTATTAAGGATTTTGAATATAAATTACATACTTATTGACAAACTTATGCAATTACTGAGTGTTTGTGACATAAGCAGTGACATGGTTTTGGTTACAGACAGAGACAACAAATCTCCATTATTAATACTAGCAAATATATACAACACTCCAGGTGAAAGTACTTAAGTTTTAATCTAATGAAATATCATATTAAATTAAAAAGGCTAATGAAACTAAACAAGAATGCAGATAAAAAGATTTGAAACAGAGGGGGTATAATTGAAAAATAGAACAACTGAAACTTATTCCATAATTCCCATCTTTCATTGATAATTTTTTCTAATTTAACTATTTAGTTAAAATAGGAAATAAAGAATAAAATTACAGTTATTTCTTCTTCTTAATGGATTTCTTTTAAGATTTATCCCTGAGATTTTTGCTCATATTCATTAAGATAAAACCAAACAATCAGAAATCAATAATACCATGCACATATTTATTAAAATCAAATTTTTAATATCAATATGCAAATTAGCCTTCCCATTTACACTGTAAAACTATATTTTGTTGTATATATAAATACAATTGCATGTTATTAGTATGTTGATAAGGCCAATAGTATTAATAATGTAAAAAATTTTTATTATTAATTGGTGTTTAGATAAAAAATAAACTCATGGAGAATATGACGTAAATAACTAAGGGATTTGTGACTTGGATACTGATATAGTTTTGGTTACAGACAGACAAATACACAATCTCCATTATAATAAGAATTGGAAGTGTATACAAAGCCCTATGGTAACATAAAGAGGTGCTCGGTGTGTAATGGTTATCATTATTCTTTTTCTTTTAGAAGTCTGTCGCAGATGACGATGATGTCACTTTATTTTGTTTATCAGTTGTGGACCCTCTGGTGGCTAATTATTCCAATTATGGACTTGCAGATGCGGTCACACACATTGCAAGGGAAATTTCCATCTGCATTTTGTGGTGCATGACGACGAAGACATTGCCGCTCTGCAGCTCTATTCAGTGATGCTGATAGCTTTTTAATTTAGTGTGTCCTGGGACGCATGGATTTGATTTAAATAAGTCCCTGGAAAATTTGATGGGTCCCAACTAAAGTTTCTTAATAAATTACAGAGTTTTTATCTATGAACAATTAAAGCCATCTAACCCCTACCTTGTACCCCATACAGTGTAATTCATTTCCCCCCAAAATATTGAAATGCATTTACAGTTAGCTGCAAATAGTGGCGGAAAAGAAAAAAAACACTGGGACGCATGGATACAATTTTTCTGTGTCCTTTTAGATTTTTCTGCGTCAGTGATGCAGGACACATACCTATCAGCATCTCTGCCTGTTGATCTTAATATTGAGCTGCTCAGCTCCTGTGTGGCACATGTCTCACTAAGGAGGCCAGATCTTCAAGGCCTGAAGGTGTCATGGTGCTATAAGAATTAAGTGTGTGTGTGGTTTTGGCTTTAGTGACCAACACTGGTTCTTATAATACATTAAAAGGCTCAGAGAAACCTTCCAACATAGGGAAATATATACTTAATTAAATCCGAACAAAGAAGTACAATATAACCAACAATACAGACTTTATTGTCTGAGCACATGGAACATGACATATATAACAAGATTCAAACAGAGAGGAAAAAAGTCCTTGGAAGTAAAAAAGAGTTCATAATGTATATATGAGTCATTTACTAATAGTTGCGGGGCAAAGTCCTCCCCCACTTAATAAACAGAAACATCACGCGTCTAGTCCATCTTTGTGGATACCAAACCAAGAGAGAGACAGAGAGCTTCCTGGGCACAAGTTTATCCCAGCAGGGGTAGACAATCGCTACAGTGCATTTCTTCTTTCATTGTATGCCGTTTATCATTGTAGGAAGTAGACTCAGCAAGCCGAGGTTGTAGGCAGTTTAAAAAATGTCTGAAGTCTCTGTTAATATAGTACAAAAATATCATCTATTATTATACAAAAGCTAAGTGATTGTTTGCTAAAGGCTTTTTTCCTATTTAGTTTAATGAGACAAAATTCATATCAAAATAATTCTTAATCCTAGGATTGTGTTATGTTTGAAAAAAAAAATCCATTTTAATTGGTTCTAAGTAAGTATCCCCTTTGCACTAGCGCTAGACGATGGAGATTGTTTTGGCATCTGAGGCATAAGCTCCTCACTTTACCACACAGATCCCTGTGTTACTCATACGCTGAGTTGGTGAAGGCTGGTATCAAAACCAGAACCTTGTAGTTCCTAGTCAAATGCTCTACCAACTGAGCTAAACCGACCCCAACTAATTGGTTCTAATTGTCATAATTTGCAATTAAGTTAAAAACTGACCTGTCTCTTACTTCACACTGTGCCTGTCACTTTCCCCCCTCTCTATGTATATCTTGATTCCAAGAATAGGGACTATTCTTGGAATTTTATTTTGAGAAGCTACAAGCTAGCTGCTTCTGAAACTTAACATACAAATACATTTAACACTCTCTAAATCATTCACAGAGAAACTAACATATATAATGAGGGGGTAATCAAGATATACATAGAGAGGGGGGAAAGTGACAGGCAGAAACTTCAAGTATGAGAGCTGATTACTTATAAAGAACATACATCCTACAATAAACAAAATCGAATCTGAAGTGGGTGTTTTAAAATGCATCTGGCACAGGTGTATAGTCCTACAGACCCTGGTGGATTCACAGTCACATGATCCTTAGCTGCTATTTCTACTCTTTCAAACCAGTGTGAATGGTCTACTCCTTCACTCATGACATCACTAGCACATGATGAACATGCCCACTCAAAAAATTTCTTGAGCACAGAATTCTTGTAACTCGATCATCAAAATTAACAGAGAAATAATAGGAAGAAACATGAGTTGTTTACAGACTTGAGTTCTCTGGTGATCGTAACATACACATATATATATAGATATATGTACTTATCAGTCTAGCTACACTGATGAGATGTAAACATTGAAACCAGTGTCTGTGGATGACACACATATATTTACATATATAAAAAACGCGTCCATTTCCGAAAATCGTCTCTG
Organism: Doryteuthis pealeii; assembly: GCA_023376005.1. Classification (NCBI taxonomy): domain Eukaryota; kingdom Metazoa; phylum Mollusca; class Cephalopoda; order Myopsida; family Loliginidae; genus Doryteuthis; species Doryteuthis pealeii. The sequence continues at coordinate 24,660,870 of CM042168.1, forward strand.
AAGATAAAGTTTTACTTTGAAATCGATAAGACAAAAAAATAACATCTTTTGTTTTTATTTTTTACTTGCATTGTAATTGCTTTCAAATTAATACATTATAATATATATATATATATATATATATATATATATATATAAGGTGTTGTTATGGGTCTAATGGAAAAAATTAAATATTTCATAAAAAAGAAGGTCTGCAAAATGAATTTTGTTTTTCAAAAAGACTTTTTATTTTACATTAGTGACACGTGTTTCAGATCTTCTCATATCTTTTTCAGCCTGAAGAAGATACTAAAAGATCCAACACATATGTATATAATATCTTATTATAATGGAGATTGTGGGTTTGTCTGTCTGTACCGAAACTATATCACTACTCAAGTCACAATTCCCTTTGTTATTTACATCACATTCTCCATGATTTTATTTTTATTTAAACCTCAATTATTAATAAAATTTTTTTCCATCATTAAGATTGTTGAACATATCTACATACTAATAACATGCAATTGTATTTATATATACAACAAAATAGCGGATTACAGTGTGAATGGGAAGGCTAATTTGCATATTGATATTAAAAATTTGATTTTAATAAATACTTGCTTAGTATTATCGATTTCTAATTGTTTGGTTTTATCTTATTGAATATGAGCAAAAATCTCGGGGATGAATCTTAAAATAAATCTATTAACAAGAAGAAATAACTGTAATATTATTCTTTACTTCCTATTTTAACTAAATAGTTAAATTAGGAAAATTTACCAATGAAAGATGGGAATAATGGAAAATGATGGAAGAGTTAGTTTCAAAGTTGTTTTATTTTTCAATCATACTCCCTCTCTTCCAAATCTTTTTATTTGCATTCTTATTCCGTTTCATTAGCCTTTCTAATTTAATATGATATTTCATTATATTAAAAAACTTAAATACTTGCACCCGGAGGGTGCATATATTTGCTAGTATATATAATATCAGGTAATTTTCACCTTTAGTTGGCTAAATTCCTAGCAAATAAGGCAATTAGAGTAACCTCCCTTGACTTTCACTTTGAAACAAGCCGGTAGCTATTTTGAAAGTCTCCGTGCGAAATACAAAAATCTTAGAAACTTTTCGAAAAACAATACAACTGCATGCTTTAACACAAAAATATCATAAAATGTGTTCTTAATAACAATTAAGTTCATTTCAGATAATGCACACGCACAATTTCATGCTAGGAATTTAGCCACTAAAGATGAAAATTACCTAATATCAAATATTTCCCGATAGGATTCAACCCTAAAATGTTGAGAACCCAAACATAAACATAAATAAAGTTTACATACATACATAGATACCCCCAACACCCCTTTTTTTTTTTCCTGTTATTTATCTGAAATCCCATCAACATACAGATATACATAAATATATATGGAAGTAAAATGAGGAAATCAATCCGACAGTATGTGGAGAAAATGTAGACAAACATGGGATGTTACAATGGATGGAAATTCATTAAAATCACCCCCCAAAATTAGGGACAACCAAGAAAATATATTTCCACAAAACATATATGAACCTTAGTGAAAATAAAACTCACGGGAATATATGATGGAATCATCTTTTGGAGATCAAATTTAAGGAGGGGGGTTGCATGATATACGAGATAAGATATTCGGTAAATATATCTATAAGGCGTGTACATATTTTTGGACTGTTACATATTGATTTTGTAGAAAATTAACTTTATATAAAAATTTGCTAGGAGTGTACGTATTTATGGGTGATATTGAATGTGAACAGACACTGTATGAAATAGTGTTTGTAACTGATTAAATGATGTCTGTGTGCCTGCCTGATCTGAATATTTCATCTGAGGACCTCAACTGTGCCAAGGAGAAGAAAACAGGTGATATTGTTACTTTTGCTAAATTTGCTACTGCAGTTTATTTCATTGTTGGCATTTTTAAAAAAATTATTATTATCATTTTTTTTTTTGCTGTCACACTATTTATCTAGAATTTATGCTACAGTAAATTTATTTATGTCGAGATGTGGGGTGGGGTTATCAGTGATGCTGATAGCTTTTTGATTTAGTGCGTCCTGGGACGCACATATTTTCTTTGAATGAGTCCCCGGGAAAATTCATGGGTCCCAACTAGAGCCGGCTAACTCCAACCTTGTAACCTATCCTGTGTAATTTGTTTCTAAGAAACTATTGAAATGTATTTCCAGTTAGCTTGAAATGGTGAGGGAAGAAAAAAGAAAAACACTGGGACACATGGATAAGATTTTACTGCGTCCTTTTAGATTTTTGTGGCATCAGGGACGCAGGACGCGTACCTATCAGCATCTCTGGGTTATGTATATTTGGCTTTCTCTGTCTTTTGTTGTTGCTGCTGCTGTTGGCTAGTAGCAATTATGTAAGTCGTTTTTCATCCAATCATTTGTCTTCATTTCATTTGCTGCTGCACTGCCTTTTTGCCATCCTTGGTATTTTACAGCCAATCAAATGCTGATGTGTTCTTTTCACAATTGAGATTCTAAGTTATAAAAGCTTTGAGGGCCTTTTTTTTTTTTTTTTTTTTTAGGGTGGGGAACTTTTTCCTAAAATTTGATTTCTGGATTTATTTAACTGTTATTTTTTTTTCCGAAAAATAATCTTTATTTTCTTGTCATACTCATAAGGCAGAGGTTCTTAACCTAAATTTTTATGTACTTAACCATTTAAAAGTTTCTTGCGAGCATTTATTCGAGTGTATTTTTAGGCAACTTGCATGAGATGTCATCATAACTTTTTTTTATATCCATATAGATCTTTGATGTAATTTTTTTAGTTTTGCAAATTTTGGGCATTCTTGAACTTTCTCGACTGTTTAACATTTGATTTTTTTTTTTTTTTTTTTTTTTTTTTTGTGATTATTCAATAAATTGTTATACCTAAAAAAATAAGGCCATTAAGTGATAGATGGGTTTGAAAAATGCTTTATTGTTGGTTAACTCTATAAATAAGAAATTGATTGAAAATGTAATTTCTTTATGTTCTTTTGCCACAAGAATTCACAACGCTATGAATCTAGCATACTGCTTGAATTCAATACTGCTTTTTTTTGTTTGTCTTGCAACATATCCCTGGTTTTAAAAGTTTAACTAAGGAGGAAATATGGAGATGGAGATGTGATGGCTGTAATCAGAGGTTCTGAAATCAGGAACATGGTTACAGGATGTCATCTGTTTGCCGGCAATTCATATTATTTATTTTAGCGCTGGTCATAGGAACTACCTGACTGTATATTTTGCAATGTGTAATAATAAAATGAACACACACTGCTGGCTGAGAAAGCTCTATTCTACTTAGAATACAGTGGCAGTTTCTCGTTATTAATTATAGATTAGGAGATTTATTACTTTCAGAAATTAAAGATTAACAAAGGGAGGTAATAATAAAACAGGAAGTAACTCTCAATTACCTATTACACAATGGTGAGTTGGAAATTTCAGAACACTCCATCTTTACTGGAAACTTTAGAAGTTTATGCTGAACTTATTCAGAAAAACACTAATTTGGCGGGCCTGGTATGACTGTAGAGTGTGATGAAAACCATTTTGTAAGGTTGAAGTTTCTCTACACAAGATCAAATAAATGAGAGAGTCTGGGCACAGAAATGGTTATTAGAATTTTCTTGAACTATAGGAGGATACTAAGCGAGATGAAGGATATGGTGTCTGTAATTCAGTATAGTTCGTCTCTGAAATCAGGAACATGGAGATGAAGATATGTGGGTCTGTAATCAGAAGTGTGTTCTGAAATCAGGAACATGGTTTGCAGGATGTCGTCTGACTTGCGGCAGGTCATTATTATTTTTACGCCTGGTCTTATGAACTGACTACCTGTCTATTTTGCCAATGTGAGTTGGAAATTTCAGAAAACTCCACTGTACACTGGACAAACTTATTAAGGAAAGTTTGTGCTGACACTTTTGGTCTGGTATTACTGTAGAGATTGATGAACCTTTTTTGTAAGATATAAGTACAATAGTACAATAAGTACAGTCAGTTTTTCGAGGGTAATGCCTCCTATATATATATATATATATAAAAAAAAACAGCGTGGAAGCACGTGGTGTAAAGGTTAAAGTCATGGGAAATGGATTCATCGCCCGAGTTCAAATCCGGTGTGGGTAATTGCATTTCACTTAGTGCTAATACCCTTGGGAAAGGTATGAATCCTGTCTCCCTCGCCAGCTATGGATAAATAGTAGGGCAGACTGGGCTCTTTAACCTTGGTTAGGCAACGGTTTAGGAGAGGAAAACTCTGAATTCAAAACCTGTTGAACTCCACTTAATATAATTGACCTTGTGTCATATACTGCCCGCTGGAGGGGTTGGTAAATTTATATGCCTCTATAATATATACTTAATATATACATATTTACCAACCCTTCGCATGAGCACGAGTGACCACAAGGTCAATTTCTTTAGCGGAGTTTAACAGGTTTGAATTCAGAGTTTCCTTCTCCTAAAACCGGTTGCCTAACCAAGGTTAAAGAGCCCAGTCTCTGCCTACTATTTTTATCTAACTGGAAGGAGAGTAGGATTCATACCTTTCCCAAGGGTATTGGCGCTAAGTGAAATGCAATTACCATGTCCAGGATTTAAACTGAGGCGACAAGTATATTTCCCATGGCTTTAACCATTACACACGCGCTTCCATATCCTGTTATATACCCTACTATGAACAATAATGGCATGCTCCTCATAAATATGAGGTATTATGCTGGTGAGTCTAATACCACTAGCAGTGGTTTACCTTTCTTCATGCTGCTGGCAAGTATTGTATTTTGTAATATTATTAAAAGATCCCATTTCATTTCCAACTCCGTTTGTTATTTCTTCATTTAGTAATTTTGTTAGGTTACAACAGAAATGAATTTGGAATAATGAAATTAATAATTGTTTCTACAGAAAGGAAGGACTATGTACATCAAATTGTCTTTAAATTAAGTGTCAGCAGAAGAATTATCATTGAACTTTTAAAAGGTAAGCTTAAATATTTATGTAATACTTAAATGCAGTGATCAATTTTGAGTTCTTCTATTGTCTATTCATAGCTATTTGTATTGGCCGAGTAGTCTAATACTACTGCAGTGGTTTAGCTTTCTTCATGCGCTGGCAAGTATTGTATTTTTTAATGTTTAAAGATTCCATTTCATTTCCAATCTCTTTGGTTATTTCTCATTTGTAACTTTGTTAGGTTACCACAATGCCACAAGACAAGACAAAATAAAAAGCTGTACGGAATTCAAGAAGATATGTTCGATTCATATTTTTGTGAATTGTTGTGGGGAGAGAACAACAAAAAAGTAAACCATTCAATTCAAATTGTCCTTATATAATGATACATAATAAGCATTTTTCAAACCCATCTACGACTTTTTCTCAGAATTTTTAGATGAGGCTTGAATATTAGTATTATTTGGATTATTCGACTATTGTCCTCATCTTCATTGTTATCTGTACAAATTTCAGCCATTTGCCCCTCTGGCCTTCTTCAGTATTCTTGATTACGACAAGAGAGCTGAGTAACTTTCCGAGTCTGACAAGAAAACCTGAAGAAGGCCGGAGTGCACATCGGCCAAAGACGTTGTATAGATAACAATGAGAGATGAGGACATAGTCTGAATAATCCAAATAATACTAACCATCTATGACTAATGGTCTTATTTCGGCCTTATAGCCTCATCAGCATGATTATAGACAGAAGACTGTTAGGTTCTGAATCACAACAGGGCAGCTCTTTCCTGTCTATAACTCTGCTGATTGAGGCATAATAAGGCCGAAATGTACATACAGAGATGACTTTTCTCGACTTTTGTTTGTAGCCTTACATTTGAACAGATATGCCGCCTTAATTCATCAATTATCAATTAATTAATTTCCAAAAAGTTAGGTAGGACTTCAATTAAGAACACATATTCTCCCAAAATATTATATATATATATAATATATATTATATAACATAAAGAGAGAGTAAAGCTACAGACACGTGTTTCAACGGTATCACATCCCATCTAGTGCAGTTATACCATTTTTAGCCAGCTACCTACGGCCGTTTCGAGACCGAACGAACTTACGCTTCGCCAAAATCCTCCTTACCCATACGGGCCACAATCAGCTGCCAAGATATTAAGCAGTCTATTATTGCTACATTTCTAAGCGGAAAAGGAATTTCACCTGGCCACACCTTCCTTAATGTTTGCTTAAATGGTACTAAATTTAATTCTTTCTGTGTTATTGTTTTTTTTTTTCATCTAAAAAAAATAAATTTTACAGCCCTCCCCTAAGGTATTCAACACCTAAATAACGTCCTGTGTAATAGCCGGCCCGGCCGAATACTTTGTCTATAAATTAACCCTAAATTCTAATCTTTTCAAGGAGGCCGATGTTATAACGTTTGCCGGTTTCGTGTGAAAAACATCAGTCAGGGCATTCATGGTGAGAGATTTGCCATGGATATCGTGCCAACAGCGCAGCATTAGAGGATGATGCGATGATGATGATGATGATGATGGAAACAGAGGCTTAACTTGAGACAAATTTTCATTCTTTCTTTCCTTCGTTTTTAAAAAATAAATCTAAAATAAATTAACAAATGTTTCCAACCCTACCGCCCCTTTCCCCTCCTCAAGAATTCGACCAGCTGCTAAATTACTCCTGTGAAATCGTGGCCGAATTCTTTTGTCTATTAAAGAGACCTCAAATACTTAATTTTTTCAACGCTGGCCCATTCAACTCGGATCCCGTAAATAGCTCAGCCGGGGCGAGTGGGTCGCTGACATTGCTGACGATGATTTAAAACATCCCTCTGACCGGCCATAAAAACACAACAGACGGCGAATAACAAAAAAAGGGGAAAAAAAAATTAAATAAAAGACACAGGGGAGGAAACTTCCAGCCACACCGCTTTTCCTTTTTTTCGGGATGTGGGAGAAGATGAGTTTAATCGGTAGTAAGATGAAAGTTATTTCTGGTATTTCCGCATGGAAAATGAATATAGGATCGTATAAATCCACTAAAAGATAGACCAATACTATGCTTCAAAGGATATAAATGCTTAGCTATCTACATAGTTAGATACTTACATATAATATATGATATTATACATATATATGTGTGTGGATGTGTTGTGGTGTGTGTGTGTGTGTGTGAGAGTGTGTTCGTGGTGCATGTGATGTAGTGTGTGCATATATATGTGTGACTGCTTTACTATATATAATATATATCGTGTGTGGTTGTGTGTGCTTCTGAGGTGATGTGCTGTCTATATATTAATCTGCATTGTCTGTTATAATTTGTGCTGTTTGTGTGTTTATATATATATATAATATATATATGTTTGTATATATATATATATAGGTGTGTTTGTATATAATATATGATTGTGTTGTTTGTGTGCATGTGATGATGTATGTGTTGTGTTGTGTGTTATATATTATAATATGTGCTGATGTGTTGGTGCTGTGTTTAATTATATTGTTGTGTGCTTGTTGTTATATAGTATATATATGTGTGTGTTTTGTGATACATATATATATATATACTATGTGTGAATTGTGTGTGTGTTGGTGTGTGTATATTATATGTATGTGTAGCTGTGTTTGTGTTTTATGTATAATCATATAATGTATGTTTGGCATGTGTAGTGTTTGCAGTAGTTATATATATTGTGGCCGCTTTGTGTATATATGTGTGCTTAATCGCTTGTGTGTTATTATGCTATATTATAATTGTATATAGTATATTTATATGTGTGTTTTTGCGCTCATGTAATTCTATACTTATATATATGTGCATTGTGATGTATGGTGTGTTTGGGTACTATATATTTATACATGTGTTCTATGGGTGCTGGTGTGTATTATCTGTGAATATATATGTTTATTTACTTTATATTTTTTTGTGTGTGTATAGTATTGCTGTGCTGTTTGTACTAAATATACGATATACAAAATATATATGTGTGTTATGTTGTGTGTTGTGTGGTGTTTGTCACTATAACTATGTTCTCTCTCTATATATGTCATGTGTATGTTGCGTTTATATATGCGGTGTTTGATCGTTGTGTTCTACATTAGATATATTTATATGTTGTGTAAATGTGATGTTTGTGTCTATGTGTTGTATTAATATAGATATATGTTGAACACTAGAGGTAGTTTATCACTTGAAACTTATATTGTAATATATTCTACTTATATATATATATTATATACTTATAATATATATTAACAACTATCAGTGAGTCTCCTGTTTAACCAAGTTTATTTTCGATCTTTTCAATCTTCTGGCCAACTTTTTTACATTTGGATGGAATCGTGGATAGTCTTACCCAAAGTTCTCTTTTTTTCCAAGTAACTTTCGGCACTTTGCAAGGCACTTGTGGACTAATCCACGGATTTCCATCCAAATATTTTTTTTAAAAGTTGACAGAAAGCTTGCAAAAGATCCGAAGAGATAAACCTGTTAAATAGGAGACATCTTTTTTTAAGAATGCTGCCCATAATGCATATATATATATATATATAAATATATATTATATATAATATATATATGGGAAGTAAAGAAACAAACATATGTGTTTGATATGGCCTTAAAGGCCGCATAATTTTTTGGGGAATGTGCTTAATTGAAGTCATACGTAATTTGAAGACATTAATAATGATGAGGCATCGATAAGCCGAAATGTAACATTACAGAGATTGACTTTTTCTCGATTTTTTAGGCATTCATCTTGAACATGTATGTCTTGCCCCTGATTCATTAATTATCAATTAATTAATTTTTTAATTCAGTTATGACCTTCAATTAATGCACAATATTTGATTCCCGTGTGAGCTAGTATATAATATATATATATATATATTAATATGTAATATATATATATATTATATTTGGGACAGCATTCTTATTCATATTTTCTCAAAATACCGCCGATCCGGCAGGCCTAATATCATATACATATATATATGCTATATATAGTCGAGCGGGCGGCAGCCTTGGAGTCCGTATCAGCCATCAGCGAGGGAGTCTATCTCCCTTTCATAGCGCTAGACCAAGGGGGCATTGTTTTAGCATCTGAGGTGGACGCGCAACACCTACCATCAGCTCCTATATATATATTAATATATATATATACTATATATAATAATATAATATATATATATATAACCTAGATATGATAAAAAAAAATCCATCAATGATCTATCCTCCAGTTCTGAACTTGAGAGGGTATGTTGCCGCAATTATAAATGGAGATTAACTTTACAGGAGGCATGTTAACCGCACTGTCCAGTTTTCACGTTTGTTGACGATCATCAGTAGGGATACAATAATGGGTTCGAAATAGGACAAAAAAAAATGATTATTGGCAGGGATGGCTGAATTGCAAAAATTCCAGTTGACCCCAGAATTATTATAAAGACGTTACTCTCAAAGAATTTGCATTTCCAGGAGAGATTACAGAGGAATGCGTTTGACCGAATCGGATATTGTCTATTTCCTCTCAAAACGACGCCATTTATTCTTCCTTGTAGATGGGGCGCCTTTCTTGGAGATACATAGTAAACGAACGCGGAAAATTGATTTTAGGAAACTTCCTGCAAAACATTGTTTCCTTCACGTAGGAAGTCAACAATTCTTTGATATCAAAAAAATTAATTGTTTTTATCTGTCAGTGTAAAACATTTGACACGGCAGCCAGGGTAAGGCAGCTGACACAATGCGGTATTGCACAAGTCCTAATTAACTCTTGACTCTGTAAGCGTCACGGCGGTCTCGGCACGCGAACTCTGTAACCGCTAAGTGTCACTTCTTTTTTTTAAATTGGCAAATTACTTTGTGAACAAATCGCCAATTGTTTGTCGTGGTTTTGAGTATGAATAGACTTATGAACTTATAAATAAGCCTGATCCTACAGTTTAAAAAAAACAACCCAGAATAATTTGTTACAGCGCGTGAGTAAACTGGTGGACAAAAGTATGCATGCCAATCCTTCGCCCGTTTCATTTTAAAACGAGATATAATGACATCTATTATTTTTTGGTCAATTTTTTGTCTAAGCGGGAAAGAGAGTGATTAATTGAGCACAGGTAGATAATAATAAAATAATAATAATAATTATAATCAATAATAATAATATACATAATAATAAAAGAAAATATAGATTTACAATGAATGTATTGGGTGAAATACATCTAATTAAACTATTATCTGATCGAATTGTGCTCCAAGCAATATTTTGCCAAACGTACAGAACGCGCCCGTAATTCAATTATCTACTGTATATTTTAGTCATATACTATGGCCTGTTAGTATGCCTATCTATCTATCGTACTGATTCTATTTATTCTGCTGTTGTATCATATCTATCTATTCTACTCTATCTACTCTATCTATACATATAAATGATTTATGGAGTTAAGAGTAAGCGAAATGAATCCGACGGGTATATGTATTAGATAAAAGGATATGAAAACGAACACCAATATTTAATAATTAATATATTTTATATTCATTTTTCAATTATGAATATACAAATTATTTCGATTTACTATAAAACATCATACGAGCTTGTTTTTAAGTCCGCGACTTCATGCTCTCTCCGATGAGTCCGGATTAAAAACAAGCCTCTGATGATGATTTTATAATCGATCAATCTATTGATTTCAATATTAGCAAGTATAATTGATCTGAAATTTTCATGTTAAACAATATTGTGTTTTGATACAGTAAAAAAAAAAATACCCAGAATAAATTGGTTACAGCCGTGAGGTAAACTGTAGAATAAAAAGAGCACTGCCAATCCTTCCCCTGGATTTCATTTAAATATAACGTAATTGAATTAATTAAACCTATTATTTTAGGTCAATTTTTTTGCTAAGCGGAAAAGAGAATATAATGATCACCATATGTAAAAAAAATTATAAAATAAAATAAAATAAATAAAGCAAAAAATATTACATATGTAATTTATTATTTAATACATTTTTAAACTATTATCTTCGATCAATTTGCTAAAATATTTTGCAAACATATGAACGCGGCCGAATTATATCTATCTTATCTATCTATCTATCTTGTTTATTTCTATCTATCGATCTATCTCTGTTATTCATTCTATCTATTCTATCGATCTATTTCTGTTTATTCATACTATCTATCTATCGGATCTATTTCATGTTTTTCATATCTATCCTATCTATCATTATCTATCTATTCTATCGATCTATTATCCTCTGTTTATTCAATATCATTATCTATCTATCTATCTATCTATCGATCTATCTCTGTTATTCTATCATCTATCCTATCTATCGATCTATCTATCTCTGTTTTATTCATATCTATCTATCTATCGGTCTACTATCGGATCTCTGTTTATTCTATCATACTCTATCTTATCGATCCTATCTATCGCTATCTCTGTTATTCATACTGTCTATCTATCTATCTCTATATTACTACTATTCATCTATCTCTGTTTATTATATCCTAATCGATCTATCGATCTATCATCTCTGTAGTTCGATACATCTAATTTCTTATCGATTTCTTTGATTTTTATTTCTTCTGGTTTTCATACTCTATCTGATCTATCGATCTATCTATTCGATCTAGCTCATCTCTGTTTATTATATTATTATCTTATGTATGTTCTCTGTTTATTCTATTCTTCTATCTATCTATTATCGTCTATCTGCTGTTTGTCTATCACATAAACCTAAGCCTAGAGGTCGCATATTAAAAGAATACAAGAGAAGCAGCGACCAGCGTCTACTCTGGGTATAGAAGAATCCTGCGTGTTGTATTAATTGTCTACTTTGAGACTTACAAAATGTCTGGAGTTCTATTATATAGTTTATGAATTTCTCCATATTTCTATAATAATTCTTTCTTCTCTTATATCTTTCTTGGTGCTTGGCAGTGCGTATAAAAATAATAATTATATAGTGAGATGTTTAAACTAATATATAATTTATATTTTGTGCGTGAACAATTACACGTCATTATCGCATAAATCGAAAATATGTAATAATAACAATTACTCTCTATGATATTACTCGGCGTGATAACATCGACTAGCAGCTGTATCTCTCTCTTNGAAGAGAGATTAATATGCATATATATATTTGTGAAGAAAATTGAAGTGAATCCGACGGTATGTAGTATATTGAGAAAAAAAATAAAAAAACACAGGTTTAAACTCACCACTTAACCCATTTAAACCTGTGTTTTTTCATTTTTTCTCAATATACTACATATATATATCTGTATGAGTGTGTATTGGTATGTATATGTGTACATGAGTATGTATACATTTGTATTTATATATGATAATTCTTATCCTGATGAACCATTTAGATGAATCCTAAGTAGGCAGTGTCCGACTCATTTAGGTCCTCATAATTTTGCTCTGCTTAGCCTATTGAGCACTTTCTACATAACATTCCGTTTTTTTTCCTTTGACCATTACATTACGATACAGATTATTATTTTCAGAATGTACGGGTGTCTTGGTCTTTGCTTTTTAAAAAAATTTGTTTTATTTGCAAACTGAGCTATCTGGGGTTCTTCATACCATTTGAGTTCGGAAATATATATATATGAAGTGGTCAAACAATGTGTTTGAAATGGCGAAGGCTGACAATTTTTTGGGAGATTATGTGCTTAATTAAAGTCATACCTAATTTGTTAATTAATTAGTTATAATTAAATGAATTAGGCATGCATATTGGTTTAAATGTAAAGTGTAAATAAATCGAGAAAAAGTCGACCTCTGTATGTACATTTCAGCCCATTAGGCCTCATATATATACATATATATATATATATTATATATATATATATATACACCCATACATGAATTATACACATATATATACACTTACACAAATACAAACACACACACACACACACACACACACACAACATGCACAAATACAAACACACACTCATACACACACACACACATATATATATATATATATATATATATATATATATATATATATATGTAAAAATGGAAAAGGAATTGAATCCGACACTATGAGGAAAAAATGAGTAAGAAAAGAAAGTAAATGGATAAAATGAATTTAATCGATATCACATTAATCGATATCACTTACACATGTGTTTCAGTCAGTTTATGTGTGTGAAAATATTTCGCACACATACAAGAATCGACCTTCATCAGAGTGAACATTTATTTTTATGAAAAAATTTGTTGGGAAAAAACAACAGAGATTTTTTTGGAAATATTCGAAAATCGAATTTTTAAAAAATTTGGAACGCTGAGAAATAGCTAAGATAGACCGTTATGATTAGGATATTTGTTTTTTTGTTTTTTTAGGGGTTATGGTACAAAATAGTTTTTTATTGTTACAAAAAATAAATAAAATAAAAAATAAAGTGTTATTATTTATCAATAACATGTTGAACATTTTTCTCGGAGCTTAGTTTATGTTTTGAAAAAAAAATCGGTGAAATGTTAAAAAAGTTGTCGATTAAAAAAGGGACCACATATATATAGATAATTTTGTATAAGTTGTTTAATTTATTGAGATGTTATCGTAAGATGGTTCAGTTTAAGTGGTGAATATATTTTTATTTAACAGATTAAGTAAAGAAGAATTAGGTATAATACATGTTGCGTTATATAATAAGTGTGGAATTAATTAATAAGTTATAAAATATGTGTGGTGTGGTAATTTATAGTAAATAAAAGTAGGGGAAGTTTGAATGAAGATCTAAAAGATTTTTTAATAAAATATTTGTGGTATGGTAATTTAAGGTAACTAAGTGTAAGGAAGAGTTTGCGTGAAGATCTAGATTTAAAAATAGTAAAATAGATGTAGGATGGGATAATTTATGATAATAAGAGTTTATTGTGTTTAATTCAAGAGAATGAAATAGAAAAAGAAAAAGGGTAAATGACATTAGTGGAAAAAAAAAAAGTAGATATATAGAGAAAAATTATTGATAGGTTAATGATAAGGCTTAAGGTTAATGATAAGGCTTTTTTTCCCAACAAATTTTTTCATAAAAATAAATGTTCACTCTGATGAAGGTCGATTCTTGTATGTGTGCGAAATATTTTCACACACATAAACTGACCGAAACACATGTGTAAGTGATATCGATTAATGTGATATCGATTAAATTCATTTTATCCATTTACTTTTCTTTTCTTTACTCATTTTTCCTCATATATATATATATATATATATATGAAACTGGTGACTTACTGGTGAAATTGGTCACAATGGTTAGTTGATACAAGTTTCACAATGATAAGACTGCGATATAACAAATATAAAGTGCTCAATACGTAAGTCGAGCAAATTTATTATTATAATGGTATACACAGGAATAACCTACTCGAGTTTCACCATAAGCATCTTCACTATATACTAAGATCCTCATGGTGAAACTCGAGTAGGTTATTCCTGTGTATACCATTATAATAATATATATAGGGACAGTAAAAACTAAATGCCTGTGAACCTGTAGAGTTCCAGTTGTAACAGTGATCCATGATGATATTGATGCTTCTATTTAGGGAGGAGTGAAGGATTCTAATTAGTATTTCATAGTTAACAGCTGTCTCTGATTATATTGATGCTTCTATTTAGGAAGGAGTGAAGTATTCAAATTAGTATTTCATAGATGAGAAATTAGCATTATACATAAGTCTGTTCATACAGGTATCCCGATCTTGGTTGTTATAGTTACAGCATTTTGATAAGTCCTCTAGATGGCAACCAGTGTCTGCACAGAGCTGATGAATGTAAACTGTATCTTCAACTGATGCTTCTTGTATTTCTGGTACCATTTGTTATAAGGTGTATTGTGAAGTCAGGGATAGGAAGAAAGTAACAAATTATATTCTGTATATATATATATATATATATATATATATATATATATATATATATATAAATGAAGTAGTCAAACAGTGTGTTTGAAAATGTGAGTGTGTGTATCGAAAGGATACCACATACCTAAAAAATGCACAATGTTTCCTTTCGATACACACACTCACAGTGTCCCATACTCACGCCATAAAATAGAATATTTGATGTCGTATTTCAAAACCATCTCCTTTTTCAAACGTCAAAAATTTTTTAAACAGACTGAATGACAAGGATTACCACTCGCTTTTCTCATTATTCTGTGATAAATAATTTCTTATCTTATGCTCTGAAGATGATCTAATTAATAAATCGAAACACTGCAGCGTCGGCCAATAAACTCACCACTTAACCCATTTAAACCTGTGTTTTTTCATTTTTCTTAATATACTACATATATATATATTATATATATATATATATATATATATATATGTGTGTGTGTGTGTGTGTATAAAAGCTCAAATAAAATATTATGGTACTAATTTACCGTTACTATAGTTTTATTTTTGATATATTTTATTTGAGATTTTAGATCTGCTCTGCTAATTTAGCATTTAGCATTTTTATAGGCAAACACTTTTCATATTTGCTATTCTCCATTTATATATATCTTCATCATCAGGTCACGTTATTAGCACGGATATCCATGACAATCTCTCTCCAGCCATCCCTATCACTCATTGCTCTCGGGAGGTCCTCTACGCAGCATCCAGTATCTGCACAGAGCTGGTCAATGTACATCTTTGCTGGCTGGCCCACACTGGCGTGCCCATGTGGTGGCTTCCACAGGAATGACTTATGAGTTCGTCTTGCTTCTCCAGCAGTGTCATGTGTATCTTGTTCGTCTTACTCGGATAGTTTGGGTGATATGGGGCAGGTGGCAGTACAGCTCATGGGATGTTGTTTCCACATTTTGTTTAGGATTGCAAGCAGCATTTTTATATATATATATATATATATATGTGTGTGTGTGTGTGTGTGTGTATATATATGTGTGTGTGTGTGTGTGTATATATATGTGTGTGTTTGTGTGTGTATATGTGTTTTGTGTTCATGTATATGTATATGTGTGTCAAAAATCAATTGTAGATGAGCCACTCAGAAACATGACGTGTGTATATATATATATATATATATATATATATATGATCTCAAATATGATATTATGGTACTAATTTACTGTTACTATAGTTTTATTTTTAATATAATATTTTATTTGAGATTTTAAAACTGCTCCACTAATTTAGCATTGAGCACTTTTATATGCAAACACTTTTCATATTTGCTATTCTTCATTTATATATATATATATATATATGTGTGTGTGTGTGTACACGTGTATGTGTGTGTTATTTGTGTATTTGTGTGTATATATATGTTTTCTCACACCATTGAATTTTATTCCAGTTTTCTCTCCCCCCCATATATATATATATATATATATATATATATATATATATTATATAAAGAATAAAATGCAAATATCGAAAGTGCATTAAATAGTGTTTGATTCTACTATGCAAGAGCAGATTTAGATATACAAATATATATATATATATAACACATCACCTATATATATAATGAGAATTTTAGTACTCTATAGATAAGTAATTAATTAATATTATTCATCATCGACATTGCAGTCTTGTGCCCTTGAAGTTACAGCACCTTCTCTGACTATATTATTAATACCATTTGGGGGGGGGGGGTTAAGGGCCACACATTATCAATTCCCCACTTTACCACACAGATGCAAACTGTGATACTTATTCGTTGAGTTAGCAAGGACCAGTATCAAACTCCGAACCTTATTGTCCCTAGTTTCGATTTGTCTTGAGGATAAGCGGTGAATAAACTGTTT
Source organism: Doryteuthis pealeii (assembly GCA_023376005.1). NCBI lineage: Eukaryota > Metazoa > Mollusca > Cephalopoda > Myopsida > Loliginidae > Doryteuthis > Doryteuthis pealeii. The sequence continues at coordinate 24,677,682 of CM042168.1, forward strand.
TGAAACCAATAGGAACAAATGCTTTAAAAATTGAATAGCATCTCATAATTTATATCATATTATTAATACCAGTTTGAAAAGTTTTTGTTTGGTGAAATTTTGAAGCAAGAAATAGTATTTAAAAATACACGACTTAATGTTTTAAATTGTATGGCTAATTTTAGTCACCGCAATTGATGTTCATTTAATAAGAAAAACAAAGTATTCCAAAATCAGTCGTCGGGGCGGCCTAATGTCGATATCAGCCAGACAGTGAGGGAGTCTATCCCCTTTTCACTAGTGCTAGACCAAGGAGATTATTTTAGCGTCTGAGGTGGAGTGCTCCACCTACCATCAGCTCCTCACTTTACCGCACAGATCCCTGTGCTACTCATATGTTAAGTTGGCGAGGGCCGGTATTAAACCAGGAACCTTGTGATTCCTAGCTGAATGCTCTACCGACTGAGCTGAAACCGGCCCTTTAATTAATAATTATTAATAATAATTCATTATTAGATGATAAAAGCAATGTAAAAACGTTTCAGCATTTTTATTAAACCATAATCAATGTTTTCTTCTTTTTCTCCTTTTATTTCTCCGCCCTCTCCGATCAATTGGCTGGTCACGTCAAGCCCTAGCACCTATACGATTTTCCCAACCCATTGCCCTAACACTTTTTATCATATGGGTACTAGAAGGCGGTGGCTGAGGGTCTACATGTCCTGGGAATGACGTTAAACTCTATCTGATGGTGAGGTTCCAGTTTTGGAGGTTTGGGGAACGTGGAGCACCCCTTCACCACCATTGCTCCCTGGTTCATTCTGACCCGGAGTGGTAGTACCTGTTAGGGTCCCATCTGTGGGTTAAATAGAAAAATGAATTTAGAAAAAAAAATTGTGTATCCATTAAGAATTAATTTATTTCAAAACTTTATCGGCATTAAATGACCCACTGAGGTTGATATACTGTAAAACAAACCAAACCAAACCTTTTATTTCTTTCCTATTTCTCCCCTTTCTTTTTAATTTACATGCTATATATTTAGGAAAATGCATTACATTTCAATTATTTTCTTGATTCCCAGTCACGTAACCTTTAAAAAATAGAATCACTGCTAATGAAAAAATAACTTTTTTTAAAACACTTTCTCTTTTCTCGAATGGAAAAGAATTCCAACACTGTATAGACAGGGCGATATTCCTCCTAGTGTCTTGATGAAGGTTTTATAAAAACCAAAACATTTTAACGTTGTCTCTACCATCTAATAATGAATTTATGTTTTGGAATACTTTGTTTTTTTTATTTTTCTTATTTCTAAGTACAATCAGATTATGTGTTTAAATCAGAAATCTTAGGTTATGAACCCCTGCTCATTTCTACTCAAATATTTAATTTCATCCTCATTCTCCAAATTAAATGTCATTGTATTGCTCATAATTAGAATCGATTACCTTTAAAAAAAAAAAGAAAGAAAAAGAAGAAAACTGACCTTCTGTGTATTCTGTATTTGTATAGGTTTTGAAATATGCTAGTATTCATTATTACATTACTCTTGATTTTTGATTTACCCAGTCTGGCAGAAAGATCTCAAATTTAGAATGTAAATATGTAAATATATATATATATATATATATATATATATATATATATATGTTTTTCAAAAGGACAAAATGGAAGTAAAATAAGGAAATCTGACAATATGAAGAAATTTGAAAAACAAAGAGTTCCAAAATAAGATGAATTTATTTATGTAAATAAGTTGATGCTTAAACGTTTCGGTTTATTTAAAACCTTTTTCATTCCATAATCAGTTCTGAAGAAGGTTTAAAATAAACTGAAACGTTTAAGCATCGACTTATTTACATAAATAAATTCATCTTATTTTGGAACTCTTCGTTTTTCAGATTTCTTCATATATATATATATATATAATATATATATATCTATATGTGTGTGTATATATATAAATAAAGAATTTTTTTTCCTGAAATTTAAAAAATGGTTTCATTACATGATGATATGCTGTGGCAGGCTCGTTTACCAGATCTATTCTCATGTGATTACTTTTCTGGGGATACCTGACAGTTCAAGTAGGGTGCCTTGCATGCAGGCTGGATTATACATAAAACAATACAAACCATCCTTAAACAAAATTAATTTCCAATGCAGTACACACATTTTAAAATGCCTATAACACCTTTCTCATCAATTCTTCTCCTTCCAGCCTCCACATTAATTTAATTTTTTAAAAACTGGAACACATCACCCCTGATGATGGCACTTTGAAGTGCGGAAAGTATTTGGGACCTGAACTTTGGTAGACTTATCCACAAATTCCACCCACACATTAAAAAGTTGGCCAAAAAACTCGAAAAGATCAATTGTTAAACAGGAGATGTGTCTTTTGTTTAATTCTACATGTATAAATGAAAGACTGCTGCCCAAATACACACACACATATATATATATACACATGTTATTTCCACTCAATTTAAGTGATATTTGTTTTTTTTGAACAACCACCCATTTTAGAAGATTTCCCCGAGGAATCAGGAATCTTCATAAAATCTCTCTTTTTTTTTTTTTTTAAGATTGAAGAGTGACTCTTTAGTGTATATTGTGGTAGGACTATAAATTAACATTTAAAAAAAAAATTTGTGTAATGAAAAATGAATGAGGTAATTGCTTTACTTGAAACCTTATTGAAGTATAACACAACTATGGTCACTTAGGGTAGTGCTCTTTTTTTTTTAAAATTATAGGTGACTGATTCAGGTGAAAACAACTATGGTTGACTTTACCACAATCTGAAAATTTTTTTAGATGGGAAAAAAGTTTTTAAAATATTTCTGCTTAAAATTTGCGGTGATTTTGTGTATATGAGTTTAATTTTAAATTCTAGAATTTAAATTAAATTTCAATTTACATTGGATTTGAATTTGAATTCATTTATTTTAAATAGATTTTTAATGAGGTGTGTGGGGTTGAAGAATATGATCTAGCACAAATCGGTGATTTCAATGAGACTTGACTGTAAGTCCACTTTCTACTGAAATATTAATTTCAACTTCATTTAAATGTCATTGTATTACTCATGATTTTGCCAGCCTAATTTGCTAACTGTTACATGATGCAAGGCACCCTATTTGAACTGTCGGGTATCCCCACAAGAAGTAATCACTGAGAATAGATCTTGTGAATGAGCCTGCCACGGGATATCATTATGTAATGAAACCATTTTTTAAATGTTTCCTTTAGAAACACGGGATATTCACCATTTCATGCCATCCTGGCAACTGCTTCTGCTGCTCAAAGTACCTAAATAATGAGAATAGAATTGTTGAGAAAACCTCGGAAGAGAGAAATGAGATCTCACAGGACTTGTTAATATCAACATAGCAATTGCTAATTACTCTGTTCACCTTGTATCTTAGTAAACCTTTTTCCTTATCCTTAATACTCATTGTGTTTCTCCTTATTTCTCTATTAACTCTGATACTCGAGTTAAAACACATACCTCCTGCTATTTCATTGCTAAGAGTGCCTGTGTGGCGGTAATTTTAAATCTGGGAGATCTTTCTGCTGGACCCTGCATTTTGACAAATTCATCAAGAAGAATTAACTTTGATTTGTAATTAATTTAATTTTCATTCTATCAACAACTATAATTTTATTTATTCATTTTTATTTAATGTCTATCTTAAAGTATATATTTTTTTTACAACCTTTAAAATTTTATTCCAGTCTAGAAAAAAAAAAAAAAAAGGAATGACTTCATAATGATATTTAGCTAGGTCAAAAGAAAATGTATTTGAACTCTTCAATTATGAAAATTAAGAAAGTAAATGTAATTTTGCAAGATCATCTTCCTGATATGGTGGTCTGATATAGTAATAATTGAAAAACTTTTTTTTTTTGTTGCCTGATATGCAGTTTTGAAAGAGTTGAAGACAAGGTGACCCTTAAAGAAGGCCTGGTAACTGTGTGACTGGGTTTCATGACTGGAAGTGAACATGTGGAGGGTAATTTATGAGGATGTGCGTCCCGGTCTCCTGCCTCAGAAATTGCTACCCGGTGACTATTAAAATAACGTCCCCAGCTATGCGGTGTTACTTGAAAAAAAGCAACCAACTTAGGGCGTTAAATGTATTTTGGTGTAATTCGTATTTATTTATCGTGATTTGTCGTAATTCTTGTTCATTTATAGAAATTTGTCATAATTCTTGATCATTTATAGAAATTTGTCGTAATTCTTGTTTATTTATCGTAATTTGTCGTAATTCTTGTTTAGATATGAAGATGGATATATAGTTTGGAATAAATAGATAAACAAAATAATATAGATAGATTTTTATCATAATTCTTGTTTATTTAAACTAAAAACAAGACATTAAACAAACATGAATAAAAGAAAATCTGAGATGACATAGCTGGGGACGTTATTTTAATAGTCACCGTGTAGCAATTTCTGAGGCAGGAGACCGGGACGCACATCCTCATAAATTACCATGTGGAGACTTAAATTATTACTACAGAAAAATGTTTTAGTAAAGAATTCATTCGTAATGTCCAGTAATTAGTTGATTAGTAACTATACATATTATTATGAAGCAGCTTACAATTATTGAATTATTTCCATGAAATCAAAAGTACAAAGAAATAACAAAAATAATCTCCCGTACTAGGTTTAACTCTTAACGTCCTATACCACGTCAATCCACCCAGCTGGAAGTCACATTCATTTTCCTAATATACCCCAAACAATAGCCTTTGTTAAAATGTAATATTAAACATATTTAGCAGTATTTGATTTATGGGAAATAACAGTTAACTTTAAATGAAAAGGCCATTTTTAGCCATTTATTGATAAATTCTTATAGGAATGGGGCACTGGACTTTCAAAATTCTCAACAGGATGTTAAGAGTTAATACTTGAAAAAAACAAAACAAAAACAAAAACAAAAAAAAACAAACTCTTGTTCCTTAATTTTCTGACTATTATCATCTTGCAACACCTGGTTAAAAATGAAACCATCCAAATCGTCCAAGATGAAATGCAAAAATGTAAATCCTGATTATCTGGTGTCACTTATCTACCAAATTCTTATCTATCATGAGTCTTGAGAAATTATAAAAACATTTTTATTTTATTTTTTAAGTAAAATTCTAAGACTAATTAAGTAAATTTTTCTGTAATTGTTGTTTAGTAGTAATTTAGGTCTCAACATGTCTGCCTCCAGTCGTGGACCCCAGTCGCATGGTTTCCAGGCTTTCTTTAAGGATTGCCTTAGTTGAAGTTTAATTAAGTCTTACTTGTTCATGAATGTGTTTCCATAGTTGCCTCACTGTCTTATATGGCTTATATCTTATATATATACATATATATATATATATATATATATATATATACTTTGGTGAATTCCTTTCTATGTAGTTTGTATGTGTTGTACGAGCAGACAATCCTGGATTAGCTGCAGAGGTGTTTTGAAGTGTTCAGGTAATGCATCCAGCAAGGTCTTCCTCCTCGTCTTTAAAATCTACTTTATTGTATCTTTGTTTTGTCAGTGTTAATCGACATTACCTCCATCACAATTTTTACTTGCATTACTCTGTCTTATTTTTGTTGCCTCTTATCATAGCACTTCTCAACGTTGCAAAATTAGAAAATGATGTAGCCTCCCACAGGACAATCAACTTGCATTCTACATCTTGAGAGCCTGAAGTGGATCAAAAATCTGTTGTCGTTCTTGGATTATATTATGGTATAAGATATAAACAGAATATGGTAATCTGAACATTAGCTACATAAATGAGAGTAACATCCCCTTGTTCTTGGATTATATTATGGTATATATATTTACCAACTCCCCCGCACGAGCAGGATATGACACAAGGTCAATTTCTTAAGCGGAGTTCAACAGGTTTGAATTCAGAGTTTTCCTTCTCCTAGACTGGTTACCTAGCCATGGTTAAAGAACCCAGTCTGCCCTGCTATTTACCCATAGCTGGAGGGAGAGTAGGATTCATACCTTTCCCAAGGGCATTAGTGCTAAGTGAAATGCAATTACCACGTCCAGGATTTGAACAGGATTATATTATGGTATAAGATATAAACAGAATATGGTAATCTGAACATTAGCTACATAAATGAGAGTAACATCCCCTTGTTTGTTTCACTTTCAGGAAGCCGTATGTTTTAACACGAAAATATCATAAAGTATGTTCTTAATAACTATTAAGTTTATTTCAAATAATGCGCAAGTACAATTAAGAACACATTTTATAATATTTTTGTGTTAAAACATGCAGTTGTTTTGATTCAAACAAATTCGTATTTTTAGTGTAGATTTACGGTGAAATGAAAATGGCTGACCAAAACATACGGCTTCCTCAAAGTGAAACAAACAAGGGGAGGTTACTCTCATTTATGTAGCTAATGTTCAGATTACCTCAGAATCACCACTTTTATACTTGGTAGCAGAGAGTATTTTTAATCTTCCTGTTATATACTGATGGGTATGGGTATGACGCATGGTGTAATGGTTAGAGTCGTAGGAAATGGTTACCAAGTTTTTACAGATACCAGGGGGGATTTTGGCCGACTCAGCGTTGCAGATCCTCTCCAAATCCTTAAGGTTTGTATGTTGTTGTTCGGAAACTTGCAGTTTAGTTAAATTTAACTCTTAACAACCGATACCACCTCATTCCACCCGACCAGAAGTCACATTTCCTAATCTGCCCCAAACGATAGCCTTTGTTTAATTGTAATATTAAACATATTTAGAAGTCTTTGATTCAAGGGAAATATCTCAGGTAACTTTAAATGAAAAGGCAATTTTTAGCCATTTTTTTGATAAATCCTTGGAGGAATGGGGCTCTGGACTTGGAAAATTCATACAGGATGTTAAGAGTTAATTCAAGGTGGCAAACTCAGAAAATCAACAGGGGAGGAAATACTTATTTTCCCCACTGTATATTGAAAAACCAAGAGTGTGGATAATTTTTGACTCTCCCTCGTATATATCTACTAATTATCAAAAAATAATTATGCTTATTAAATAGATTGCTCTAAGGTTCACTCTGACCTGGAGTGGTAGTCCCTGTTAGTGTCCAGTCTTTGAGTCAAATCGATCTGTTTAAGAATTATTTGTATTGAACAGAACTGTAACCCTCCCACCCATCAGCGGGATATAAATGAACAATAATAAAGAGGCGGAGACCCCATTGTTTCTCTTGTATTGTCCAAAGGATGGACATGAAAAAATGCCATTGAATGGGCCACCGGTCATCGCTAAGGCCAATGTGTGTGGGGGCATATGATAAAGTATACACAATAGATAAATAGATATAAATGTGTTTGTGTATATGTGTTTGATATTGCTAGTATATGATTATCTATGTATGGTGACACTGTGTTTACAGTTTTGGGTAAAATATAATCGTAAACACAGATGTGTACAAGAGACATTTATAGAAAAACACACATGTAGAGATACACACTGAGACATGCATTTGTGTGTCAAACCACTTTTATAAAAGAGAAAGATAATTTACAAATTTATATTGATATATTTTAGTATATATATATGTATATAATTTAACTAAGGAATTACATCGACTTAGTTAACGTAGGGTAGGGTCCTGATTGAAACCATGGTAGGCCCTATATTTTAAATCTCACATTTGTGTGTCAAACCACTTTTATAAAAGAGAAAGATATTTTACAAATTTATATTGATATATTTTAGTATATATATGTATATAATTTAACTAAGGAATTACATGGACTTAGTTAACGTAGGGTAGGGTCCTGAAAAAATCATTTCAATTTGATTGAAACCATGGTAGGCCCTTTATTTTAAATCTCTTATGAAACAACTTCTCAAAAATCATAAATATGAACATACAAAGTATGCAATTCCCTAACCTCTAGGCATAAGATGGTTTGATATACCAGTTTTTTGTCTTAATGGCAAATCAATCTTCATGGATTATTTAATGCCAAAGCCATCCTTGTAGAACAGGGATCACCAAACTTTTTTCACGGTGGACTGGATAATTGAAAAAATAATGAGCATGGGCCACATTATTATTACAACAAGTCGTAACACATGAAAATTCGGGATTGCGTAAGTAACAAGTGAAATGCTCACATGCACAAAATTTTGTAACCTACCTACAGTAGTCAAGTCCATGAATATTTAGTAAGCTTAACATGATATTCAAATTTAAATGGTATCAGAATGTCTTGCGTTCCATATGTTTTAACAAACAAATTCAAGTACCGTCGGTAAGCCTGATAAAATGCCCTTGTGTGCCAGATCTGGCCTGCTGGCCGTAGTTTGGTGACCTCTGTTGTAGAAGAGCACTAATGGTACTATCTGACAATTAGCTGGAGGGATGAGGAATTTCATACCTTTCCCAAGGATATTAGTCTGAAAGTGACTGTAATAAAGTTACTGGAGTTTGAACTCATTCTCTATGATGTTGTAGGCCAGCACATTAGCCACTACGCCATGGGGACATGCTCCACTATTTAAGGTGTCATCCATTCCAATCTGTGAGAGGGATACAGGCTCAAATCTTTACTTCCAATTTTGTACCGTTTTCTCTTTCATTTGAAGAACATATTGATAGAGAGAGTATTGTGATAAAAAGCAACAGTAATAAGATGGAGAAAAACTCGTAATAAAATCATGATAGTGAAAATGCTTCATCTAAAAAAAAAAAAAAAGAGTAAAATAAATAAACTTATTGCTGCTATAAATTATTCATTTAGTTATTTTTTTTTAGATGATAATTAGTTGCTTTGTAGATTTGAATATATATATATATATATATATATATATATATATATTGAAAGGAAAAATAAACAAAGGAAAGAAAATGCTGAATGGATAAAATAGATTTTATTTTACTAACATGTGTTTCGTCCAGGAGTTTGTTCATGTAAACACCAAACATTTTACTCTGATGAAGGCCGTTATTCTTAGTATACTTAAAGATTTTGTAGTTTTCTATTATTATTATTATTATTATTATTATTATTATTATATTTTATATTTAAAATAATGATAAATAGAATACATGTGTACATGAACAAACTCTTGGCTGAAACACGTGTTAGTAAAATAAAATCTATTTTATCCATTCAGCATTTTGTTTCCTTTGTTTATTTTTCCTTTCAACATACTGTCGGATTTGCTTCCATTTTCAACTTACACACACACACACACACACACACACACACATATATATATTTTTAGGGAGATTATGTGCTTAATTAAAGTCATACCTAATTTGTTAATTAATTATAATTAAATGAATTAGGCGTGCATATCGGTTTAATTATAATTAATTAATTAACAAATTAGGTAAGACTTTAATTAAGCACATAATCTCCCTAAAAATTGTCGGCCTTCGCCATTTCAAACACATCGTTTGAACACTTCACACACACACACACACACACATATATATATATATATATATATATATATATATATATATATACGTATAAAATAGGTGTATTTGGGCAGCATCTTTTCATCCAAACAAATTTTGTTGAATACAACTGAATCCAAATTGTTTTGTTGTTTTTTCTTTTTCTTTTTGATCTTCTAATGATTTTCTTAATATTATCATCACAGAAAGAAATTATAAAAAAATCCGAAAGTATCAATTGATACAAACAATGATAACCTCTTATGAAAGAGGAAATAATAATAATAATAATAATAATAAAGACCCACAATTGCCTTTCGATCTCCCCCCACTCCATTCTTTTTAATACTTTACCCTACCCTCACCCAACTACCGCCAATACAAGAAATATTTGAATAGAACAAATCTATCTCTCACTCAACAGTTTGAAGCAAATTCAATTTTTCTTTCGAGTTAATGCATATCTTTTCCTCGATAAACTTATTAAAAACCAATTCAAATGAAAAAAGTTGGTGAGTTCAATGAGAATGAATAAATAAAAGAAAGAAAGAGAACAACATTATTCCGCCTATAACCGAGTGAAAAGGAAACATTAGTTCATTGTAATATAAATAATGTAGTGTTATTTTTAACAACTTTTTAATACAATTTATATTATATTTTAAGCGATATGACTTAACGAACAAAAACACGATTTTCTTGATATTATCATCACAGAAAGAAATTATAAAAAATCCGAAAGAATCAATTGATACAAACAATGATAACCTCTTTAAAACACTCTTGATAATGGTTCAAAGGAGAACTGAAAGTACTTGGGAATAATACTTCTTTCAGATTTTTTTTAATAAATTCTTTTCAAGATGATAATATAAAGAAAATCATTAGAAAGATTGAAAAGAAAAAGAAAATATTACAAAACAATTTGGATTCTGTTCAACAAAATTTATTTGAATATATATATATATATATATATATATACTATAGTGTGAGATGGTCACTGTTTCAGCTTTTGCTGGAATGGTGTACCAAAGGCAGTATTATTGGTAGAGTGCTCAATATAAAATAGAGCTGTTATATAATATAATAAGATAAATATATAAAGGTTTTACATATCTATTTATTAGGTGACAAAGGAACATTCACAACCATATTGGTTTCATGCGATGCAATCCTCAGGTGAAGATGTTTCAAATGTAAGGAAAATCGAAAAAAAATGCTGCCCATGAACTCTCTCATACATTCAATTCACCTTCACATACATACACACATCATTTTATCCAATCATATGCATCCCATGTCTATTGAATTTTTTTTCGATTTTCCTTACATTTGAAACATCTTCACCTAATGATTGCATCGCATGAAACCAATATGGTTGTGAATGTTCCTTTGTCACCTAATAAATAGATATGTAAAACCTTTATATAGTTATCTTATTATATTATATATATATATATATATATATATATATATACTATCACTTATGCATGATATTTGCTTCTAGAATGTTCACTAATGATCCTCATGTCATTTTTATTATAAGTTGGAAAAGTTCCAAAACACTGTAGAAGAATTGCAAGGAATTTTTTTAAAAAGATACTTCTTATGATATTGATTGATTTAATGGTACTTCAACTTATCCAGGGTTATTTCCACCCTATCGGCTGGGGCATTAAAATGCACCGACTGCACCTCTGCAGAGGGGTAAGACTCTCCCAATGGGGCCACCTGTTGGCCGTGGGTGGCAACCCGTGATGCTTAAGGATAGAACTCAGGTGGATGAGCAGTTCATGACTTGCAATACTCCACTTTGGCCCTATCTTGGGCTAAACGGGCGGACGGAGAGGCCCCCTCTGATCAATCGGCTGGTCATGTCAAGCCCTAGCACCTATATGATTTTCCCAACCCTATTGCCCTTATAGCAAGCCCCAATCCCTTTTTATCATATGGGTGCTAGAAGGCGGTGGCCGAGGGTCTACATGTCATGGGAATGACGTTAAACACTATCTGATGGTGAGGTTCCAGTTTTGGAGGTTTGGGGAATGTGGAACACTCCTTCATCACCATTGCTCCCTGGTCCACTCTAACCCGGAGTGGTAGTACCTGTTAGGGTCCCATCTATGGGTTAAATAGAAAATGTACTTATAAAAGAATTGTATTATCCATTAAGAATTGATTTATTTCAAAACTTTATCGGCATTAAATGACCCACTGAGGCTGATATGCTGTAAAACAAAACCAAACCAAACCAAACCAAACCAGGGTTATTTTATGCTAAGCTTCTTATAGTCAGATTGTCAGTGATATTTTAAAAGTTGTTTATACTTATATCTCTATTAGAAAAAGACCTGACTACTTGTCTGGAGAAATATATCTATCTATCTATCTATCTATCTATCTATCTATATATATATATATATATATATATATATATATATATAAGTTAAAAGAGAGGAAATGAATCCAACAGTATAAGAATGAACAAGATGGAATGAAAACACCACACAATGCTGTTAAAGAGAAAACAATTTATAACATAATCATAGCTGATATTGATCAATATTTTGATTTTACAAAAATCTTCTTCAGAGCCCGTTTACTCCATGGTAATATATATATATATATATATATATATATATATCTATATAATATGTTTGGTATATTTATTAATAAAGTGCTCTCAATATCAGTGATAGATATATATATATATATATATATATATATACACAAATAATATGTTTGGTATATTTATTAATAAAGTGCTCTCAATATCAAAGATAGAGCATATATATATATATATATATATATATATATATATGTATATCTCCAAGTCACTTAGTCTGAAGATTGCAGAAGTGAGAAACTGACAGTTACCAACCACTTTTGACTCTATGTCTACGCTATCCTAATATATATATATATATATATATATATATATGTATATGTATATATATATAATCTTACCGCTCTATTGTGGACACCCCACCCTGCAATTACAAATAAACTGAAAGTTACACAACTATCACAGTGTTCTATTCTGGACCCCCATGAAAAAAACAAAAAATGAAAGTTACACAATTATCACAGTTAGCATCCTATTCTGGACCACCTTGCTACCAAAAAAATAAATAAAAATAAATGGATACTTACACAATTGTCACACTGTCCTATCAAAACAATAATAAAAAACAAAAAAAAATAAATAAAATGAAAGTTATACTATTCTGGGCAAGAACCCCTCTCCTCGCCCCCCCCCCAAAAAAAATTATCTTCAATCTGTCCTCAAATTTAATCAAATGTTTCTTGGTGCCTAACTCACTGTTCCACAAAGTGTTATTGAAATCCATTAAAATTTAGTATTATCTGCGTTATTCGGACTATTGTCCCCATCTTCATTATTATTTGTACAACGTTTCGGCCGATATACCCTCCGGCCTTCTTCAGGTATTTCTTCTCGGACAAGAAATACCTGAAGAAGGCCGGAGGGTATATTGGCCGAAACGTTGTACAAATAACAATGAAGATGGGGACAGTAGTTCGAATAACGCAGATAATACTAATCTTCAAGCCTCATCTCAAACATTCAGAGAAATACCATTAAGATTTTTTAGGAGATATTGTGCAGAGAAACGGGCAAACTGGACTCTGTATATAAACGAGTGTTATGTAATTTTGTTAATATATCGATGTTCATATGTATTGTGTTCTGGATCTGATATGATAGATGCTTTTGTAGTGTGTAGACATTAGTTAATAAACACAGCCTCTTCTTACATCTTGCACTGTAGATTTTAGTAATGTTTTTACATGCTGTTTTCTATTAGTTTCATATCTGTAGACACTCAGTGTGTAAAAAGTAAAGAAAATGAAAAGAAAATGGATTTGTTTGTTGTATACTTGCCAATATAAAAGGGAGATAATCTATTTGTGTTTATGTGAATTGTATGATGTGGAAGATTTATATGAAAATGATATTTTGTATTAACCTGTAATGATTACCATTTCTTTGTTTTCACTCTTGGAACTCATTCCTTTGTTGGTTTTTTTGCTACCATTTTTCTTCTGATTCATTCCACTATCTTCCTCATGAAAAGATCTATTTAAAAATGTCAACATGGAGGACATTCTGTCCTTTTTGAGGGAAATAAAATTATACCATAGAATATAGACATGAACTTAATCAATACCATACAACATGATCCTCAATGGTGCTAACACATTGTTAAAACCAATTACTAAAAGAGTGAGAGATAGAGAGAGATGTACAGTCTGTACAAAAAAGGTGTGCGTATGTGGGGGTGTCATTATTTTTCCAAAAATTGTTCAGGTCTTAGAACACCTTCGTATTTTACTATTAAAGCATCTCTACTGATTTTATTAAGAAAGTGCCGCCCTGTTGGTTGAAGCGTTAGAATACACTGACTGCAGAGGGGTAAGACTCCTTCAATGGGGCCACCAGTTAGTCATGGCTGGCAACCTGTGATACTTACGGATGGAACCCAGGTGGCTGAGCAGTCCATGACATGCAACACTCCACTTTGGCCCTTACTTAGACTAGATGGGCGGTTGGAGAGGCCCCCTCTGATCAATCGGCTGGTCACGTCAAGCCCTAGCACCTATATGATTTTCCCAACCCTATTGCTGTTATAGCAAGCCACAACTCTTTTTATCATAGAACCTCTAGAAGGCGGTGTCTGAGGGTCTTCATGTCCTGGGAATGATGTTAAATTCTATCTGATGGTGAGGTTCCAGTTCTGGAGGTTTGGAGAATGTGGAGCACCCCTTAATCACCATTGCTTCCAGGTCGACTTTGAACTGGAGTGGTAGTACCTGTTAGGGTCCCATCTATGGGCTAAATAGTGAAATGTGTTTATAAAAAATTTGTGTATTCATTAAAAATGAATTTAGGTAATCTCAACATGTATTGTTTTGTCAACATTAAAGGTCCCACCGAGGTTGATATGCCATAAAATGAAACAAACCAAACCAAACTAATAAAGTGAATGCCAATTATTGAGTTTCATAGTACAGGGGGATTTAGCTGCTTAAATCATCTGTCATTGGGTACATTTTATACATTACAGTTGTGTCTCTTGGAAAGTAGCTGCATCTGCGACATGACACTCCTATATACTCAAACAAGAACAACAACCACAGTGTGAAACATGTCAAACACCTTTGACTGTTAAACACTTATTTGTGGAATGCAGGTTTTTTGTTATTTTAATGCAAACAATATGAAATATCTATTTAAAAATGCTAGCATGGAGGACTTTCTGTCCTTTTTTAGGGAAATAAAATCATATCATAGAATATAGACATGAACTTAATCAATACCATACAACATGATCCCCAATGGTGCAAACACATTGTTAAAACCAATTACTAAAAAATGTATGAATATAAATACACAACATATAAAGTAAAGTAAAGTCGTCGGGGCGGCCTAAAGTCGGTATCAGCCAATCAGCGAGGGAGTCTATCCCCTTTTCACTTGCGCTAGACCAAGGAGATTGTTTTTTAGCGTCTGAGGTGGAGCGCCACACCTACCATCAGCTCCTTACTTTACCGCACAGATCTCTGTGCTACTCATAACGCTGAGTTGGCGAGGACCGGTCTCGAACTAGGAACCTTGTGGTTTCTTCCTAACTGTTAGTCATGACATAACCCCAGACAGGTTGATATGCCATTAAATCAATCAAACAACCAACAGAATTATTATTAGTGAAATATTCTCTTTTGCCTTTCTGGTCTTGGTTATTTCTCAAAATGTCATCTCAAATGGATTGACATTCCGTTAAAATCAATCTGACTCTGTGTGGTCATAACGGCTAGTATCCAATCCGTGGGTTGAGTAGATTTCTTTTGGATAAGGAAAAGTTATTATGTCCAATAAGGTGTAATAAGAAATGAACACACACAACTGGGCTTGAGAAAGCTTTATTCTACTTAAAATACAGTTGCAGTTTTTTGGAGGTTTATATATTTTCAGAAAGCTAAAGAGTTACACAAAGGGGAGGTAATGATAGAACAGGGGAAGTAACTCTTAATTACTTATTACATAAGGTTTGACAAGATTTGGCCTTATATAAACCAAAAGGGGTTGATATGCCGTTAAACAAAATAATTTAAACTAAGGTCAACATGTCAGAGAAGCCAGAGGAATGTGTTGTTCTTACTTACTTTTATTTGATTTCCGTCTCTTTTTCTTTCTTTTTTTTTGGGGGGGGGGAGGAAGAAGGAGGTCGTCCAGTGTATTTGAAAAGAAAAAAGAAAAATATGATGTTTGGATATTGTATTCAAACACAAACACACAATTATTATATTCACACACATTCAATTATTATACACACACACACACACACACTTATTCTGTTCATGCACACACACACACAATTATTATATTCACACACTCACACAATTATTATATTCACACACACTCATCACACAATTATCATATTCACACATGCACACACAGTTATTATATTCACACATGCACACACAGTTATTATTCACACATGCACACACAGTTATTATATTCACACATTCACACACAGTTATCATATTCACACATGCACACACAATTATTATATTCACACACACTCACACAGTTATTATATTCACACACACTCACACAGTTATCATATTCACATGCACACACAGTTATCATATTCACGCACACACACACAGTTATTATATTCACACATGCACACACAGTTATCATATTCACACACACGCACACACACAGTTATTATATTCACGCACACACACACACAC
This sequence comes from Doryteuthis pealeii, assembly GCA_023376005.1. NCBI lineage: Eukaryota > Metazoa > Mollusca > Cephalopoda > Myopsida > Loliginidae > Doryteuthis > Doryteuthis pealeii. The sequence continues at coordinate 24,693,885 of CM042168.1, forward strand.
ACACAGTTATTATATTCATGCACACGCACACACAATTATTATATTCACACACACTCACACAGTTATCATATTCACACATGCACACACAATTATTATATTCACACACACTCACACAATTATCATATACACACATGCACGCACTATTATCATATTCACACACACACACACAATTATCATATACACACGCACTCACACAATTATTATATTCACACACACACTCACACTATTATCATATTCACACATGCACACACAATTATTATATTCACACACACACACACACAGAATTATTATATTTACAAATACTCACACAATTATTATATTCACCCACATGCACAGAAATAATTATTATCTTCACATACACACACATGCACACATAATTATTGTATTCACACTCACACAGAAGTAATTATTGTATTCACACATACACACAATTATTGTATTCATGCACACACACACACACACACACACACACACAAACAAATACACATACAATTATCATATTCACACACACAAAATTATTACCCTCATGGTTATTGTAGTTAAACACATTAAAATATTTATTGTCAGTTTTAATTTTAATTACTTTCCAGAATTATCATTATTGCGGAATTGTTTTTTCAATGAATCAGTTGATTTCTTTTCATCTTTCTTGTTTCAATCTATTTCTCAAAATATCAGGGAAGCCATTTTGTATGTCTGCGCATTAATGATTGAACAAAAGGGAAAATGCTAGAATAAGATAAAAAGGAGGGGAAAAAACATCCAAACCTGTGTGAATGGATTGATAGGAAAAGCATAAAATTGAATACTTAAAGGGACAGGGAAAATGGACCCTCAGAATGTACAGATAGGTAAAAGCTTTATCTAAACTAGCAAGAATATGCGACCTCCGGGCGTAAGTATTCAAGTTTTGATGAAATGAAATATATTAAATTAGAAAATCTAACAAAATTAGATAAGAATGCATAAAAAAGATTATACTTATTTTAATTGGTTTGATGAAAATCTTTCATTGTATTGATTTTAATATGTTAGAGGCGAAAACAATAATATTAGTGATCAATAACACCAAATAATTATTTATTAAATCTGTTTTTTTTAAAAACCAGTATGCAAATTAACCATGCCATATATTAGCTCATTCTGTTCATATCCATTCGCTCTCTCACTCTCTCTCTCTCTCTCTCTCTCCTCTCTATGTATATATATATATATATATATATATATATATATATATATATGGGAGAAATGTGAGGAGGTTAATCCGACAATATGTGGAGAAAGGTAGACAAACACGGGATGTTATGGAAACTGGATGTTTATTGTCGACGATGCAATGTTTCGGTCTATTATTAGACCATCTTCAGGACTTGGATATAGTTCTTGCTCCAATGATGGACATTCTCAAAATGCTGAAACAGAAGGTCGTCAGTAGGGGGAGGGGTGGTTGATTTTATCTATGGCAAAACATCACTAGAATTATAGCAACAAAAATTATTAGTTAACTAGCTTAAAAGCCACCCTCTTGGGTGGCAATTAAGCTAGTGTGTGTGTGTGTGTATATATATATATATGTAGTATATTAAGAAAAATGAAAAAACACAGGTTTAAATGGGTTAAGTGATGAGTTTATTGGCCGATGCTGCAGTGTTTCGATCTATTAATTAGATCATCTTCAGGGCATTTGTTAGTATATGGAAGGTGATAAGAAATTATTTATCACAGAATAACGAGAAAAGCGAGTGGTAGTCCTTGTTATTCATCTGTTTAAAAATTTTTGAGGTTTGATAAAAAGGGGACCGTTTGAAATATGACGTCAAATTTCTTATCACCTTCCATATACCAACAAATGCCCTGAAGATGATCTAATTAATAGATTGAAACACTGCAGCATCGGCCAATAAACTCACCACTGAACCCATTTAAACCTGTGTTTTTTCATTTTTCTTAATATACTACATACTGTCAGATTCACTTCCTTTCTTCACATATATATATAATATATATATATATATCAAAAAGAGGAAGTGATGTATCCTTAAGGACTGTAACTGTTGGAGCAGCCCGTGGTGATTAGAATTACAGATTTTCATAGATTTATTTATTTTTTTTATTTGTTAATTTTAGTGTATACTCTACTGACTTGCTCACAATATTGTTGTCGTTGAAGTAATGATAGTAGCAATGCCAAAGGTGTTCAGTTTCTTCTACTCCGACTAATTATACATAATGGCACTTCTAATTATCGTAGCGCACTTATAGCTTCCATCTCTGCTCACCCTTTACCTTCGTTTCTTGACTCCTTACTTCTTTAGCGGCGGCTAAACATTGGCGGTATGTTCATTACCCCGCTAAATCCTACCCAGACACACCCACCTCAATCCTGGATGTTTTTTTTTTTTTTTGTTTTTTTTTAATTTCCTTATTTAATATTCTTTTCTCTGTCTTGCTCCTGCTTCTTTTTTCTTCTCATCTTTAAACTATCCCATCCCCACACTCTCTTCAAGTTTATACCCCTCCCCAGGGGCAATTTTTTTTTTTTTTGTTCGTTTTTATTTTTATTTTCGGTCTTGACTATCCGCGTTTGGGACCAATTTAGAAATAAAATATGGCGATTTGTTCCCCCACCCCCATTTTAAAAAGAAAATTTCTCCTCTTTCGCTTGACTTCCTCTTTTTTTTCTTTTATCAAATGTAATATCAAATATGTGTATGGGGAGGGAAAAATAAGAATTAGCTACCCCCCACCTGCTCCCTACCTCTGTCAAGGTTGAAAATATGTGGAAGAGCTATTTAATCTTGGTGTGTTCAGGTAGTTATTGTAGAGGGGTTTGCCCGAGTGTTGCATAGGGCCAAATTCAAGTTGTAGTAGTAGTTGTTTAGTAGTAGTAGTCGTCATTAGTTCAGAAATAACACACGCAAGTTATATAGACACAGGGGGCTGTTTATTTCTTCCTAGGCTCGTAGGTTCTTTTCAGAGAGAAGGAAAGAGAGAGAGAGAGAAAGTATAGTCAAATTATTCTATCGTAAGTCATGTTCAGTACTACTTTCCCAAACCCATACGGGAAACCGGGAGCTATGTCAGACTCCCACCAGAGCCCAGCTGAAAAAAAAACCAATATTTTTTCTACCGTTTCTCGTCCCGGGATCACATCCATTTCTGGTCAAAACCCAGAACTTCCATTTTTATTTTTAAATCTATTTCCAGGGTCATTCTTCAGTCAGTTGATGGCACTCTTTTGAGTGTTTACCCTTCTAAACTTTAATCATTGTTCCTATTTCTTTTTCTTCTCTTTCATATTTGATTACCGTTTTATTTTTCAATTTCCAAATTCCCCGTAGACCATAATAATTATGCTACACGAGTACTCCTTTATGTACACCAAAGCTTTTAATACATTTTAAACATTAAATTAACCATAAAATTTTATGCAAGACAACATTGATGTGAAGTTTAATAAAACACATTATTAAAAGTTAAAAAAAGAACTTATAACAGTTTCTTTTTTTAAATCAAATGAAATTAAACTAAATTCTAAATTTTCAACTACAAGAAAATCTCCTGAATGTTTGAGATGAGGCTTGATGATGACAAGAAATACCTGAAGAAGGCCGGAGGGCATATCGGGCCGAAACATTGTACAGATAACTATGAAGATGAGGACAATAGTCCAAATAACAACGCAAATAATAGTAAACAATAAAGTCTGTTGGTTTATTTTTGTCTTTTCTTTCTTTCTCTAGTTGGATAATGCGATTTTTACCCTTTGGAGCATTTTTTCATTCAAAGTATCATTCTATACTAGAGAATCATTTTCTTTCTGCATAGAAAAAAGAGATCATATATTCTGAGCCTTTTGATTAATGCTTCAATATAATTAGTGGGAATTGTACATACATCTTATACTTGGATTTAGGAAGCGCGTGGTGTAATGGTTAAAGTCATGGGAAATGGACACGTCGCCCCGAGTTCAAATCCTGGACGTGGCAATTGCATTTCACTTAACGCTAATACCCTTGGGAAAGGTATGAATCCTACTCTCCTTCCAGCTATGGGTAAATAGTAGGGCAGACTGGGCTCTTTAACCTTGGTTAGGTAACCAGTCTAGGAGAAGGAAAACTCTGAATTAAAACCTGTTCAACTCCGCTTAAGAAATTGACCTTGTGTCGTATCCTGCTCGTGCGGAGGAGTTGGTAAATATATATACTTGGATAATCCAACATGTAGGAAGGTTCAACTTCTACTGCCAGACTACCAACAATATTGAACCTGCAGTCTAGAGATAACTGTCACTTAGAACTGTCTTAACCTAACTCCATTATCAACAAGACTCTTACCATAGTTATTTGTGCATAAGATTCACTATTTTTTCAGATATTTCAACCTAAAATTTTTTTCCCAGCCATGTGTGACATCATAATCAGGATGGTACGACAAAGTAACTTATATTTATGGTTCAAACTAACTAATATGCAACAAACACTTCTGTTTTATACTGCAAACTCAGTAGCACACATTGGGTAAACTGATCTGTGTGGTAAAGTGGGGAGCTGACAGTAGGTATGGCGCTCCACCCCAGCAAAAACAATCTCCCTCGTCTAGCAATAGCAAAAAGAGGATAGACTCCCTCGTTGTCCAGCTCATACCAACAATAGGCCACTCTGCCAACTTTACTTATTTTTTTTTGCGTGAATGAACATTGGATTTTATTTAACATCGGTAGCACCATGAAAAACTGTGCACCATAACCAGTTTAAGAGACTACTTAGACAAAATTCTTGATAGGACAAATTCACTCAGACTCCAGTGAAAAACCATCAATTAGAGCTAATGTGAAAAACTCATAAGTAAAAAAGTAAAGTTGGCAATGTGGATAACAAGGGAGTCTATCCCTTTTCACTAGTGCCAGACCAGGTTTAAAATTTTCTTTTTTACATCTGAGGTGGAGCAACACAACTACCATCAGCTCTCCATTTTACTATACAGATCCAAGTTGTGCTACTTATGGGTTTAGTTGGCAAGGGCCAGTATTGAACCTGGAACCTTGTGGTTCCAAGGTGGATTCTCTACTGACTGAGCTAAACTGGCCCCTTAATAATCAATTATGAAAAAGTTACAAAATAAAATGCCTGAACTAAATCAAGGGGCAAAAAGTTCATGAATATATATGCCGTTGAAATTTAATTGCTTAAACAATGGTTACGGGATCATTGGAACTTTCTAGCCCAGGTCCTCTGACACCATGTCTCTCCCTCCCCCACACACACACTATCTCCACCCACTACCCCTCTGATGGCACAGAAACATCCTAAATGCCATTTGCTGTTATTTTGAAGATGCAAGAATTTTTTTTTTTTTGATTTGCAAATTAATATCCTATCTTGAAATTTAATCCCTTTTTTTTTTTCCACAATAATTTCTATTTTTTAAGCTTTGAATTTAAAAAAAAATTGAAAAGATAAAAAAAGATTTTTTTTTAAATGAAAAAAAAAAAAAAAAAAAAAAATGAGGTTAGTAAGTGGAGAGATAAAGACAATACTTTTTTTTTTCTTTAGTGGTAATGGTGGGGGTAATTCTTTTTTTTTTTTTTTAAATGTAGCTAGGGGTGGTGCAGGAGGTTTACCTCCCTGCAGCAGTTACAAAAAGCTGTTTAATTTAATTGCAAATGTGTGTGTGTGTGTGTGCGGGGGAGAGGCTTTAGTATTTTAACATTTCCTCAATTGTGTACATCTGTTCTTTTGTGTTATTTTCTTTTTTTTAAATGTTAAAGAAAGGAATGGGATTCTTTTCAAATAATTTAAGGGAGTAGAAGACGACGACTTGAAGAAAATTTGGTCAAATTTCTTTCTTTTTTTTTTTTTTTTTAATTTTTAAAATTTTTTTCTTTTTAAAAAAAATTTTTCTCTCCTTTTTTTCTATTTAAAAAAAAAAAAAGAAGAAAAATTTCATAAGTTTATTTAAGATAAATTTATAAACATAATACTATCTTTTGCCATATTCAAAATGTACAGTAAATAGATTTGGTTTAGTTTCTTTGTTTGATCGCATGTTAACCCTCATGGGTTATATAATTCAACTCGCTTACTACGACCTCACAGTCCAGCACATTATCCGTTACTCCACAGGAAATCCTCCCACCCATAAATAGGTGCACCAATTTTCAAAAATAAATTTTTTTATTATCTTGCAAACTAAAGTTAGTGATTTTATTATTTTCATACACTGAAAATAATAAAATCACGCTAACTTTAGTTTGCAAGATAATAATTGAATTGGTGCACCTATTTATGGGTGGGAGGATTTCCTGTGGAGTAACGGATAATGTGCTGGACTGTGAGGTCGTAGTAAGCAAGTTGAATTATAAAATAAAAACTGATATTTTGTATTATTAGGATTATTCGGACTATTGTCCTCATCTTCATTGTTATCTGTACAACGTTTCAGGTATTTCTTGTTGGACTCTGAAACCTTCTCGAACTCAGGAACCTTCTTTTCAAACTTGGGAACCTTCTTTTCATAATCAGGAGCCATCATGAAACTTTGAACCCAACCTTTATTCAATCCACGGGGGTATCCTTTTATCATTCTGCTAACCATAACTGAGTAAAAGTGTTAAGCTGTGTTAATTATTATTCTATGTTACTGTCACCATTGACCATGATTGAACCTGCAGCACAGAGAGATAATGTCTTAAACCAATATATATATATCCACAATGCTATGTGTCCAATTGGACTAAAATTCAGAGAAAAACTGATATAATTAGGTATTATTTATTACCAAATTCTGCTTAAATGATAAAATCCTGATATCTTTAGTTCAAATGAAAATTAACTGCTAGTTTGTATTTTTGTTTTACAGAGTTTTAATTCTGTAGAGTTCGGTCAAATTTCTTTTCTTTTTTCTTTTTTTCTTTTTTGCTAAAAAAAAAACTTTCCTAAGTTTAGTTAAGATTTAGAAAAATAAATTCATAAGATTTTTTTATATTTCTTATGTCCTCTTGGGCATCTGACCTTTTGTTTTTTTTTGTCACATCAACCTATGGACCCCCCCCCAAAAAAAAAAAAAAACAAAGCAAAAAAACACAAGCAAACAAAAATAGAATATTTGCACAGAAAATATACAATATCTATCCCGCCAAGAGCAGAGGCTAAATAGCTTCTACCTTAGCTGCCTTAGATGTATACTGATCATCACCTGGAGGGACAGGATCACTAACACAGCAGTTTGAGAGAGAGCTCAACTTCCCAGCTTGTGTTCTCTACTGAGATAGTGTTGTCTCTGATGGTTGGGCCATGTCCACTGGATGGATGATGGACATCTTGTATGCGGGGATTTTGTCTAGTAATATATATATGTATATATATGTATATATATATATATATATACATACTATACACATTATAGATACTTAAGGCTTTAAATACATTAATGATATATATATATGTGTGTGTGTGTATATAAACGGTGTGTGTGTGTGTGTGTGTGTGTGTGTGTGGTGAATAATCATTTACATACATGTATATAACACACGCAAACGCACACACATGATAGCCTAAGGTGACGACTTTAAACACACTAGTTGTCCGCCGGATGGATGATGGACATCTTGTATGGCAGGGATTTGTCTAGTAAGAGAAAGATTGGTTGCCCCAGCTGTGTTTTAAGGATGTCTGCAAGGATGATCTTGGATGCTTTGGCATTACCCTTTCCAGCTGGGAAAATTTGGCTCAGGATCGCCCTTGTTCATGTCTGAAGTCACCCTGGCGCAACACTATGAAGCCAAGAGGTCCAGAAGAAATGTTGCATACTGACGTTTTCACAGTACCAAATCGATATAATGTTGTATATCTATTCTTCTGGCCGGTTTTGGTTCTTCTATCATCTATCTTGGTCTGGTCTAGCGTCTGGAGTTTCTTCTAAGGTCTGGTCTAGCGTCTGGTGTTGACTTGGGGATTCGGTCTGGTCTTCTATGGGGATTTCTCGTTATCAGAAGCCCTGTGTCATTGTTAGTTTTTAGGTAATAAACACAAGACTTCAATTTTCTTTTAATGTTACTTTATTCGGTAAATCCCCAACCAGACAATCTGCGCAGATGAGGGACCGCGTGTATAACACGACTTACCCCTTCGAGCTCGCTGCTACCTTCTAACTGCTGAGTTACTTCTATCCTTAAACCGGAACAGGGTCTTCTATGCCTTCCGGTTCTCACGATTTATCCCTGGAAGGCAAGGTGAGAGTGAGGTCAAGCGCCATCACTCACCCTCAAGGCCATCAGCTGCACTAATCGCCATTGTGTTTCTACACTACCTTAAAAAAGTATTAGGGATCAAATATTATGTAAACAAAAGTGGTGGCAACAAAATGCAAAGCCACCGGCACATCAACATCTCAGGGACAGCCTTCACATGCGACATCTGTGGTCGAGAATGTTTTTCGAACATTGGACTTCACAGTCACAGGAGGCGCTGTAACTTCAGTAGCACAGAACTATATAGTCTTCGGGAGATTGTAATGCTGATGACTAATCTGTATACAGATCAAATTCAGTTTAGTAATTCATCTGATAGTTCCCAAAAATGCCCTCCTTAATTATTCTTCTTACCATTTTTCTGAGAGTCTCCTGATATAAACATTTTTATGAATCTTACAGGGAATGATAGAAACTAGCAAGATCTGTGGATATACCACAGTATGATAATTATTATGACGTTTGATATGTTTACTTAAGAGCTATTGCAAAATAGTTCAATATGTAAAGTCGTTTGGGGTTGCCCTAAAGTCGTATCAGCCAATCAGCGAGGGAGTCATCCTTTTTTACTAGCGCTAGACCAAGGAGATTGCTATTGTGTCTGAGGTGGAGCACCACACCTACCATCAGCTCCTTATTTACTGCACAGGTCCCTGTGCTACTCATGCGCTGAGTTGACGAAGGCCGGTATCTAACTAAAGTTAGCAGGATTTTATTATTTTCAGTGTAACATTATAAATAAAAATTGATATTTTATATTATTTGGATTATTTGGGACTATTGCCTCATCTTCATTGTTATCTGTACAACGTTTCAGCTGATGTGCCCTCTGGCCTTCTTCAGGTATTCTTGTTGACTCAGGAACCTTCTTTTCAGAACCTGGGAACCTTCTTATTGTAATGAGTTTGGCGGGGGCCGGTATCGAACTAGGAACCTTGTGGTTTCTAGCCAAACGCTCTACCAACTGAGCTAACCAGCCTGTTCATATGTAAAAGTTCGACTAGAAACACAAAAGTTCCTAGTTCGATACCGCCTCGCCAACTCAGCGTATGAGTAGCACAGGGATTGTGCAGTAAAGTAAGGGAGCTGATGGTAGGTGTGCACTCCTCCTCAGAACACAATAGCAATCTCCTTGGTCTGGCGCTAGTAAAAAGTGGAATTGAACTCCTCGCTGATTGGCTGATCCGGACTTTAGGCAACCCAACGACTTTACATATTGAACTATTTTGCAATAGCCTTAAGTAAACATATGCAAACGTCACAATAATTATCCCCTTTTCACTAGTGCTAGACGAGGGAGATTGTTTTTGCTGGGGTGGAGCGCCACACCTACCATCAGCTCCTTACTTTACCGCACAGGTCCCTGGCGAGGACCAGAAATTGAACTAGGAACCATGTGGGTTTATAGCCGAACGCTACTCGACTGAGCTAACCCAGCCTGTTCGATATGTAAAAATATGATATTTCCTTCTTTTCATCTATTCATTATGTTCAATTGAAACAGATTAAACATTAACATTATCCTTCTGAGCGCTCACCTACTCTCTCTATCTTTTCCCCTACTCTCTTTCTTTCTTCTTTCTTATTATATTTTTCATGTATAGATGTCCTTTTTCTTCCCTTTCTTTCTTTATAATAAAAAACGGAATGGTCCATTATTTAGCTGAGGTGATGACAACTCATAAGAAATAAGAATTGTGGGGATAAGCAACAGCAGATAATCAGGATTTACATTTTTGCATTTCATTTTGGACGATTTGGATGTCTGATTTTTTAACCAGAGGGTGTTGCAAGATGATAACGGTTGGAAGATTTAGGAACACGTGTATTGAATATATAGTACCTGTCTCTGATGTGTTTTTTTTTTGTTGTCTAATTTATAAAAGAATTTGTAATCTAAATTATTTTTCAATGTTCCTTGTAATTTTAAAACAAATTGTACTTTTGTTTCAATATCTATTAAATTAGGATTTATTAGGATTATTTTTTGGGATCTTTGCTAGAATTATCTTTTTTGGGGTCTTTGCTAAGGATTATTCTTTTTTGGGGTCTTTGCTAGATTTATAGGGTTGTAAGATTTAGGAACAGTGTATTGATATATAGAGACCTGTCTCTGATGTGTTTTTTTTTGTTGTCTAATTTATAAAAGATTGTAATCTAAATTATATTTTCAATGTTCCATTGTAATTTTAAAACAAATTGTACTTTTGTGTTCATATCTATTAATATAAGGAATTTATTAGGCATTATCTTTTTGTGGGATCTNAAAAGAGAAGAAGATAAAAAGGTTCAACTGTAAAGCAGTGCTTCCTATTGGCAACTCCTTATGACAAATTCACTTTATTTATTGAATGACCCTTTTCTGGGACATAATAGGTCCCATTACTATTGATTTCCTTAAAAAAAAGGTGCAACTGTAAACAGTGCTTCCTATTGCCAACTCCTTATGACAAATTCACTTTATTTATTGAATGACCCTTTTCTGGGACATAATAGGTCCCATTACTATTGATTTCCTTAAAAAAAAGGTGCAACTGTAAACAGTGCTTCCTATTGCCAACTCCTTATGACAAATTCACTTTATTTATTGAATGACCCTTTTCTGGGACATAATAGGTCCCATTACTATTGATTTCCTTAAAAAAAGGTGCAACTGTAAACAGTGCTTCCTATTGCCAACTCCTTATGACAAATTCACTTTATTTATTGAATGACCCTTTTATGGGACATAATAGGTCCCATTACTATTGATTTCCTTAAAAAAAAGGTGCAACTGTAAACAGTGCTTCCTATTGCCAACTCCTTATGACAAATTCACTTTATTTATTGAATGACCCTTTTCTGGGACATAATAGGTCCCATTACTATTGATTTCCTTAAAAAAAAGGTGCAACTGTAAACAGTGCTTCCTATTGCCAACTCCTTATGACAAATTCACTTTATTTATTGAATGACCCTTTTCTGGGACATAATAGGTCCCATTACTATTGATTTCCTTAAAAAAAAGGTGCAACTGTAAACAGTGCTTCCTATTGCCAACTCCTTATGACAAATTCACTTTATTTATTGAATGACCCTTTTCTGGGACATAATAGGTCCCATTACTATTGATTTCCTTAAAAAAAAGGTGCAACTGTAAACAGTGCTTCCTATTGCCAACTCCTTATGACAAATTCACTTTATTTATTGAATGACCCTTTTCTGGGACATAATAGGTCCCATTACTATTGATTTCCTTAAAAAAAAGGTGCAACTGTAAACAGTGCTTCCTATTGCCAACTCCTTATGACAAATTCACTTTATTTATTGAATGACCCTTTTCTGGGACATAATAGGTCCCATTACTATTGATTTCCTTAAAAAAAGGTGCAACTGTAAACAGTGCTTCCTATTGCCAACTCCTTATGACAAATTCACTTTATTTATTGAATGACCCTTTTCTGGGACATAATAGGTCCCATTACTATTGATTTCCTTAAAAAAAAGGTGCAACTGTAAACAGTGCTTCCTATTGCCAACTCCTTATGACAAATTCACTTTATTTATTGAATGACCCTTTTCTGGGACATAATAGGTCCCATTACTATTGATTTCCTTAAAAAAAGGTGCAACTGTAAACAGTGCTTCCTATTGCCAACTCCTTATGACAAATTCACTTTATTTATTGAATGACCCTTTTCTGGGACATAATAGGTCCCATTACTATTGATTTCCTTAAAAAAAGGTGCAACTGTAAACAGTGCTTCCTATTGCCAACTCCTTATGACAAATTCACTTTATTTATTGAATGACCCTTTTCTGGGACATAATAGGTCCCATTACTATTGATTTCCTTAAAAAAAAGGTGCAACTGTAAACAGTGCTTCCTATTGCCAACTCCTTATGACAAATTCACTTTATTTATTGAATGACCCTTTTCTGGGACATAATAGGTCCCATTACTATTGATTTCCTTAAAAAAAAGGTGCAACTGTAAACAGTGCTTCCTATTGCCAACTCCTTATGACAAATTCACTTTATTTATTGAATGACCCTTTTCTGGGACATAATAGGTCCCATTACTATTGATTTCCTTAAAAAAAAGGTGCAACTGTAAACAGTGCTTCCTATTGCCAACTCCTTATGACAAATTCACTTTATTTATTGAATGACCCTTTTCTGGGACATAATAGGTCCCATTACTATTGATTTCCTTAAAAAAAAGGTGCAACTGTAAACAGTGCTTCCTATTGCCAACTCCTTATGACAAATTCACTTTATTTATTGAATGACCCTTTTCTGGGACATAATAGGTCCCATTACTATTGATTTCCTTAAAAAAAAGGTGCAACTGTAAACAGTGCTTCCTATTGCCAACTCCTTATGACAAATTCACTTTATTTATTGAATGACCCTTTTCTGGGACATAATAGGTCCCATTACTATTGATTTCCTTAAAAAAAAGGTGCAACTGTAAACAGTGCTTCCTATTGCCAACTCCTTATGACAAATTCACTTTATTTATTGAATGACCCTTTTCTGGGACATAATAGGTCCCATTACTATTGATTTCCTTAAAAAAAAGGTGCAACTGTAAACAGTGCTTCCTATTGCCAACTCCTTATGACAAATTCACTTTATTTATTGAATGACCCTTTTCTGGGACATAATAGGTCCCATTACTATTGATTTCCTTAAAAAAAGGTGCAACTGTAAACAGTGCTTCCTATTGCCAACTCCTTATGACAAATTCACTTTATTTATTGAATGACCCTTTTCTGGGACATAATAGGTCCCATTACTATTGATTTCCTTAAAAAAAGGTGCAACTGTAAACAGTGCTTCCTATTGCCAACTCCTTATGACAAATTCACTTTATTTATTGAATGACCCTTTTCTGGGACATAATAGGTCCCATTACTATTGATTTCCTTAAAAAAAGGTGCAACTGTAAACAGTGCTTCCTATTGCCAACTCCTTATGACAAATTCACTTTATTTATTGAATGACCCTTTTCTGGGACATAATAGGTCCCATTACTATTGATTTCCTTAAAAAAAGGTGCAACTGTAAACAGTGCTTCCTATTGCCAACTCCTTATGACAAATTCACTTTATTTATTGAATGACCCTTTTATGGGACATAATAGGTCCCATTACTATTGATTTCCTTAAAAAAGGTGCAACTGTAAACAGTGCTTCCTATTGCCAACTCCTTATGACAAATTCACTTTATTTATTGAATGACCCTTTTCTGGGACATAATAGGTCCCATTACTATTGATTTCCTTAAAAAAAGGTGCAACTGTAAACAGTGCTTCCTATTGCCAACTCCTTATGACAAATTCACTTTATTTATTGAATGACCCTTTTCTGGACATAATAGGTCCCATTACTATTGATTTCCTTAAAAAAAGGTGCAACTGTAAACAGTGCTTCCTATTGCCAACTCCTTATGACAAATTCACTTTATTTATTGAATGACCCTTTTCTGGGACATAATAGGTCCCATTACTATTGATTTTTTAAAAAAAAGGTGCAACTGTAAACAGTGCTTCCTATTGCCAACTCCTTATGACAAATTCACTTTATTTATTGAATGACCCTTTTCTGGGACATAATAGGTCCCATTACTATTGATTTCCTTAAAAAAAGGTGCAACTGTAAACAGTGCTTCCTATTGCCAACTCCTTATGACAAATTCACTTTATTTATTGAATGACCCTTTTCTGGGACATAATAGGTCCCATTACTATTGATTTCCTTAAAAAAAGGTGCAACTGTAAACAGTGCTTCCTATTGCCAACTCCTTATGACAAATTCACTTTATTTATTGAATGACCCTTTTCTGGGACATAATAGGTCCCATTACTATTGATTTCCTTAAAAAAAGGTGCAACTGTAAACAGTGCTTCCTATTGCCAACTCCTTATGACAAATTCACTTTATTTATTGAATGACCTTTTCTGGACATAATAGGTCCCATTACTATTGATTTCCTTAAAAAAGGTGCAACTGTAAACAGTGCTTCCTATTGCCAACTCCTTATGACAAATTCACTTTATTTATTGAATGACCCTTTTCTGGGACATAATAGGTCCCATTACTATTGATTTCCTTAAAAAAAGGTGCAACTGTAAACAGTGCTTCCTATTGCCAACTCCTTATGACAAATTCACTTTATTTATTGAATGACCCTTTTCTGGGACATAATAGGTCCCATTACTATTGATTTCCTTAAAAAAAGGTGCAACTGTAAACAGTGCTTCCTATTGCCAACTCCTTATGACAAATTCACTTTATTTATTGAATGACCCTTTTCTGGACATAATAGGTCCCATTACTATTGATTTCCTTAAAAAAAGGTGCAACTGTAAACAGTGCTTCCTATTGCCAACTCCTTATGACAAATTCACTTTATTTATTGAATGACCCTTTTCTGGACATAATAGGTCCCATTACTATTGATTTCCTTAAAAAAAGGTGCAACTGTAAACAGTGCTTCCTATTGCCAACTCCTTATGACAAATTCACTTTATTTATTGAATGACCCTTTTCTGGACATAATAGGTCCCATTACTATTGATTTCCTTAAAAAAAAGGTGCAACTGTAAACAGTGCTTCCTATTGCCAACTCCTATGACAAATTCACTTTATTTATTGAATGACCCTTTTCTGGGACATAATAGGTCCCATTACTATTGATTTCCTTAAAAAAGGTGTAACTGTAAACAATGCTTCCTATTGCCAACTGCTTATGACAAATTCACTTTATTTATTGAATGATCCTTTTCCTGGACATAATAGGTCCCATTACTATTGATTTCCTTAAAAAAAGGTGCAACTGTAAACAGTGCTTCCTATTGCCAACTCATTAGGCAAAATTCGTTTTATTTATTGAATGACCCTCGTGAATATAAAGATAAATGTGTAACAGTAAACAGTACTTCCTGTGGCCAAAAAAAATTCACCATATTTATTGAATGACGTTCTTATATACTAGCACGGCCTGTGGACATATCAAACGTTGTAATGACTAATTTATCATACAATTATGATAATTTAGTCATTACAACGTTTGATATGTTTACTTAAGGACTATTGAAAAATAGTTCAATATGTAAAAAGTATAATAATCTTGATTTAACTGTCTCACTCCTTTTTTTCTTTCCTTCCTTCTTTTCATCTTTTCATTATGATCGATTGAAATAGATTGGTGTTATCACCCCCTCACTCATCTTTCTCCTACTCACTTTCTTTATTTCTTATTGTATTTTTCTCTATAGCATGTCCTTTTCCTTCCTTTTATTTATTTATTATAAAAACGAAATGGTCCATTATTTAGCTGAGGTGATGGCACACATAAGAATTTAAGAATTCGATGGATAAGCAAGATAATCAGCACCAGATAATCTGGATTCACATGTTTGCATTTCATCTTGGACGAATTGGAAAGTCTCTGAACCCATTTAAATTTGAGTATTATGTTAAGCTTACTGAATCTTTATGGATTTTACTACTGTAGATAGGATACAGAATTTCTTAATTACTTATGTATGCAAGCAAGCCTTTTCAAAATATATTAAATCAACCCATTAAACTATGTTGACCGATAAACATTTGAAAGCAATGTTACATAATTATTAGATTCCTAATACTTATGTACAGTAACGTAGAAACCAAAATGACTGTTATAAGTTGCAGCCCCCGGCCTTGAAGGATTGAATGACAAGGCTTGACCTCATCCTGATCCTTCCGGTGGATACCGTGAGAATCGGTGGAGAAGACCCTCTTCCGGTTTAGATTAGAGAGAGTTTTAGTCAGATCGGCCAAGACCACGATGGTGGTAAGTCGTGTTATGCACGCAGCCGACTCAATCTGCGCAGGTAGTCTGGTGGGGATTTCAGAATAAAATATGATCTAAGTTAAATCGAAGACTTGTGTTATTATCTAAAAACTACCAATGACACAGGGCTTCTGATAAAGAGAAATCCCCAATGGAAGAACAGACACGAAGTCCCCAAGACGAAGTCCAGACGCTAGAAGAAGAACTTAAGATACGAAAGATGACCAGAATAATAGAAGTAATAAAGTAAGGAAAGAGAGTATACAACAGCAATTCTCTTGATTGGATGCACCAATTCCAAACCAAACATTGACGATATCTTGAAAGGCAAAGTTCAGTTTCACAAATCTCACTAAACCTTTCTGCTAATGTTGCGTTCTTTGATAATGTTTTGAAAACAAATATGTTGGTTAAATTTGTTTTTTTGTGCATCTTACGCCACTCATCCAAGAATAGAACATGGAAAGATAAATTTTGTTTTACATCTTTTTCTCAGAGCTTTCGTTCTAGCTAACCAGTATTGTGTTGCGTAGCGCCTTTTCTTTTCTTCTCTGTCTAGTCTTCTATCTTCTAATGGTCTGGTATATCTTCTACAGGTCTCGTCTGGTCTTCTTATCTGGGGATTCCGTGTCTGGTTCTGCTGGGGATCATTTCTTATCAGAAGCCTTGTGTCATTGTTAGCTTTTAGTAATAACAACAAGACTTCGATTTACCTTTGATGTCATTTTATTCTGGAACCCCAGGACCAGACAACTGCGCGCTGAGAGTCACATCTTGCTAGCTTCTAACTCTGCAACTGACTTACTGCAACTAACTACTGCAACTGCCTTACTGAGTTGCCCACCTTAAACCGGAAGGGGGCTTTCTATCGGGGTTCCGTTCTCACGATTCTATCCCCAGAAAGCAAGGTGAGAGTGAGGTCAAGCATTGTCACTCACTCTCAAGGCCATCAGCTGTACTGATCGCCATAAGGATTTCTATACTACCTTAAAAAGTAATAGGGATCCAATTAATATGTAACAATTGAACACAATAATAATGTGGCCCGTGCTCGTTATTTTTTCAATTATCTGGTCCACCATGAAAAATTTTGGTGATCCCTGGTCTAGGAGAAAGAAAACTCCTGCGGTTGAGTAGTGGTTAATAAACGTCTTATAAACATCTACTTTTGTTTTGAGTTTTGTCTTCGCCGAGAGTCCTAACGTTTGTGACCTTGTGCCAGACAATTTTAGTAAATATCAAAGTAGGGAGCTTGCTGTTGAGTGCTGGTTAATAAAGTTCTTGTAGGACTCTGCTTTGTTCTAAGATCGGTTTCGCTGAGAGCCCATACAGGAATAACCTTGTGTCAGACAATTTTTGTATATATCAAAGTAGGGCACTTGCTGTTGAGTCGTGATTAATAAAAACTCTACTTTTGTTTTGAGATTGGTCTTCGCTGAGAGGCCTTACATTCATGACCTTGTGCCTGACAATCTTGGAATCAAAATGGGGCACTGGCTGTTGAGTAGTGATTAATAAACACCCTACTATTGTTTTGAATTCGGTCTTCATCGAGAGCCCTTAAAGTCGTGACCTTGTGCCAAACAATATTCGTAAATATCAAAGTAAGGTGCTTGCTGTTGAGTGCTGGTTGATAAACTTCTTAAAGGCCTCTGCCTTGTACTAAGATCGTTTTCGCAGACAGCCCTTACAGTAGTGACCTTGTACCAGACAATCTTATAATATATTGTTCGGCTGAGAACTTCAAGGTTCCTGTTTCGATACCGGACCACGTCAACTCAGCGTATGAGTAACACAGGGATCTGTGCGGTAAAGTGGGTAGCTGATGATAGGTGTGGCGCCCTGTCTCAAACGCTAAAAAAAACAATCTCCTTGGTCTAGAGCTAGTGAAAAGGGGATAGACTTCCTCACTGTCTGGCTGATACCGACTTAGGGCGCCTGCTATTGGGTGGGGATTACTAAACACCCTACAGGCACCTGCTTTTTGTTTTTTTAGTCCGGTCTTCACTGAGAGCTCTCAAAGTTGTGACCTTGTGCCAGACCAAAGCTCATTTGAATAACTTTCCGCTCTATCATTATCATCGCGACGCTGCCATTGCAACGGACCTCTTAGACGCATCCAATACCATCATCAACGCTTATTACAATATTTGCGTCGACCATGCCATCGCCATCGTTTATCTCACGAGTTCGTATTGTCATCCCCCCAACCCACCAGAAACAGCAACCCCCTCCCCTTACGTTGAGAAATTCTCAATGCCACCACCATTATCACCTTCATCATATCAACTGTCATCAACGCTTACTTCCTCCCACCCCACCGTCATTATTTTCTACCTTCGTCTTTTTCGACGGTAACAGCAGTGTGATGTTTGCCGCTCCACCCTTCGCCAACTTGGCCATTCTCCCCGTTCGCACCACTGTCACAACAACGACTGTCTGCAATATCGTCGTCTCTATTATTATATTATTATTATTATTATTATTATGTCACATAAGAGCCTACATTCAACAAAGACGATTTCTTCTTCTTCTTCTTCTTCTTCTTCTTCTTCCTCTCTTCTTCTTTCTCCCTCACCTTTTTCTTCTTCTTTTCTTCTCTTTCTCTTCTTCTTCCTCCTCTTCCATTTCCTCTTCTTCTTCTTCTTCTCTTCTTCTTCTTCTTTTTCTTCTTCTTCTTCCTTCTCTTCTTCTTCTCCCTCACCTTTTTCTTCTTTTCTTCTCTTTCTCTTCTTCCTCCTTTTCCATTTCCTCTCTTCCCTTCTTCTTCTTACTCCTTCCCTTCTTCCTCCTCCCCTTCTTCTTCTTCTTCTTCTTTCTTTTCTTCCCCCTCCCCTTCTTCTTCCCTTTCTCTTCTTCCTCCTCCTCCCCCTCCTCCATCTCCCTTTCCTCCTTTCCCTTCTTCTTACTCCTTCCCTTCTTCTTCTTCTTCTTCGTTCCGGTCTTCTCTTTTCCCCTTCTTCTTCTTCTTCTTCTTCTCTTCTTCTCTTTTCTTCTTCTTCTTCTCTTTTCTCCTTCTCCTTCTTCTTCTTCTCTCTTATCTCTTCTTCTTCTTCTCTTTTCTTCCCTCTCCCCTTCTTCTCTTTCTCTTTTTCTTCCTTCTCCTTCCCCTCCTCATCCATTTCCTCCTTTCCCTTCTTATTACTCCTTCCCTTCTTCCTCCCCCTTCTTCTTCTTCCTTTTCTCTTCTTCTTCTCCTTCCTCCTCCTCCTCCCCCTTTCCTCCTTTACATTCTTCTTACTCCTTTCCTTCTTTCTTCCTCTCCTTCTTCTTTTCTTCTTCCTCTTTTCTCCTTCTTCCTCTTCTTCTTTTTCTTCTTCTCTTTTCACCCCCTCCCCTTCTTCTTCCCTTTCTCTTCTTCTTCCCCCTCCTCTCCCTCCTCATCCTCCCTTTCCCTTCTTCTTCTTCTTCTTCTTCTTCTTCTTCTTTATTATAACTGGATGCTATCCCAGCTAAGCAGTTTTTACTGTGAGAAAAGAGAAATTATTAAGGACGTTTAATGACAAACCTCATATCGGAGGAAGTCTGTTGTTAGATACGCCAACTGACGGAACGTCCCAACCTGCAAACGGCTGGAGGCGGTATGGCCTCGGGCAACTCTAAAATCTTAGGAAATGAGGCTAGAGTAACCTTGCCTCTTTCTTTAAAAACTTCTCTTTCTGTCTCCTCGGTCCCTCAGGCAAAGCAGGATCAATACGCACGGCCGCAGGGTAAAACGCCGACGGGCAAAGGAAAATGAAAGAGGGGTGGGAAGAAAATTTTTAAGAGTCGCGGGTGTGGGTAACAAAGCAGGAGAGTTTAGCACGCGTGTTGGAGTACGTGGGGTGGGGGCTAGTTTATAGTAGGATATGCAAGATTGAGGGGTCTGGATGAGAGGCGGGATATACGATTCTTTCTTTTACTTGCAGAAGGGCGAGTTCCTCTTTAATATTAAATCAGAAGTGGAAGGCCTTTTCATCGTTCGTCTTGTCCTATCGTATCAAATCAAATCTTTTGCCCCTTTGCACACATACACACACACGTACACGCACACACGTGTGAATACATATTTATAACACAGATGTATGCACACATATACGCAAACATACATAAATTCATATACACACCAAAATACATACTCATACACACGCACATACATACACATATAAACACACACATGAATACATAGAGATGCACAAATATATATATACATACATATATACATACACACATACATGCACACATAAACATACGCACCTGAATACATACATATAATGTAGATTCACACACACATATATACACATACATATATGCATACACACACACACATACATACATACACACACACGTACACATGCGTACACACATACGTACACACACAAACATACACACTTGAATGCATACATATAACACAGATACATCCACACACATACAAACGCATACATGCACCAGACGCATGCACACATATATGCATGTGCATACATACTCATGCGTACACACATGCATACACACATAGGCAGACATATACACACATATATGCAAATGCACATATACACACCTGAATACATACATAAACACACACACACACACGTATACATACGTACACACATACGTACACACACAAATATGCACACCTGAATACATATATATAACACATATGCACAAACGCATACTTGCATCAGAGGTATGTACAGATATATGCACATGCATACATACTTATGTGTACACACATACATATAAACGTACATACCTGAATACATGCATATAACACAGATGCATCTACACACATATGCACATACATGCATAGATACAAGCATACACAAATGAATACATGCATGTATTACACAAACGCGTGCACACATATATGCACATACACACCTGAATACATACACACATAAATATACATACGTAAATACATCTTATTATAATGGAGATTGTGTGTTTTTCTGTCTGTAACCGAAACTATATTACTACTCAAGTCACAATTCCCTTAGTTATTGACATTACATTCTCCATGATTGCATTTTTATTCAAACCTCAATTATTAATAAAATTGTTTTACATTATTAATACAGTTGACCATATCTACATACTGATAACATGCAATTATATTTATATATACAACAAAATAGCGGTTTACTGTGTGAACGGGAAGGCTAATTTGCATATTGATATTAAAAATGTGATTTTATTAAATATGTGTTTAGTATTATTGATTTCTAATTGTTTGGTTTTATTTTAATGAATATAAGCAAAAATCTCTTCAATGAATCTTAAATGAAATCCACTAACAAGAAAAAATAAGTGTCATTTTATTCTTTATTTCCTAATTTAACTAAATACTTAAATAAGTAAAATTCAGCAATGAAAGACAGCAGTGATGGAAGAGTAAGTTTCATTTCTATTTTTCTATTATACCCCCCTCTATTACATATCTTTTTGTCTGCCTCTAATTTAATACGATATTTCATTACATTAAAACTTAAATACTTGCACCCGGAGGGTGCATATATTTGCTATTGCATATAACACAGAAGCATCTACACACGTATGCACATACATGCATAGATACAAGCATACACAAATGAATACATGCATGTATTACACAGACGCGTGCACACATATATGCAATTACACACCTGAATACATGCACACATGAATATACACACGTAAATACATATATATAACACAAATTCATCCACACATATATGCACTCATCAGACGCATATACACATATATGCACATGTACACATACACACCTGAATACATACACATATAAACACACACATGAATACATAGAGATGCACAAATATATATATATACATATATATATATACACACATACATACATACATAAACATACGCACCTGAATACATACATATAATGTAGATTCACACACACATATATACACATACATATATGCATACACACATACATACATACATACCTGAATGCATACATAAAGCCCAGATGTATGCACATACACATACACATACACACACACACATACATACATACACACATGCATGTATTGAAAAGAGAAATAAAGGATAGAAAGTATAGAATGGATAAAATAGGATATTTTTAATCAATTTTACTTACACGTGTTTCGGTCAGGAGTATATGTACACATGCATATGTACACACCTGAATAAACCACTGAATACATACACATATACACAGATTCATGCACACATGCATACATACACACTCATTTGAATACATAATAATACAGATTCATGTAGGGATGAAGTGGCTCAAAGTACAGTCAACAGAATTATATATATATATATATATATATATATATATTCGCATGCATACAGGTATACACGTACGTAGCTGAATATCTACATATGAATGCACACGTATATGCACATACATAAACATACGTACATACATGCACATACATACACAACATACATACATGCACATACATACATACCTGAATACAAACACTTAACACAAATACATGCATACATATATGCATATACGCATACATACATACACATACATATTTAAATACATACACACCTGAATACATACCTAAATTCATACACATAATCACGCACATACACACAGATGCATACACACATATATTCACATACATACATATGTAGATACACATACACATCTGAATAAAAACATTTAACATATATAAGAGAGTTTCATAATTTGCTTGAAGCATTGTGTATGTATTGGTTAGGAGGTTGATTTAGAAGGCCATCACAATGCAGTTTGGAATAAATAAAAAATAATAATACGGTAACAATGGTGTTGTGTGTTGACCTGTATTTTTTTTATTATTTCTTGAATTTTCGAGGTAATACCTCTTTATCAAAAGAATTGAACTGAAGCAGTACAGCTATGGCATTTCTTCCTAAATGAATTTTTTTTTTTTGAAAATGACGTTATTTTTGAAATAACTGTATTCCCGTGTGAGCGTGAATGCGTTTATTTTTATTTTTATTTTTTTTGTATGTGTGCGTATGTTGTAATGCGCGTGACATTGAAAATGCGTGTTGGCTGTGACGTTAAGACTGTATCCTAGCGCGGGATTTTGTACGTGGGTATGTGCGAATGAAAAAGTGTATTTTGTGTTTTGTGACGTTTCCTGTTGGATTTTACATCAATTTAATCATTTAATATTATTAATATTATTATTATTATTAATATTATCATATTATTTGCTTATTTACTTATTTATATCTAATTCAATTTATCTTTTTATATTTTATAATATTTTTAAATATATATATATATATATATATATATATATATATATTAATTTATTTATTTAATTTTTTTTTTCCTTAACAACTAGTGTGCAATGGCTTGTGTGTTTGTATGTGTGGGCGAGATGTTGGGCTATAGATTTGAGTGCGTGTTTCGTATTAGTCTTCTCGTTGTAGATTTGTTTCATTAGTAATTCTCCATTGTGCATGTGGGTATGTGTTTTGTGTGTGTGTGCATATACTGTTACATGTGTGCGTTGGTTGTGGGTTTATTGTATGATGAACTCTGCGCTGAGTTCACTCCTGTTATTGATCTCTGGGTGTAATCTAGCGATTAGCAAGGCCTCTTTAATTCTGAGATTACCCAAATTTCTCTCTCGAGCCTCTATATTGACTGTTATATTTCTTTCTGTGTTGTTGCATTTAACTAAGTGTTTACGGAAAGTGGATGCTTGTGTGTGTAAGTGTTCTTTGATTCTAATGTGTAGTGGTCTTGTGGTGCTACCTATGTAAAATTGGTTACATATATTACATTTTGTGCGGTATACCACATTCACTTCGTGGCACATACCTGTGTCGCGGATGGGGCAGTTCGCTAGTGTACAACTAGTGGCCTCCTTATGGCGGCTTTTGGAGAGTTTTCTCCTGAGTGATGGTCCGTAATGGGCAAGTTGTATATCCAGGCCCTCCTTCCGTATCGCCCTACGTATTGCTGTGGTTATATTTTCGTTGAAATGTGGTAACCTTAAAAAACATACTATAACAGAATCAAAAAGGTAGGCCACATACTATAACAGAATCAAAAAGGTGGGCCACATACTATAACAGAATCAGAAAGGTAGGCCACATACTATAACAGAATCAAAAAGGTAGGCCACATACTATAACAGAATCAAAAAGGTAGGCCACATACTATATTGAAAATGACAGATGAAAATCTTTTTAGTTGTGTAATCTCCTGTCATCTATAAAAACATCCATCATTTTCTTCACCCCAAGATACATCCTGATGAAGGTTTAATGAAACCGAAATGTTTAAACATCGATAATTAAATTCATCCTCTTTTCGGAACACTTGTTTTTTCGAATTTTCTTTATATTGTCGGATATATATATATATATATATATATATATATATATATATATATATATATTGGTTTGGTGGTTGGTTCTGAAGGCTATCCCAATGCAAGTGTTAATAAAAAATAAGGTAACTATGGTGTTGTTTGTTAACCTGCGATTTTTTAATTCTTAATATTTCGAGATAAAAAATATCTCTTCCACAGAAGGTCTCCGAAACTGAAGCTGTTGTTAGTGACTGTCCATTTGGTTTTCACTAGCAAATTATTTGCATATCACATTGCGCAAATACCCTTGGAAAAGGTATGAATCCAACAATTATGCCTCATGCTCTGGATATGGGGAGACTGAGCTCTTTAACCCTGGTATGGCAACCGGTCTAGGAGAATTAAAACTCTGAATTCAAACATGTTAAACTACGTTTTAAAAAATTGACATACATAAAGATTGAAATATACTACTGAGCCACGCGAATGAAATTCATTTTGAATTCAGAGTTTTTCCTTCTCCTAAACCTGTTGCCTTATCAAGTCAGGGAAAATGAAGGTGATTACCTTTTTGATGATAATATTTAGATAAATCTATCATTTGTTTTCATATCCTCTCTGCTAAATTATAATTACTTTATACCTTTTATATATATATATATATATATATATATATATATATATATATATATATGTGCGTGTGTGTGTGTGTATATATATATATATATATATATATAGAGAGAGAGAGAGAGAGAGAGAGAGAGAGGGGGGGCGACAGTATTTCTCTTAAGCATGTTTTATTGAAAATATATTTCCGCCTGTTCATACCTATCTATTTATCTATTTCCGACTGTTCGTGTTTATCTATCTATGTATTTTCGCCTCTCTCTCTCTCTCTCTCTCTCTCTATATATATATATATATATATATATATATATATATATATATATATATCCGCCTATTCATATTTATCTATTAAATCCCCCATCCAAACACACACACACACATACATATTAATATTTATCTAAGTTGTTTACGGTAAGAAAAAGAAACGTAAAATAGCCACCGGTGGTGGTGATCAGAACGACAAGACTCTTAAGAAAGGGCGGCGTTGTCTGCTTACGTTTGTTCTACAAGAAAGTCTCATTTATTGACAAATTCAAATAAGTATTTATTTACTTCACTGCCCAAAGAACAGATCCTTACATTGTCGCCAGATTTCTCTTATAAACATTCGGAAGAATTAATTCTTTCATTTTTCTTTTTTTCAGTCTTTTTTTCTTTCTTTTTTTCAATCCGTTGTTTTTTTCACCGCCAATGTCCTCTCCAAAGAATAAGACACCCAAGTTATGGACGTATCCGACAGTCCTCTTCTCTCCTTCGTCATTCAATTCCGGCGCATGCGCAAACAGGCCTGAAAGGGCAGAAATGGAGTTTGGGCGAAAAAAAGGGTGAAGAACAATAACTCTGTAGCCTCGAAGAAGGGAGGAAAACAAAAAGAAAAAAAAAAAAAAAGAAAAAAATGAATTGTAGTCGGGGAAGGTTGTTTGTTTTTGTTACGTTTGTAGTTGTTTTGTTTGTTTTGTTTTTTTCACTTTTTATCTATTTATTTATTTATTTATTTTCCCCATTCTGTCCGTGCCTGTCTTTTCTCTTCTCTTCGAGTTCTATCTTTTGTCCCTTTCGTGTCTTTACCCTCATTGTCCCCGCGTTCTCTCAAACGCACAACCTCCCCGACCCCCCATCCACCACAACCTCTCGGCTACATTTTGCCACATTACGCTGTTATTATCAAAACGCAAATGTCTCAATCCTATTCCTTGACATTGGTTGACGACATTTTTCAAGCTCCTAATGGTATTTGCCTCGACTTTGCTGTTACAAATATAGGATGTCGTTTAGTCTCATACTCAGGACACTATAGGAGGCGTATGTTATGTAACGGTTATTGTCTTAGCAAATGGAATCAGGGAGCCGAGTTCAAATCCAGGCCAAATGTCAAAAATATTATCAGTTATACTCTCCATCTCTTTCTTTGCTGTTTTGTTGATATATAAATACGCTTTTTCCTCTTTTTTTTCGTCGAATGTGACACAAACGTTTGCTTTGTACATATATTTTGACAATTGTCAATATACTAATTAATAGCAAATTTGCAGTTTGTAGTTCGACCCTGTATTAATAACGCACAATATATTTCGTCTAAACTCAATGTGTTGCATACCCTCTTCATTACGTGCTTCTTACTTCTATTCTTCTTCTGTTCTTCTGACATCTTAAGTTTTTTAGGTCTCTTCTAACGTCTGGACTTCTCTTGGGGACTTCGGGTCTGGTCTATATCTATTGGGGATTTCTCTTTATCAGAAGCCCTGTGTCATTGTTAGTTTTTAGAGGTAATAACACAAGACTCCGATTTGCTTTGATCTTACTTTATTTTTAATCCCCAACCAGACATCTGCGCAGATTAAGACGGGAGCGCGTGTAACGCGACTTACCCTTCCGACGAGCTCGGCTGCTAGTTTTAACTGTCTGAAACTTACTTACTATCTAAACCGGAAGAGAGGGTCCTCTCTACCAGTTCTCACGGCTATCCCCGGAAGATAGGGTTAGGACTGAGGTCAAGCTTGTCACTCAATCTTCAAGGCCGTCAGCTGCACTTAAAACGCCATCTTGTTTCTACACTAATGTACATAAATATTAGGAATCTAATAATTATGTAACAAATGACGACGGCAAGAATTTGCAACAGTCAGCATTGGCATACTATTTGGATGCCTAGTATTTGAAGAGAGTTTAACCAAAAATGTCGTAGACAGGTTTGATTGAGAGACTTGCCAGAGAATAACTCAGTTTTTCGAGAGTATTAACATATTACACTCCTGAATATTTCTCAACATAATAAAAGGAGGAAAAAGGTGTTAGGTTCATGTTTCCAATCAGACGAAAAATCCAAAACATGCAGGAAGGTTTGTAGAGATAAAATAACAAATAACTACATCTAATTAAATCACTGTACATCATGTTCAGAAGATGTTCTATAAGATTTTCCCGCCAACGGCCATACATCGTCGTTCAGGTACAATAACATCTCAAACGGTATTAACACATTACACAGGCGTCAATATCATTTGCTTTTATCTCTATTATTCATATATCTTCTTATAATAATGAAGATTGTGTGTCTGTCTGTCTGTAACTGAAATTATATTACTACTCAGGTCACAATTCCCTTAATTATTTACTTCAAATTCTCTATGATTTTACTTTTATTTAAATCACAATTATTAATAAAATTGTTTTACATTATTAATGCTATTAAACTATATCTACGTACTAATAACATGCAATTCTATTTATATATACAACAAAATAGAGGTTTACAGTGTGAACGGGACAGCTAATTTGCATATTATTATTAAAAATTTTATTTTGATAAATATGTGCTTAGTATTACTGATTTCTAATTGTTTGGTTTTATCTTACTGAATATGAGCAAAAATCTCGAGGAGAAATCTTAAAAGAAATCCATTATCTAGTAGGAATAACTAATTTTATTCTTTACTTCCTATTTTAACTAAATAAATAAATTAGGAAAATTTAGAAATGAAAGACGGAAGTGATAGAAGAGTAAATTTCAATTGTTCTATTTTTTGATTTTACTGTTTCAAATATTTTTATCTGCATTCTTATTTAGATTCATTAGTCTTTCTAATTTAATATAATATTTAATTACTTTAAAATTTAAATAGATAGTTGTTAGTATACATAAAATAAAGATTCTGTATGTCTGTGTCTATGCTCACATTTTACTATAGAAACGCATTGAAAATCAGGAAGAAAGAGAGGATCACATGTCAGATATTAAAGTTTTACTAATAGATAGAGACTGTTGTGCGTATAAATTAAAAATGTCTCTAATTCATGCTACTATAAAAAAAATAGTATAAAAACAATTTTAATATAGAAATCCAATATATATATATATATAATTAAATGTTGTGTATTTTGGCAGCAATATCCCACCGCCTCAAATACCATATCTCCGATATTATTGCCATAAAACAAGACTTAATTAAAAAAAACCCAGAAAAATCCACCTCCACCGATATTAGGAAAATTCTCACTGAAAACACTAAAATTATCTATAAAAATAACAATAAGAAACGCCTACAAATTCTTGAAGCAATAGGCATAAAAAAAAAACTCACGTCAATAAAATAGCATTCAACGTCGGACATGACATATTAGCTATCTTTAATAACTAACACACTTAACTTGCAACCCTCTAAAAAATAATAGACTCTTCAAATTCAAAAAAAAAAAAAAAAAAAAAAAACATTGATAAAAGACCTAAAAAAAACGAACTTAAACCAACTCATATACCCCATGATGACGACTGAAGAAGCAGTCGAAAGCGCTCGGGCTAACAGTATAGGAAATATCGTATTTCAATTGGATCCAACACCAGAAAGATCGCCAGACGACTGGAAAAGACACAGATCCAAATAATGAAGAAGAAGTACCCCCTCCGTGTTATTCAATAGTACATGCATGAAATATATATATCATCATCATCAAGTTGCGCTGTTGGCACGGATATCCATGACAATCTCTCTCCATCCGTCCCTATCGCTCATCATTCTCGGGAGGTCCCTGTGCAGCATCCTGTATCCGCACAGAGCTGATCAATGTACGTCTTTGCTGGTCGGCCCACACTGGTGTGCCCATGTGCTGATATATATATATATATATATATATATATATATATATATAGAGAGAGAGAGAGAGAGAGAGAGAGATGGGAGACTGCTCCGTGTGTGACTCGAAACCTCGACTGCCAAGCTGACAGGCGGGGATTCTAACCACTACACCAGCTGGTCATTTCAGATTCTTTGATTGTTTTGAACTTATTTATATTCCACTTTTTATTGACTTGCTACACGACAGTATGAGAGTAAGTAAATAAACAATGGGTTTATTTGATATGGCTTTTAGCCGACAATTTTTGGAGGATATGTGCTTAATTGAAGTCATACCTAATTTTGAAAATTGATTAGTTAATAATTAATGAATTTAGGCGGGCATATATGTTCAAATGTAAGGCTAAACAAATCGAGAAAATGTCAATCCCTGAATGTACATTTCGACCTATTAGGTCTCATTAGCAAGGTTATAGACATGGGAGACTGCTGATGAGACTTAATAGGTCGAAATGTACATTCATATATATATATATATATATATATATATATATATATATATATATAAGAAAGATTATCTATGTCTGTTTTTATGTCTGTGTTTGTACAACAACCGAGCCCACGTCCTTTTATAAAAAAAATTTGGTAGAGAGCAGAAAAGACCTAAGTTTTAAAAAAACCAACACCCTATTTTCCACAAGAAAAATCTACATGTCTGAATCTATATATGTAAAAGAAAGATTATGAATGTATGTATGTATGTACAACGACCGAACACACCTCCTTTTATGAAGGAAAATTGATTGGTTGGTTGCTTGGCTGGCTGGTTGGTTAGTTAGATGGATTTTACGGCATGTCAACCCTTGGGGTATTTTATGCCGAAGACATTTTTGTTTCCTTTCTTGTTAGGTATTCACATTTTTTAAACTCATTTTTTAATCTATTTAATCCATAGATGAGACCCTAATAGGTACTATCACTCCAAGTCAGAGTAGACTGGGGTGTAATGGCAATGAACGAGTACTCCCCACTCCTCAGAGCTCCGGAACTGGAACTTCACCACTAGCTGCAGTTTAACATCATACCCAGGACACAGTAAGATTCGTGGTGATCAGCAAAACCAATAAAATCCACATTCTATTTTTGTCCAAGAGAGGGATAAAAAAAAAAAAACTTTTTACCTCTTATTTTCCATAAGAGAAGCTTAATAAGATATAATAAGGTAATAAATCAATGATATATCAAAAGATTAATTTAAAAAATGATTTAAAAATAATGCATAACATAACCATCGCTCATGACTACTGTAATATATTTTCGCGTCAATCGGTTTGCACCTGGAGACCGGGCTGCCCGCAGAAATGCGTGGGTGTCAAGTGCGGGCTGGGAAACAAAAAAAAGGATATGGCATTGAACTAACCGTTGCCACCTAAGGATGCAGGTTTACATTTGACACTGTCTAAGCGCAGAAAATCTGTAGGCGTAACCCATAACCAATGGAAACAGGTTTGGTTTTGTTTGGTTTTATGGCATATCAACCTCAGTGGGTCATTTAATGCCAATAAAGTTTTGAAATAAATCAATTCTTAATGGATAATACAATTTTTTTAAATAAATACATTTTCCATTTAACCCATAGATGGGACCCTAATGGGACAGATACTAATACTCCAGGTCAGAGTGCACCAGGGAGCAATGGTGATGAAGGGGTGCTCCACATTCCCCAAACCTCTAGAACTGGAACCTCACCATCAGATAGAGTTTAACGCCATTCCCAGGACATGTAGACCCTCAGCCACCGCCTTCCCATACGATAAGAAGGATTGGGGTTGCCATAAGGGCAATAGGGTTGGGGCAATCATATAGGTGCTAGGGCTTGACATGGCCAGTCGAGTGATCGGAGGGGGCCTCCCCGATCGCCCGTCTAGCCCAAGAAAAGCCTAAAGTGGAAAATTGCATGTCATGGACTGCTCAGCCACCTGGATTCTATCGTTAAGCATCATGGGTCACCACCCACGGCCAACAGGTGGCCCCATTGGGGGAGTCTTACCCCTCTGCAGAGGTACATTCTAACGCCCCAGCCGACAGGGCGGACCAATGGAAAACAGGCTGCGTGGGCGAAGAGGTGTGTCTACAGAAAAACTGCGTAGGTGTCACGATCAAAGAGGCGTGACACCGTGAGTTGGACCATAATAAAAAATAAAGCCCGTGGAAATCAATTCGGCTGACAAAGATCAGGTTCGAGATCGCTTGCAGAGAACTCCCGAATGCTCCATGTTTGCGTAACCCCTGCTAACGACTCTCAGTCTGCACACAACCGAGGAAATAAAGATATAAT
This sequence comes from Doryteuthis pealeii, assembly GCA_023376005.1. Lineage (NCBI taxonomy): Eukaryota > Metazoa > Mollusca > Cephalopoda > Myopsida > Loliginidae > Doryteuthis > Doryteuthis pealeii. The sequence continues at coordinate 24,725,277 of CM042168.1, forward strand.
CTTATATCTTATTATAATGAGATTGTGTGTTTTTCTGTCTGTAACCGAAACTATATCACTACTCAAGTCACAATTCCCTTAATTATTTACGTCAAATTATCCATGGTTTCATTCTTTTAAACCTTCAATTATTAATAAATTGTTTTACATTATTAATACTGTTGACCACATCTACATACTAATAACATGTGATTGTATTTATATATACAACAAAATAGCGGCTTACAGTGTGAACGGGAAGGCTTATTTGCATATTGATATTTAAAATTTGATTTTAATAAATACGTGCTTGGTATTATTGATTTCTAATTGTTTGGTTTTATTTTAATGAATATGAGCAAAAATCTCGGAGATAAATCTTAAACGAAAATTATTTACAAGAAGAAATAACGGTAATTTTATTCTTTACTTCCTATTTTAACTAAATAGTTAAATTAGAAAAAAAATAGTAATGAAAGACAGGAGGGGTGGAAGAGTAAGTTTCAGTTGTTCTATTTTTTTATTATAGCCCCCTCTGTTTCAAATCTTTTTCATTCTTTTTTTAGTCTTTCTAATTTAATATGATATTTTATTACATTAAAACTTAAGTACTTGCACCCGGAGGGTGCATATATTTGCTAGTTTTTATAAATACAAGTGCTCGTGTTCCTTGACGGGCCCAGTATATAACACTACACTCAAACACCATGATGTAAACTGTATGTTTTCCTTTCATCACTATTTGTACATCTTGTGGGGACCGAGCATTAGGGTAGGTCGATGTTTCACTTTTTTAAATATCAAATTGTCCATCTATGCGAAATTGTGTGTTAGTATACTGAATACTGATACCAAAAATTAGATTTTTTACTCGCACCATTGTTTGAGGAAATAGCAACAAAAATCGTCTACTAAATGAACTAAAAATCTTCGTTTTCGCAAAATTTAACCTTTAGAAAACATGCATTTTCGTAGACGATTTTTAATGCTATTTCTTCAAACAATGGTGCAAGTAAAAGATCTGATTTTTGGTATCAGTATTCAGTATACGAGCACACAACTTTCGCATAGATGGACAATTTGATATTTTTTAAAAGTGTAAAAAATTAATTTGATTTCAGGTCTTTGATTCATGTGGAAAGATGAAAGCAGGCATAACATCACCATCACTAGGGACAACCCCAAACCCCATTATGGGAACTGCTTTCTTTTCATCCCTATCAACAAAGGAAAGACAAAGCAAACACTACAAACATATGGTCATCAAAAAAAAATCTGTTACGACTATAGGTCAGAAGTAAGGGGCGCCCAGTGACAGTCGAACTCACAAAAAATGATCTGCGAATCTAGCTTGCTAACCATTACACCACATGAGGAACCTTTATTTACTAAGCTGAGCTTAGATGTGACACAAGGCCAGAGGTATAGGGTGCACAGTGAGAATCGAACTCACTAACAGTGAGGTGCCCTAATATCTTCTTTTATATAATGATAGTCAGATCATCGACGACTAAACCGGTACCCCCACCAGGCTTGCCTGGTGAGGAGGGTGGCTAGACACCCAGCAGGACGAAAAACAAAACCTGTGAAAGGGTAGAGGAAGCTTCCCATTCAACGGCCATTTAGCACATTAATGCAAGAATATAGAAATACCTGGGCTAGTATCCAGGCGCATAATAGTCTAAATAACCCCTGCAGCCTTGTGGGTATCCTCTGGATAGGAAAAGGCTAAGGGAGAAAACCCTGACAGAAATCACGGCTTGGACTCCGTTAGGCAGTTCAGTGTGTAAAACACTAACTGGCAACTCCTGCAGCCAAACTGATGCCGAATGTATTGGTTCACCATTCCTTCGGATCACGCCAGCAAGGCAGAGAGGGGGGGCTCTGTTACTTGGGCAACCCAGGGCCTCCCTACATTTTGCCCAGGCTCTTTTTTTTTGTTCCCCTGGGGGGGGGAAACTCCTTCTACACTGTGCTACTTCATAGTCACAGGAGGCGCTGCAACTTCAGGGGCACACAAAAACTTTATCATAGTCTTTCGAGACTGAATTGCCAATGATAATGATTAAAACTAGCAGGACCTGTGGATATACCACAATATGATAATCTAATTATTACAACATTTGATGTTTACTTAAGAGCTATTGCGAAATAGTTCAATATGTAAAAAGTATAATAATCTTCATTTAACTCTCACTCTTTTTTTCTTTCTTTCCTTCTTTTCATCTTTTCATTATGCTCGATTAAAACAGATTAGAGTTATCGCTTCCAAGTGCTCACCCCCTCTCTCTCTCTCTCTATTCTCTTTATGTATATTTTTCCCCTTTCTTTCTTTCTTATATTTTTTCAGTGTAGTATATCCCATTTCTTCACTTTATTTCTTTATAATTAAAACGGAATGGTCCATTATTTAGCTGAGGTGAACGACACTCATAACAAATATGAATTTGGCAGATAAGTGACACCAGATTTTAGGATTTATATTTTTGTATTTCATCTTGGACAATTTGGATGGTCTCATTTTTAACCAGAGGGTATAGCAAGATGATAATGGTCGGAAGATTAGGACCAAAAGTATTAATATATAGATTACAAAACCAATTTTCTGGTCAAAAAATAGAAATTCAAATAAAAAAAAGTTTTTAAAAAAAGAAAAGAAGAAAATTAAAAAAAACAAAACAACAAATTTCAGGATTTAATTTTTGTATTATTTATTTCTCTTTATAGATATTAAAATTTTACTTACACAATTAAAAATTTCCAAATATTGCTTCTGTTTGTTTTTGTGGCGTTTTATTTCTGTTTTTGTCTTTTAAACAGTGATATATATATATATATATATATATATATGCATTTTTTTTTTTCGCACTGTCTAACAATTTTATCCTTTTTCATATATAAAAAAACATTTACATGATTTTAAATTTTTTTTCTTTTTCTGGTATATTTCTCCCCCCCCCTCCAGAAAAAAAAAGATATACATTTTCCTTGATTATATTACTGACCAATTTTTATGCCAAACAATTTAATTTCATAACATATTTGGCTTGTATACAAAATGTTAAAATGGCTACAACAATCCTCTTTCTGGATTGTTTCGCCCCAGTGAGAAATTGAAGATTAGTAGAGTCAAAATGGTTGAACGTAGCTTTACATCTCATCTGCAATGTTTCATACTTGGAGTTTTCATTGAATTCTTTAATCAAGATTGCAAAAGAGATTTAAAAAACTAAAAAAATAACAACATACAATGAAATCTTTGATTTGATTTCAAATCCAACTTATACAATGTCATTTTTTCTTTCTTTTCAAAAAAAAAAAAGGACAAGAAAAAAAATGAAAACACTAGAATATATTTTTTTACATTTTCTATCAAAAAAAAAAATTTCAAGAAAAAAAAAGAAGTAAAAATACTACAGTTCTTTTTTTCTTTCTTTTTGAAAAAAAAAAAAAAAGGAAAAAAAAAAAAACTAGAAATTTTTTTTTTTTCTATCAAAAGAAAAAAAAATGTCAAGAAAAAAAAAGAAGTAAAAATACTTCAGGTTTTTTTTTTTTTTTTTTTAATTTTTTTAAATAAAAAAATTCAAACACAAGATTTATTTTTCATTTTTTTTTCATTTTCTTCTTTCTATTTAAAAAAATGACAAGAAAAAAAATAAGTAAAAAAAATGAGTTTTTCTTTCTAGATATTTTTCATTTATTTTTGAAAAAAATAAAATAAAAGGAAAAAAAATGAAACACTAGAGTTGGTTGGGGAAGGGCATTTTTTTCTTTCTATTTAATAAAAATAAGAAAAAAAACTAAAAACTAAAATAAAAAAAAATGGAGTCCTTTTTTTTTATTTCTTGGCATTTATTTCATTCTTTGTGAAAAAAAAATTCATTTTTTCTTTCTTTTCAAAAAAAGTACAAGAAAAAAACAGGAAGTCACTAATTCTTTTTTAATTTTTTCTTTCTATCTACAAAAAATGTCGAAAAAAAGTTCTTTAGTTTTCTTTAAAAAAAAAAACTGGTCTTCTTTTTTTTCTTGACATCAAAACTTCCATTTCAATTTGAAAAAAATTTGAAAAAAAAAATCTTTGATTTAATGAAATAAGTTTGAGAATATATATTATATATTTTTCTTTTAATTTAAATTTCTTTTTTTCTTTTTTCATATATAAAAAATTGATTTCTTTTGGAATTTTTGGGCTAAATGAGAGTGGGAAGATGATGAGTATTAAAAACAAAAAGAATTAATTTTTCTTGAAAAAGAAAATAAAAAGAGGTAAAAAAAGAAACAACAATAATGAATGAAAGCAAAACAAAAAATACAGAAAGAAAGACAAAAAAGAAATAAAGAAAAGAAAAAGAAAAACAGGAAAAATAAACAAAACAAAAAAAAGAAACTGCAAAAAAAGATGCAAAGAAAGAAAGAAGAAACAGAGATGGGAAAAACAGATATGAGTATAAGTAAAAAAACAGAAAACATGATGGGAAAAACAGATAAGAGTAAAAGTAACAAAAGAGAAAAGTAGGAAAAAACAGATACGAGCATAAGTAACAAAAGAGAAAACATGATGGGAAAAATAGATGAAAAAAAATTAGGAAAACAGATAAGTAACAAAAAACAGATGAGAGCAAATGTAGGAAAACAGATAAGTAACAAAAAATAGAATGGGGAAAACAGAAAAGAGCAGAAGTAACAAAAGAGAAAACATGGGAAAACAGATAAGTAACAAAAAACAGAATGGGAAAAAATAGATAAGAGCATAAGTATTTAAAAAAAACAGAATGGGGGGGGACAGATAAGAGAATAGATTAAAAAAATGGGGAAAAACACATAAGATCATAAGTTTAAAAAACATAAGTTAAAAAAAACATGAGTAAAAAAAAAATTAGTGGGAAAAAAAGATAAGTAAAAAGAATAGATATGTAACAAAAAGAAAACGGGGGGGGGCACACATAAGAGTAACATATAAGTAATAAAAAAAACAAAGAAAAGAAATAAATGAAGAAAGAATAGGAAAATATGAAAGAAAAAAAAAAGAGAATAAAAAATAGAAAGAAACAAAAGAATGAAAAAATGAAGAAATGAAAAAGAACAAAAAAAAGACAAAAAAAAAACAGAAGAAATAATGAAGCAAAAAAGAATCAGGAAAAAAAAATAAAAAAAAAATAAAATAATGAAACATAAAAAAAAAAAAAAAAACAAAAACAAACAAAAAAATGTGGGAAGTTTACATTTATAACCATTCTCAATAAACTTTAGAAATTTTGTGAATCAAAACAAAAAAAAAATTATGAAAAAAAGAATTTTTTTTTTTTTTAATTTTAAAAAAGGAGAGTTACACTTATAACCATTCTCACTTAACTTAAAAAAAAAAAAATTTAAAAATTAAAAAAAAAAAAAAAAAACAGATAATCCCCGAACATATGAATTTTAGAAATTTTGTGAATCGAAAAAAAAAAAATATTTAAAAAAATAAAGTAAAAACCCAGATAATCCCCGAACAAATGGCACTCATGATTGTCAATAAAATGATGTCTTTTGAGTTAGACTTACAAGAAACATTTTTACATATAGTCATTTTGTACATGCATATATACATAAACACATAGATAATTTTTTTCTATAGGACCGTTTGAATAGATAAAAGACAAAAGGTAACAAAAAGCAGTATTTTTTTCTCTTTTTCAGCAATCATAGGTAAAACAGAGACCCAGCAGAAAAGACAGACTTATACAAAAAAAAAAAAAAAAAAAACCAACAAGCAAAGTGACCAGCCATTTTTAATGGTTACAATTTTCTTCTTCTTCTAATTGCTGAGTTGGGAGCCAAGGACAACAGTGAGACTAGCAGGCAGTGTACATATTTACCAACCTCTCCACACGAGCAGGATGTGACACAAGGTCAATTTTTAGGCAGAGTTTAATGGGTTTGAATTTAAAGTTTTGCATAACCACAGTTAAAGAGCCAAGTCAGCCCTGCTATTTAAAGTTTTGCCTAACCAAAGTTAAAGAGCCAAGTCAGCCCTGATATTTATCCATAGCTGGTGAGAGAGCAGATGGATGCATACCTTCCCAAGAGTATTAGCGCTATGTGAAATGTAGACAGACTTGTCTAAGATTAGAACTCTGGTCGACGAGTTCATTTCCAATGACTCTAGCCATTACACCACGCGTGTACAGACACGATCACATGTTGTATCACCATTGTTGTTGGACTATCCTGTGGCATCAGATGTAAGTAAAACTGTCACTTCTACATGTAAACTTTACCAAGCACAAATAATATATAATATTAGTTTCTCTGGAGAGAGAGAGAGAGGGAGGGATTTGAAATCAATTTCTATGTTAAATTTCCCAACCAGCAACGCTTAGCTTAAATGAGGTTAAACATTCCCTTTCTTATATACTTTACGAAATAATTTTAAGGTTTCGTCCAGCCGGATTGATTTTTTTTTAATTTATCACTTTGCAAACTAGAAATTAGCCGTTGGTTGGTTGGTTTGGTTTTTTTATGGTATGTCAACCCATTGAGTCATTTTATGCTGAAGACATTTTTGTTTCATTCATTCTTGATGGGTACTCATTTTTTTTTTAACAAATTTTTTTTTTATTAAACACATTTTTTTAAACTCATGTTTTTCTATTTAACTTATAGATGGAACCCTAACAGGTGCTACCACTCTGGGTCAGAGTGGACCTGGGAGTAATGGTGATGAAGGGGTACTCCACATTCCACAGAGCTGCAGAACTGGAACTTCACCATCAGATAGAGGTGATACCCAGGACATACTCAAGACAATAAGACCCTCAGCCACTGCCTTCTAGCACACAGTGATGCTGATAGCTTTTTGATTTAGTGCGTCCTGGGACGCACATATTTGCTTTGAATAAGCCCCAGGAAAATTTATGGGTCCCAACTGAGTTTCTTAATAGATTGTAGGGGTTTTATTTATGAAACAACTAAAGCTGTCTAACTCATACCTTGTAATCTATCCCGTGTAATTCATTTCTAAGAAACTATTGAAATGTATTTACAGTTAGCTTGAAATGGTGAGGGAAGAAAAAAGAAAAACATTGGGATGCACGGATATGATTTTACTGCTTCCTTTCAGATTTTTGTGCATCAGGGATGCAGGACATGTACCTATCAGCAACTTTGAGCGCATATATGATAGAAAGGTTGGGGTTTCCATAAGGGCAACAGGATCGGCCAATGGGATGACACGACAGAAAATCATTTAAGAACGTTGCACTGTCTTGATATCAGTCACTGGTCTACCAATGCCAAGGAAGGATGGATTACTTATCTCTTGATTAGAGGATTACTACAGATTTGGATTAACCAGGATTCTTCTTATAACAACAACATAATCCCCACAATAGCTTCACAGAATCTAACAATTGTCTTCATCAATAACACAACGGATGCTGCTCATGTTTAGCCATAGAATTCCACATGTGATCGTGTCTGAAAATTTACTGCTGAGGAATTTTCCAAGTTACATACGCTGAATGGCATTAAATGTGTTCAATATTAACCTTTCACTAAAATCGATTAAAAAGTGCTCAATATAAAGAGCTAAATAGATGATTAAAATCAAATGGTTTAAAATCTACTGACTCAAGTTTCTCACAATAGCGCAAATCTTCGGGGTATTTTTTCCTACCATCGTTATGTATTTTATAATTGGGTTGTACCCATTTTTAATGTAGCGGGTGTGTTATATATATGTATATATATATATATATATATATATATATATACCAAGCGGAGTTTAACAGGTTTGAATTCAGAGTTTCTCTATCCTAGACTGGTTACCTAGCCACAGTTAAAGAACCCTGTCTGCCCTCCTATTTTTACCCATAGCCGGAGGGAGAGTAGTTGGATGCATACCTTTCCCAAGGGTTATGTAAAATGCAAACAGCTTCGACTAGGATTTGAACTTGGGTCAACGAGTCCATTTCCTACGCCTTTAACCATTACACCATGCGCCTCCATAGATTCTCATACACAGGGCTAAGACCTCTCCAGAATGGGTATTTTCAGAGTGTCACAATTGCTCAAGAAGGTAATTGATGAAAATCAACAGAAGACTCCAGTCAGATGTAAGCTCCCAAGAAAGAATCCTACCCCATTTTTATTGACAAATAATAATGGTGGAACTAATACTCTGCGACCTCGTGTCACATCCTAACTGAGGCAAATAGGTTCGGGTAAAGAAGGTGTCCCATCATGGTACAATGGTTAGCAAGCTAGTTTAGCAGAATCATTACTACTGAAAATTGAGTTTGAGGATTATTAAATGATTTTAATTGTGTATAAGACCATCTAGTGTTATTTCATGCCTGGTTAGGGAATTGCATTCATTGTGTGTTAATATTTACATTTTTTGTTGTTTTCTAAAGAAGTTTTTTTTCACTTTGCACACAATCCTATTGAATACAAATGATTTTTAAACAGATCTATTAGAGCCATAGACAACAGTCTAAGTAAGTATCTAATAATGGAAACATTTTAAGCATCAACAATAATTTTCAAATACATCATCCTCATAACTTAATTTTTATATTTATTCATTACTTTTCACTGTATTGTCAAATTAATTTCCATTTCTTCCTTTTATATATATATATATATATGATTTATATGTTTTATGATTTGATTGAAGCATTGTGCTTATATTGGTTTGGTGGTTGGTTTTGAAGGCTATCACAATGCAAGTGTGAAGAAAAATAAGGTAACTATGGTATTGTTTGTTAACCTCAAATTTCGAGATATATATATATATATATATATATATATATATGGGTACGGCGCTAGCTTGACAGTCGGGTTTCGAATCACGCACAAGGCGGTCTTCCTATCTATAGTTCTGCTGATGAGGCCTAATAGGCCGAAATGTACATACAGAGATTGATTTTTCTCGATTTGTTTAGCCTTACATTTAAATAGGTACGCCCGCCTAATTAATTCATTATTAATTAATTAACTTTCAAAATTAGGTACGACTTCAATTAAGCACATATTCTCCCCCCCCCCAACAAAAAAAAAAATTGTCGGCTAAAAAAAGCCATATCATAAACACACTGCTTGTGTGTATTTACTTCTCATATATATATATATATATATATATATATATAAACATCTCATAATCGAACTAATAGGGAGAGGGGTGGTTTATTAAAGTCTGTAGATGCAAAGGGATCATTTTTGAGTCATAAAACCACTATAGTAAATATCAGTGATTACGATCATAATATTTCTGCTGCACCCTCATTTGTGTGTGTGTGTGTGTGTGTGTGTGTGTGTGTATATATATAAGTTAAGAGTAAGGAAATGAATCTGATGGTATAAGTATAGATAAAAAGATATGAAAACACACAATGCTGTTAAAATGAAAATATTTTATATCATATTCATAGCTAATATTGAACAATATTTCGATTTATAAAAATCATCTTCAGAGCTTGTTTTTTATTCCGGACTCATCGAGAGAGAAGCTGAAAATAATTTGAATTTCAAATTATTTTCAGCTTCTCTTTCGATGAGTCCGGAATAAAAAAAAAAATAAATAAATAAAAAATAAGCTCTGAAGATGAATTTTATAAATCGAAATATTGTTCAATATTAGCTATGAATATGATATAAAATATTTTCATTTTAACAGCATTGTGTGTTTTTATATCCTTTTATCTATACTTATATATATATATATATATATATATATATATATATATATATATATAGAGAGAGAGAGAGAGAGAGAGGGGGGGGTTAGAATAAAAGTCTTATTCGATACAAAGTAACACTTATTTAACCAATCAAGAAGGTTGGCAAAGATGTGTGGACCATAAGGGAGACTATTTTCAACATTTTAGAGACACAAACGAATGATGTTTGTATATATTTCTCAATTCACATGTTGTCTTTATTTGTTAAATAAATACCATTATGTATCGGACAAGACTTTTATTCCAATACTATATATACATATATATATATATAAATATATATATATATATATGAGAGTACGCAAATAGTTTTGTTTGATATGGCTATCGCCGACAATTTTTGGAAGAATATGTGCTTAATTGAAGTCATACCTAATTTGAAAATTAATTAGTTGATAATTAATGAATTAGGCGAATATATCTGTTCAAATGTAAAGCGTAAACAAATCGAGAAAAAGTCATTCTCTGTATGTACATTTCAGCCTATTATGCCTCATCAGAAGAGTTATAGACTGGAAGTCGCTTTGTGTGTGATTCAAACCCTAACTGCCAGGCTGACAGGCAGGGATTCTAACCGTTACACTAGCTGGTTTTTCCAGATTTCTCATTTTGTTTATAAACTGATATATCCAACATTTTTTTGAGACTTGCTGCACGACATTGAACAGATATATTCGCCTAATTCATTAATTATCAACTAATTAATTTTCAAATTAGGTATGACTTCAATTAAGCACATATTCTCCCCCCCCCAAAAAAAATATATATCCAACCTTACTACTATATTTCTATTGCTATTAATATTCCCTACTATATTATAATTAATGTGTATTAATGATTTAGCAGGATGTGTAACTGGGAGTAGTGTCAATGAAGGAGTATTCCATACTCCTTGGAGCTCCAGAACAAGAGCCTCACCATTAGATGTAGTTTAGTGTCATAACTAGGCCACCACTTTTTGGGTATCTTGTGATATCTTGTGTATCCCCCCCCCCGCCGACAGGGCTATAAAAAATTCAGGGCAACTGGCCAAGGAGTAATGATAAGCCAGCTAGCTTTGCAGATCACAAGTGTTTGATCCTCACTGGGTGCTCCATATCGGTGGCCTTGTGCCACAACTAATTGCAATTCAAAAGAACAAGTGAGCCCAAAATATGTTGATGATTTTTTGGAGGAAAAAAAAAAAAAAACTAAGAAAAAAAAGCTGGTCAGTTTGTTTAAAGAATTAAAAAAAAAAAATTAAAAAAAAAAAAATTTAGAGGTCAGGTCACATGACCGAACAAAGAATAAAAATAAAAAATAGAAAATTTGTTAGATATTGAGCAACAAATGAATGTATTAACGGATGATGTATCAAAATAGCCGTGAGACTTGAGTTCGGTGCGTCTTGAGCACATTGATGATGATTAAAAAAAAATTAAAAAATAGCTGGTCGGTGAAGAAACTAGAAAGAGTCATCAGCAAAGACCGAACCAAAGAAAGGAGCAGCAACAGCAGCAGGGGTCATGTCCGCTTCCCGTTGACATTGTCGTCGTCGTCGTGGTCTTTGCCGACAAAGGTGTTGAGAAAGGGTACTTGTCTGTCTGTGTCCGTTTGGCGCCAACCTGTGGAGGTCATTTCTTTGTGAAAACAGTTGGACTCCCGGGTGGTGTGCTGGCACTGGAAGGAATCCGAGTCACTGAGGACTTCCGTTTCAACGAGAGACGTTTGGCAGTTGACTTCACAAAGGTTTCAGCCGTTTCGAACACAGAATCGCTTCCTAAAGAGAAAAGAGAAAAAGCAAAAACCGTTAATTAAAAGAAGACCAGGATGACTGCATATATTGTCAACATCAACTAACATGAATTTTATTTGGAAAAATATGTTATTGGTGATGTTAAAACTTACAAGAATGCTATTTAAAGAAAATATGGGTTGTTAACAAAAAGAAGGCCAGGATGACTGCATATATTGTGGGATGTTAAGTTTAAACTAACAAGAATGCTATTAAAGAAAATATGGCCTTAACAATGTCAGGGTTAGAGAGAAGAGAAGAAATGAGAAAAAGCAAAAACTGTTAACAAAAAGAAGACCAGGATGACTGCATATATTGTCAACATTTTTAGTATTATCTGCCTTATTCAAACTATTGTCCTCATCTTCATTGTTATCTGTACATACCACATAAAGATGAGGACAACAGTCCGAAAAATCAAAATAATACAATAAATATTTATATATTTATCTTTTATGGAGAGCTTTTCTTGTCTTTTGAGTTGCCAACACCTAGCAACCTGTTCCGAGTTGCCAACACCTAGCAACCCGTTCTGATCAACCTCACAAAAAAAATCCGACAAATTTGTGTCAATTCCAAGTTCTGTAGAGCTTTGAAAACACAGCGTGGGTACAGAACTACTGACAGAGCAACTACCCAGAGATATTTGTGGTAGACATGGAACTAGATTAACCCTTTATCTACCACTGCCATCCACAATAGCCATGTCCCAAATACCTTTGGGATTACCCATGTATAAGGGGCAGGTGCACAACAAATAGAACAGTGCTGCCAATAGCCACATTAACAGTTTCCTGCATCCTCAGAGTTTTGGAGACCTTACTTTTGGGATTAGCCCTATATATAAACGAAATGTTGCTTAACGATGGCTGAGAGTTTAGAGAGGGTGGGTGCATGGTCATCAGGTTAAAACAGTCTCCCAGAATTATATGGCAAGCCCGAAAAAAAAAGCAACAAAAAGCTGTTGCCCAATTAGTCTAAAGTCCTGTAATGTGTCTTATATATCACTAAGAAATAAAGGTTTACATAATATATGGTGTGGTTAATTTGCATGCTGGTTTTAACAAAACCAGGTTTAATAAATAATTACTTGGATTTATTGATCTCTACTATTATTGTTTTATTATACAACATATTAAAATCAATCCTATGTATGATCCTATAAAGAAAACAATCAAAATATAATTAAGATAAGTGTAAACTTTTTATATGCATTCTTATTTGATTTTGATTTTCTAATATAATATATTAATTGCATTAAAACTTAAATACTTACACCCGGAGGGCACATAATATTGCTAATAATAATATAATAATAATAATAATAATAACTAGCTTAAAAGCCACCCTATTGGGTAGCAGTTAAACTAGTTATATCGTTTAACTAAATATTGTCTAACAAGTTGGGAACTTTGATTAGAGATCTGAGGAGACTTGTTGTCACTCAGCCTCCAGTGAAATACCATTAGTAATGCTGATTGCAGAAATTTGCAGTAGTCTGGATGGTGTCAACTCTTCCTCAGATTTCCAGATTATTATTAATTATTATTATTATTCACTCCTTTGTGTTTCACATCAGCATTAGCTAATGGTATTTCACTGGAGGCTGAGTGACAACAAGTCTCCTCAGATCTCTAATCAAAGTTCCCAACTGTTAACAATATTTAGTTTAACGAGATATAACTAGTTTAACTGCTACCAATAGGGTGGCTTTTAAGCTAGTTATTATATTATTATTATTATTATTATTCATTATTATTAGCAATATTATGTGCCCTCGGGTGTAAGTATTTAAGTTTTAATGCAATTAGATATATTATATTAGAAAGATTTAACAAAATCAAATAAGAATGCATATAAAAAGATTACACTTATCTTAATTATATTTTGGTGTTTTCTTTATAGGATCATACATAGGATTGATTTTTAATATGTTGTATAATAAACAATAATAGTTAGAGATCAATAAATCCAAGTAATTATTTATTAAACCTGGTTTTGTAAAACCAGCTATGCAAATTAACCACACCATATATTATGTAAAACCTTTATTTCTTAGTGATATATAAGACACATTACAGGACTTTAGACTAATTGGGCAACAGCTTTTTGTTGCTTTTTTTTTCGGGCTTGCCATATAATTCTGGGAGACTTTTTTAACCAGATGATCATGCACCCACCCTCTCTAAACTCTCAGCCATCGTTAAGCAACATTTCGTTTATATATGGGGCTAATCCCAAAAGTAAGGTCTCCAAAACTCTGAGGATGCAGGAAACTGTTAATGTGGCTATTGGGAACACTGTTCTATTTGTTGTGCACCTTCCCCTTATACATGGGTAATCCCAAAGGTATTGGGACATGGGCTATGGATGGCCAGGGTAGATAAAGGGTTAATCTAGTTCCATGTCTACCACAAGTATCTCTGGGTAGTTGCTCTGTCAAGTTCTGTACCCACGCTGTGTTTTCAAAAGCTCTACAGAACTTGGAATTGACACAAATTTGTCGGAGTTTTTTTTGAAGGTTGATCAGAACGGGTTGCAGGTGTTGGCAACCGGAACAGGTTTGCTAGGTGTTGGCAACTCAAAAGACAAGAAAAGCTCTCCATAAAAGATAAATATATAAAATTTATTGTATTATTTATGATTTTCGGACTGTTGTCCTCATCTTTATGTGGTATGTACAGATAACAATGAAGATGGGACACATAGTTTGAATAAGGCAGATAATACTAAAAATTCATGTTTTAATGTTGACAATATGCAGTCATCCTGGTCTTCTTTTTGTTAACAGTTTTTTTGCTTTTTCTCATTTCTCTCTTCTCTCTAACCCTGACATTGTTAAGGCCATATTTTCTTTAAATAGCATTCTTGTTAGTTAACTTAACATCCCCAATAACATATTTTCCAAAATAAAAATTCATGTTAGTTTAAGTTGACAATATATGCAGTCATCCTGGCCTTCTTTTTGTTAACAGTTTTTGCTTTTTCTCATTTCTTCTCTTCTCTCTAACCCTGACATTGTTAAGGCCATATTTTCTTTAAATAGCATTCTTGTAAGTTTAAACTTAACATCACCAATAACATATTTTTCCAAATAAAATTCATGTTAGTTGATGTTGACAATATATGCAGTCATCCTGGTCTTCTTTTAATTAACGGTTTTTGCTTTTTCTCTTTTCTCTTGTAGGAAGCGATTCTGTGTTCGAAACGGCTGAAACCTTTTGTGAAGTCAACTGCCAAACGTCTCTCGTTGAAACGGAAGTCCTCAGTGACTCGGATTCCTTCCAGTGCCAGCACACCACCCGGGAGTCCAACTGTTTCACAAAGAAATGACCTCACAGGTTGGCGCCAAACGGACACAGACAGACAAGTACCCTTCTTCAACACCTTTGTCGCAAAGACCTACGACGACGACGAACAATGTCAACGGGAAGCGGACATGACCCCTGCTGCTGTTGCTGCTCCTTTCTTTTGGTTCGGTCTTTGCTGATGACTCTTTCTAGTTTCTTCACCGACCAGCTATTTTTAATTTTTTTTTAATCATCATCAATGTGCTCAAGACGCACCGAACTCAAGTCTCACGGCTATTTGATACATCATCCGTTAATACATTCATTTGTTGCTCAATATCTAACAAATTTTCTATTTTTTTATTTTTATTCTTTGTTCGGTCATGTGACTGACCTCTAAATTTTTTTTTTTTATTTTTTTTTTTTTAATTCTTAAACAAACTGACCAGCTTTTTTTTCTTAGTTTTTTTTTTTTTTTTTCCTCCAAAAAATCCATCAACATATTTTGGGCTCACTTGTTCTTTTGAATTGCAATTAGTTGTGGCACAAGGCCACCGATATGGAGCACCCAGTGAGGATCAAACACTTGTGATCTGCAAAGCTAGCTGGCTTTATCATTACTCCTTGGCCAGTTGCCCTGAATTTTTATAGCCTGTCGGCGGGGGGGGGGATACACAAGATATCACAAGATACCCAAAAAGTGGTGGCCTAGTTAGACACTAAACTACATCTAATGGTGAGGCTCTTGTTCTGGAGCTCCAAGGAGTATGGAATACTCCTTCATTGACACTACTCCCAGTTACACATCCTGCTAAATCATTAATACACATTAATTATAATCTATTTAGTAGGGATTATATTAATAGCAATAGAAATATAGTAGTAAGCGTTGGATATATATTTTTTGGGGCGGGGGGAGAATATGTGCTTTTAAATTTTTTGGAATTTTTTCATTAAACCTTAATTTTGGAAAAAAATTAATTAGTTGATTAATTAATGAATTAGTGCGAATATATCTGTTCAATGTCGTGCAAGCAAGTCTCAAAAAAAAATGTTGGATATATCAGTTTATAAACAAAATGAGAAATCTGGAAAAACCAGCTAGTGAACGCGTTAGAATCCCTGCCTGTCAGCCTGGCAGTTAGGGTTTGAATCACACACCCAAAGCGACTTTCCAGCTATAACTCTTCTTGATGAGGCATAATAGGCTGAAATGTACATACAGAGAATGACTTTTTCTCGATTTGTTTACGCTTACATTTGAACAGATTATATTCGCCTAAATCATTTAATTATCAACTAATTAATTTTCAAATTAGGTATGACTTCAATTAAGCACATATTCTTCCAAAAATTGGTCGGTGATAGCCATATCAAACAAAACTATTTGCGTACTCTTCATATATATATATATAATTTATATATATATATATGTATATATAGTATTGGAATAAAGTCTTGTCCGATACATAATGGTATTTATTTAACAAATAAAAAGACAACATGTAATTGAGAAATATATACAAACATTCATTCGTTTGTGTCTCTAAATGTTGAAAATAGTCTCCCTTATGCGTCCACAACATCTTTGCCAACCTTCTTGATTTGGTTAAATAAGCTTGTTACTTGTATCGAATAAGACTTTTATTCTAACCCCCCTCTCTCTCTCTCTCTCTCTCTCTATATATATATATATATATATATATATATATATATTATATATATATAAAAGTATAGATAAAAGGATATAAAAACACACAATGCTGTAGAAATGAAATATTTATATCATATTCATAGCTAATATTGAACAATATTTCATTTATAAAATCATCTTTCAGAGCTTATTTTTTTATTTATTTTTTTTAAAATTTTTATTTCCGGACTCATCGAGAGAGAAAGCTGAAAATATTTGAATTCAAATTATTCAAGCTTCTCTCTCGATGAGTCCGGAATAAAAAACAAGCTCTGAAGATGATTTTTATAAATCGAAATATTGTCAATATTAGCTATGAATATGATATAAAATATTTTTCATTTTAACAGCATTGTGTGTTTTCATCATCTTTTTATTCAATACTTATACCGTTGGAATTTCATTCCTTACTCTTAACTATATATTATTACACACACACACACACACACACACACACACACAAATGAGGGTCAGCAGAAAATTTATGATCGTAATCACGATATTTACTATAAGTGGTTTTTATGACTCAAAAATGATCCCTTTGCATCTACAGACTTTAATAAAACCACCCCTCTCCCTATCTAGTTCGATTATGCAGATGTTTTATATATATATATATATATATATATATATAATATATATAATATATATATTGAGAAGTAAATACACACAAGCGGTGCTGTTTATGAATGGCTTTTTAGCCACAATTTTTTTTTGTGCGGGGGAGAATATGTGCCTTAATTGAAGTCGTACCTTAATTTTTGAAAGTTAATTAATTAATAATGAATTAATTAGGCGGGCATAACCTAATTTAAATGTAAGCTAAACAAATCGAAAAAAATCAATCTCTGTATGTACATTTCGGCCATAGGCCTCATCAGCAGAACCTATAGATAGGAAGACCGCCCTTGTGCGTGATCGAAACCCGACTGTCAAGCGACAGGCAAGCGCGTACCCATATAATATATATATATATTACTAGACAAACAAAGAAATAAAAGACCATATATATATATATATATATATATATATATTATCTCGAAATTTGAGGGTTAACAAACAATACCATAGTTACCTTATTTTTCTTCACACTTGCTGTTGATAGCCTTAAAACCAACCACCAAACCAATATTAAGCACAATGCTTCAATCCAAATCATAAAACATATAAATCATATATATATTATATTAAAAGAAAAATGGAAATTAAATTTGACAATACAGTGAAAAGTAAGAATAAATATAAAAATTAAGCTTATGAGGATGATGTATTTGAAAAATATATGTTGATCTTAAAATGTTTCATTTATTAGATACCTTACTAGACTGTTGTCTATGGCTCTAAAGACTGTTTAAAAATCATTTGTATTCAATAGATTGTTTGCAAAGTGAAAAAAACTTCTTTAGAAAACAACAAAAAATGAAAAATATTAACACACAAAATGCAATTCCCTAACCAGGCATGAAATACACTAGATTGGTCTTATAACACAATTAAAATTCATTATAATAATCCTCAAACTCAATTTTCAGGTAGTAAATGATTCTGCTAAACTAGCTTGGCTAACCATTGTACCATGTCATGGCGAACGCCTTCTTTACCCGAACCTAATTTGCCTCAGTTAGGATGTGGACACGAGGTCGCCGAGCTTATAGTTCCACCATTATTATTTGTTCAATAAAAAATGTGTAGGATTCTCTTGGAGCTTACATCTTGACTTGGAGTTTTCTTGTTGATTTCATCAATTACCTTCTTGAGCAATTGGACACTCTGGAAAATACCCATTCTGGAGAGCGTCTTAGCCCTGTGTATGAGGAATCTATGGAGGCGCATGGTGTAGATGGTTAAAAGGGCGTAGGAAATGACTCGTTTGAACCAAGTTCAAATCCTAGTCCGAAGCCTTTGCATTTTACATTAACCCTGGGAAAGGTTTGCATCCAACTACTTCTCCTCCGGCTATGCGGTAAAAATAGGAGGGCAGACAGGGTTCTTTAACTGTTGGGCCTAGGTAACCAGCAGGATAGAGAAAACTCTGAATTCAAACCTGTTAAAACTCCGCTTGATATATATATATATATATATATATATATAACATATATATAACACACCCCGCTACATAAAAAATGGGACAACCCAATATAAAATACATAACGATGGCTAGCGAAAAAATACCCCGAAGATTTGCCGCTATTGTGAGCAAAACTGAGTGCAGTAGATTTCTAACCATTTTGATTTTAATCATCTATTTAGCCTTTATATTGAGCACTTTTAATCGATTTTAGTGAAAGGCGTTAATATCGAACACATTTAATGCCATTCAGTGTATGCTAACTTGGAAACATTCCTCAGCAGGTAAAACCACAGGCGATTTCAGACACGATTACATGATGGAATTCCAATGGCCAAACATGAGCAGCATCCGTTGTGTTATTTGATGAAGACCAATTGTTAGATCTGTGAAGCCATTTGGGGATTATGTTGTTGTTATAAGAGAATCCTGCTTAATCCACAATCTTAGTAATTCCTCTAAGTCAAGAGATAAGTAATCCATCCTTCCTTGGCATTGGTAGACCAGTGAACTAATATCAAGACAGTGCAACGTTCTTAAATTGATTTTTCTGTCGTGTTCATCCCATTGCGCCGATCCGTTGCCCTTATGGGAACCCAACTCTTTCTTCATATATGCGCCTCAAAGTTGCTATAGGTACATGTCCTGCATCCCTGATGCCAAAAATCTGAAAGGAAGCAGAAAAATCATATCTGCTGCATCCACGTGTTTTTCTTTTTTCTTTCCCTCACCATTCAAGCTAACTGAATACATTTCAATAGTTTCTTAGAAAGAATTACAACCGGGAAGATACAGGTATGAGTAGACAAGCTTTAGTTGTTTCATAAATAAACCTCTTACAATCTATTTAAGAAACTTTAGTTTGCGGACCATAAATTTCCTCGGGGCTCAAATTCAAAGCAAATATGTGCGTCCCAGGGAGCACTAAATCAAAAAGTATCAGCATCACTGTGGCTAGAAGGCAATGGCTGAGGGTCTTATTGTCTTGAGTATGTCCTGGGTATCACCTCTATCTGATGGTGAAGTTCCAGTTCTGCAGCTCTGTGGAATGTGAGTACCCCTTCATTCACCATTACTCCCAGGTCCACTCTGACCCAGAGTGGTAGCACCTGTTAGGTTCCATCTAATAAGTTTAAATAGAAAACATGAGTTTAAAAAAAATGTGTTTAATAAAAAAAGAATTTGTTAAAAAAAAAATGAGTACCCCATCAAAATGAATGAAACAAAAATGGTCTTCAGCCATTAAAATGACCAATGGGATTGACATACCATATAAAAACCAAACCAACCAACCACGGCTAATTTCTAGTAGCGCAAAGCGATAATTAACAAAAAAAATCAATCCGGCTGGACGAAACTTAAATTATTTTCGATTAAGTATATAAGAAAGGAATCGTTTAACCTCATTTAAGCTAAGCGTTGCTTGGTTGCGGAAATTTAACATAGAAATTGATTTCAAATCCTCCCTCTCTCTCTCTCTCCAGAGGGGAAACAATATTATATATTATTTGTGCTTGGTAAAGTTTACATGTTAAGAATGACAGTTTTACTTACATTCTGATGCCACAGGATAGTCCAAACAACATATGGTGATACAACATGTGATCGTGTCTTACACGCGTGCGTGTAATGGCTAGAGTCATTGAAATGAACTTGTCGACCAGAGTCTAATCTTAACGAGTCTGTCTACATTTCACATAGCGCTAATCTCTTGGGAAGGTATGCATCCATCTGCTCTCTCACCAGCTTATGGATAAATATCAGGGCTGACTTGGCTCTTAACTTTGGTTAGGCCAAAACTTTAAATAGCAGGGCTACTTTGGCTCTTTACACTGTGGTTATGCCAAAACTTTAAATTCAAAACCTTGTAAACTCTGCCTAAAAATTGACCTTGTGTCACATTCCGTCGTGTGGAGAGTTGGTAAATATTGTACACTGCCTTGCTAGGTTCTCACTGTTGTCCTTTGGCTCCCAACTCACAATTAGAAGAAGAAGAAAATTGTAACCATTAAAAATGGCTGCGGTCACTTTGCTTTGTCGGTTTTTTTTTGTTTTTTTGTATAAGTCTGCTCTGCTGGGGTCTCTGTTTTACCTTAGATTGCTGAAAACAGAGAAAAAAATACTGCTTTTTGTTACCTTTTGGTCTTTTATCTAATTCAAACGTCCTATAGAAAAAATTATCTATGCTGTTTATGTATATATGCATGTCACAAAATGACTATCATGTTAAAAATGTTCTTGTAAGTCTAACTCAAAAGACATCATTTTATTGACAATCATGAGTGCCATTTGTTCGGGGATTATCTAGGCGTTTTTACTTATTTTTAAAATTTTTTTTTTTCGATTCACAAAATTTCTAAAATTCATATGTTCGGGGATATCTGTTTTTTTTTTGCTTTTTTTAATTAATTTTTTTTAAGTAAGTGAGAATGGTATATAAGTGTAACTCTCCTTTTTTTAAAATTTAAAAAAAAAAAAAAAAATTCTTTTCATAATGTTTTTTTTTGTTTTGATTCACAAATTTCTAAAGTTTATTGAATATGCTTATAAATGTAAACTTCCTCACATTTTTTTGTTGTTTTTGTTGTTTTTGTTTTTTTATGTTTCATATTTTTCCTTTTTTCTTTTTGATTTTTTTTTCCTGATTCTTTTTGCTCTTCATTATTTCTTCTGGTTTTTTTTTAGTCTTTTTTTGTTTCTTTTTCATTTCTTCATTTCATTACTTTGTGTTTCTTTCTATTTTTATTCTCTTTTTTTTCTTTCATATTTTTCCTATTCTTTCTTCATTTATTTTTCTTTCTGTTTTTTTTTATTACTTATATGTACTCTTATGTGTGCCCCCCCCGTTTTCGTTTTGTTACATATCTATTCTTTTTACTTATCTTTTTTTCCCACTAATTTTTTTTTTACTCATGTTTTTTTTAACTATGTTTTTTTAAACTTATGATCTTATGCTGGTTTTCCCCATTTTTATCTATTCTCTATCTGTCCCCCACCCCATTCTGTTTTTTTAAATACTTATTGCTCTTATTATTTTTTCCCATTCTGTTTTTGTACTTATCTGTTTTCCATGTTTCTCTTTTGTTACTTCTGCTCTTTTCTGTTTTCCCCATTTCTAATTTTTTGTTACTTATCTGTTCCTACATTTGCTCTCATCTGTTTTTTGTTACTTATCTGTTTCCTAATTTTTTTTACTATTTTTCCCATCATGTTTTCTCTTTTGACATGCTCGTAATCTGTTTTTCCTACTTTTCGTTTTTTCATCATGTTTTCTCTTTTGTTACTTTTACTCTTATCTGTTTTTATCCCATCATGTTTTCTGTTTTTTTACTTAACTCATATGTTTTTCCCATCTCTGTTTCTCTTTCTTTCTTTGCATCCTTTTTTGCAGTTTCTTTTTGTTTGTTATTTTTCCTTTTTTTTTTCTTCTTTTTTCTTTTTTTGTTTTTCTCTTTTCTCTTCTTTATTCTTTTTGTCTTCTCTTCTAGTTTGTTTTGCTTCATTCATTATTGTTGTTCTTTTTTTACCTCTTTTTTATTTTCTTTTTCAGAAAAATTAATTTCTTTTTTTTAATTACTCATCATCTTCCCACTCTCATTTAGCCCAAAAAATTCCAAAAGAAATCAATTTTTATAATGAAAAAGAAAAAAAGAAATTTAAATTAAAAGAAAATATATAATATATATCTC
>CM042168.1:24747591-24757591 GCA_023376005.1 Doryteuthis pealeii
GTGAACAATAATAATAATAATATAATAATAATAATAATTAAAACTATAGAAAACTGACAACGGGATACAAACTAGACACGACTGTTTGAGTGATCCACTGATTATGCAAAAATTAAAAATTTACCATAACAACCCAAAACTGTATATCATAAACAGAATCTGCTTCTTTGAGAACGAAACACATACGCCCTAACATAAACATAATAAAGGACCTCTGAACAACAACAACAACCATAATATATAGTAAAATAAGTAATATATAATATACTAATACCGGACATACATTCTACAACGAAGATCATTTAAAATTAAAAAAAAATCACTTTTCTTCGTTAACATTCGTCACATATGCATTTGTCTGATTCGGCCTTCCTTACTCAAACTGATACATTTAATTACGTCTATAAGTACTTATTTTTAGACCTGCATATTATCCACCTAAGGTTGTCCCTATCATGTTTTTTTAATGATTGCAACGCTTTAAATAGGATTGAATAGACTAATTCTCTCACTATAGTCGGCTACCTCCTTCCTCTATTATCACTAAACACCTCGTAAACCCGAGAAAGTGAACTGTGGTTCGCATTACAAACTCAAGAAACGGGTGGGTAATAATGATTATCAACGTTGTTAGAATTGAATTAGACTATTTCTATACTAATAGTCGCCTATACCTCCTATCTTATATAACTAGCACCGTTACCGTATACCGAGAAACTGAAGTTGATTCCTGTTCCATAATATTATCGCGACAGGGCGCTTTAAAATTATTAGCTACGCTTTAAATTAGAGATTGAATGGGCTAATTCTCCAAATTCGGCTATTACCACCATACCGAATTCTACCGGTCTGTGGGGTTTAGTTAGATATACTATAGGTACCTTTTGGCTGAGGACCCGTCATGCTAAAGATAACCTCTTAGATGAGGACTCAATGACTTCAACAGAGATTTTTGCTCTATTTAGTGTGCCGCCAAGACGCCCTCCCCAACGCTTTCACTATAGATTCCCCTCAAAATACCAATTATCTTTATGGCCACCCACCTTTTTTATAAATACACCTTGATCACATACTCCCAGCCACTCTATCAGATTGTATACCTTTAGATCCCATCTATGTTGAGTAGAAATTACTATAAAAATGAATACCCATCAAGAAAGAATTTATTTAAAACGTTGCGGCTTAAATACCACCGAGTTGATTAGCCGTAACCACAAAACAAACAAACCTGTAAACTGAGAAGTTTGATCTAATAAGAATAGAAAATATCGTCATTAAAAATGACATTACTCTGCCTCGCCATATAACCATTCTTCTTCATAACACAGGCTGAGTAGCAGTACTACCCGCGAAATTTAGGTGCTGGTGTGTTATTTACGTAACGTTATTTTATGCATGACAATGTTTTGTTACATAATAAATTTGACCCTATCATTTTTAAGGATTGTAGAATCATTTTATGGATCAATACAGCTATGCCTGAGATGAGTACGCGTTGACCTCTGGGCTCGATAACTAACCAAAAACCAAAGCCCCCCCCTTTCCGTTACAGGATACAGTAATAACTTAGTCGTTAAGACTTAGATGCCAGTAGAAGAGTAAGATCCCCCATTGTCGGTCTGGATTTATTAAAATAACATCCAAACATAAATCCAAGTCTTGTGTTTATTCACTTAAAAACTACCAAATAACACGGCTTCTTGATAACAAGAAATCCCAACAGAACCACCCGGAATCCTCAATAGAAGACCAGACGAGACCTTAAAGATAACCAGACCGATAATGATTAGACGATCAGAAGCAACCCCCGAAAGAAATAGACGACCAGAGTAAGAATTAAAAAAGTATATTTAAACTTATTATTAATTTGTAACGAAGACCAGTTATATTAACAATACCCTTATATGCCCGGGTAAAAAGAAGGCGCAAGGCAAACCCTTTGTTTACATGGTGATCAAACCTTTACGCACCGATTTTATCTATTTGATTCCATAGATGGGGGACCCTGCATGTATTATTTTTCAATTCTTTTGAGTTTTTTTTCCCATTCACCTTAGCTTTGATGGGCATTTCACTGGAATCTGAGTGACAACAACGTCTCCTCAGGTTCCAAGGAACTTCCTTTCGGAGATTCCGGAGCTTGATTGCAGCAGTTGCAGTAGTCTGGATGGTGTCAACTCTTCCCCGATTCCTGATCATCAGTCTTTTTTCCCAAGTTTATTGGGACCGTTCCAAGTGCACAAACTACCAATGTAATCACTTCCACTTCTATATTCCACAGCTTTTCAATTCTCTGGGCAACGTCCCTGGTATTTGTCCATCTTTCATTTTCACTCAACTTCACACTACTACTTATTATTAATTATTATTATGTATTATTATATATATTATTTATTATATATTATTATTATATCACTCCTTTTTGATTGTTTTACATTCAGTTAGGCTGAGCATTTTCACTATTGGAATCTGAGTGACAACAAGTCTCCTCAGGGTTCTCCAGCGACTCTTCCTGAAGTATTCTAGCCAATATGCAAGCCACCGTAGTTGCAGTAGTCTGCGATGGTCTTACATTCTTCCTCTGATTTCCAGAATCCTTCCATATTTTTTTTTTTCCAAGTTCATTGTACCGTTCCAAGTGCACCAAACTCATAATTGGTATCACTTTCACTCTCATATTCCAGGTTTTTTTTTTTTTCAATATCTGGCAAGGTCTCAGGTATTTGTCCATCTTTTCATTTTCCTTCAGTTTCAACCTGTTGAATCTGCCTGGGACAGCAAAGCTCCACCAGTTGACACGTTTTTTCTCTCTCTTTTTTTTTTGTGGTTAATCAACACTAGTAGGTTCTGGGTCTCCTGTCAGGGGAGGAGGGATAGGAGTGATCCGGTCTTAAATCTCAAAGTCCCAGAGAATTTTATGTTGTTTCCATTTCAAGAACAGAATTTTCGTTTATGCAAAATATAACATCTTGTCTGTAAGGTCAAAATATTTTTTTTCATAGACCCAGTGGATCAACCTTCCCACCCAGTCGTGCCTAGCTTTGTATTCCCGTTGTTGTTGCTTTAGTTTGCTACAATTCAACTTAATACAAAATGTTTTACTAGTTCCTCCTGCTGTTACCCGCTCAGGTTACATTTATTTGTTTTTTGGTTTGGCGTCTTTATCAATTTTTTTGTTTTTGATATAATCTGTTTTCTATATGGCATTTTATTTGTGCCAGTAATTATTAGTGATTCAGGGGTTTCTCTCTTGTGGCTTTTCCTTCGTCTCACCTCATGGAAAATTGGAGCACACTGACATAATTATGTTGCAACTCCCGTGGTCAAGAAGAGAGTTTGTGGGTCAACTGCGCATCTCGCTCTAATGCAAGTGTCATAATATGCTGTTTCTTGCTCGCTCGCTCGCGCCCATAATATCTTACCTTTGCTCTCTTTTTTGTGTTTCTTCGGATTTTAATCCTTGGATTGTGGCCTCTTAACGCGTAGTTCTCTATATAGGCCGACCAACTTACCCTTCTATATATCGTACATATTATTATATTATTATTATTATATTATATTTTATTATTATATTTTATTATTAGCAATGGGGTGAAGCTCTAAAAATTCCGAATGTCAGAGGTCTTTTTTATAATAAGTATGCTAAAATAACAAATTTATTAAAGGCGTGAAAAATGAGATTACCACGTTGAAAATATCTCACTAGTTCATCTTATTTCTTCCCCTCATCTCGGATGCGGGCGCGACACACTAGCGTCCTGCTTCGCTCCTCCACGAGGCGGGTATCTGCCCCCGCAGATAGCGAAAATTTATGTAACAAAAAGTCGGTGGCACAAAAGCACCGGCACATTCAACATCTTCAGGAAGCCTTCACATCTTGCGACATCTGTTGGTCGAGAATGTTTTCCGAACATTGGACTTCACAGTCACAGAGGCGCTGCTAACTTCAGTTAGCCACAAAGAACTATATAGTTTCGCGAGCATTGTAATCTGATGAACTACTATCTGTACTTACAGATCAATTTCCAGTTTAGTAATTCATCTGATAGTTCCCAAAAATGCCCTCCTTAATTATTCTTCTTACCATTTTTCTGAGAGTCTCCCTGATATAAACATTTTTATGAATCTTACAGGGAATGATAGAAACTAGCAAGATCTGTGGATATACCACAGTATGATAATTATTATGACGTTTGATATGTTTACTTAAGAGCTATTGCAAAATAGTTCAATATGTAAAGTCGTTGGGGTTGCCTAAAGTCGGTATCAGCCAATCAGCGAGGGAGTCAATCCCTTTTTTACTAGCGCTAGACCAAGGAGATTGCTATTGTGTCTGAGGTGGAGCACCACACCTACCATCAGCTCCTTACTTTACTGCACAGGTCCCTGTGACTACTCAGCGCTGAGTTGACGAAGGCCGGTATCTAACTAAAGTTAGCAGGATTTTATTATTTTCAGTGTAACATTATAAAATAAAAATTGATATTTTATATTATTTGGATTATTTGGACTATTGACCTCATCTTCATTGTTATCTGTACAACGTTTCAGCTGATGTGCCTACTGCGCCTTCTTCCAGGTATTTCTGTTGACTTTCAGGAACCTTCTCTTTCGAAACCTGGGAACCTTCTTATTGTAATGAGTTGGCGGGGGCCGGTATCGAACTAGGAACCTTGTGGTTTCTAGCCAAACGCTCTACCAAACTGAGCTAAGCCCAGCCTGTTCATATGTAAAAGTTTCGACTAGAAACCACAAAGTTCCTAGTTCAGATTACCGGCCCTCGCCAACTCGCGTATGAGTAGCACAGGGATCTGTGCCAGTAAAGATTAAGGAGCTGATGGTAGTGTGCACTCCTCCTTCAAGACACAATAGCAATCTCCTTGGTCTAGCGCTAGTAAAAAAGGGATTGACTCCCCGCTGATTCGGCTGATAACCGATTAGGCAACCCAACGACTTTACATATTGAACTATTTTGCAATAGCTCTTAAGTAACATATCAAACGGGTCACAATAATATCCCCTTTTCACTAGTCTGCATAGACACGACATACGGGCCAAGACTCTGAGTGGGCTGCTCGGTACGCACACCTACCATCAGCTCCTTACTTTACCGCTAGTCGGGTCCCTGCCAGACAGGCATTTGCAATGACGTGAATTGCTCTCACTCTCGCATCCGCTCCTATCTCTCCCTGATACCTAAACTCCTCTCTAAATATATATACACATATACACGCCTCTGGCTCCCCTCATGTTCCTCTCTTCTCGCCGCTCTTCTCGCCAGCGGTAATATCTATATCTTAACATATATATACCTCTCTGTGGGGTCTCCCCGACTATCGCAATACCCACTACTCCTCTTAGCTCTTGCTCGCTAATAACATCCCCTACTTCGTACTCGCTCAAGTTTTCGCACTTTTCTTCTCTTTTCTTTCTTTATAATAAAAAACGGAATGCGTCCATTATTTAGCTGCGAGGAGGTGATGGCATAACCTCACTTATATGTAGTGTATACTTCGGGGGATAAAGCACACACGATGGCGCAATTAATGCAGGATTTTCTACATTTTGCATTTTCATTTTGGACGATTTGCGACTTGCGTCTAGATTTTTAACCAGAGGGTGTTCAAGATGATAAACGGTTGGAAGATTTAGGAACACGTGTATTGATATATAGATACCTGTCTCTGATTGTGTTTTTTGTTGCTAATTCTATTTAAAAGATTGTATCTTAAATTATATTTTCCAATGTTCCATTGCTATTTTAAAACAATTGATACTTTTGGTTTCATATGCTCATTAAATTAGGATTTTATTAGGATTATTCTTTTTGGGATCTTTGCTAGGATTATCTTTTTGGGTCTATTGCTAGGATTATCTTTTTGGGGTCTTTGCTAGGATAAGGGTTGTAAGATTTAGTAATCACGTTGTATATATATAGAGACCTGTCTCTGATGGTGTTTTTTTTGTTGTCTCAATTTATAAAAGATTGTAAATCTAAATATATTTTCAATGTTCCACTTGTATTTAAACAATTGTAACTTTTGTGTTCATACTATTAAATTAGGATTTCATCATAGGATTATTCTTTTTGGGATCTTTTGCTAGGATTATCTTTTTGGGCGTCTCTTGCAGGCATTTATTCTTTTTTGGGTCTTTGCTTAGGATTTTATTTTTTTTTTTTGGTCTTTGCTAGCATTATTATTTTTTTTTTGTCTTTGCCTAGGATTATCTTTGGGGGTCTTGCTAGGATTATCTTTTTTGGGGTCTTTGCCCTAGGATATCTTTTTGGCGTCTTGCTAGGATTATAGGGTTGTAAGATTAGCAACATGTGTTTGATATATAGAGACCTGTCTCTGCATGTGGTTTTTTTTGTTTGTCTAATTTATAAAAGATTGTAATTCTAAATTATATTTTCAATGTTCCATTGTATTTTAAAACAAATTGTACTTTTGTGTTCATATGGATTTTCAGGAAGTCTCACAGACATAAACATTTCTGTAAAATCATACATAGAATAAATTACTTAGAGGCCTCTGATATAGTTTTGGTGTCTAGTTTATTAATTAAGTTTCTAATTGTTTTAGATGGGATTATATGGCTTGAAGGCTTAATTTAAAAAGACAATCTCCCTATCGTTTATTAGTTGAAGTTCATTTGGTATAATTAAGTATCTATTAAATTAAGAAATTTATTAGGATTATCCTTTTTGGGTCTTGTTGGATTTCTTTTTGCGGGTCTTTGTTGGGATTATCTTTTTGGGTCTTTGTGGGATATCTTTTTGGTCTTTGCTAGGATTATCTTTTTGGGTCTTTGCTAGGATTATCTTTTTAGGTCTTGCTAGGATTATCTTTTTGGCATCTGCTAGGATTATCTTTTTGGGTCTTTGCTAGGATTATCTTTTTGGGTCTTTGCTAGGATTATCTTTTTAGGTCTTTGCTAGGATTATCTTTTTGGGTCTTTGCTAGGATTATCTTTTTGGTCTTTGCTAGGATTATCTTTTTGGTCTTTTTAGGATTATCTTTTTGGGGTCTTTGTTAGGATTATTCTTTTTGGGTCTTTGCTAGGATTATCTTTCTTTGGGTCTTTGTAGGATTATCTTCTTTTTGGTCTTTGCTAGGATTATCTTTTTGGGTCTTTGCTAGGATTATCTTTTGGGTCTTTGTTAGGATTATCTTTTTTTGGGTCTTTACTAGGATTATCTTTTTGGGTCTTTGTTAGGATAATCTTTTTGGTCTTTGTTAGGATTATCTTTTTGGTCTTTGGGATTATCTTTTTGGTCTTTGTTGGGATTATCTTTTGGGGTTTGCTGGATTATCTTTTTGGGGTCTTTGTTAGGATTATCTTTTTTGATCTTTGCTAGGATTATCTTTTTGGGGTCTTTGTTAAGTTTATCTATTTTGGTCTTTCAATTGTCTTTTAGAATAACATAAGACAACAAGAGAAGATGTTTATTCTAAAAGACAATTTAAAGGTGAACATTCACTCTAAACATCTATTGAGTTGATCAACAAAATGTCTAACAATATAACTGCACATTTGATAAGATCAATTCTAAAAATGATATCATTGGATTGGAATATTTCATAGCTTTTCCCCTTAATTCACTTTTCATTTAATCAGATCAATGTGGCCATTTTTCTTTATTCATGAAAAACCTTTGAAAATTTAGGAACAAATCAAATAAACATTATCAGAATTCTTTTCATCCAAAATTTCAGATTCTCCTGACAAAGAATAAAAACAGTTAAACCAGTGGTTCTTAACCGGGGTCCACAATGGACTCTGGGAGTCCATACAAAAAAAAATAATAAGATAATACTGAATTGTGAGTTCACAGTGATATTTTAGTGGTCCATTGTGCTATTCTACGTCAGAACCATTGTTATTTTTTGACTTGTCCTATCTATCTATCTATCTATCATTTTTCACCGGGGTCCACATGGACTCTGGGAGTCCATACAAAAAAACAAAAAAATAATAATACTGAATTGTGAGTCCACAGTGATATTTAGTGGTCCATTGTGCTATTCTATGTCAGAACCATTGTTATTTTTAGACTTGTCCTATTTATCTATCTATCATTTTACACCAGAGGTTTTCAACCGTGGTCCACATGGATCCCCAGCATTCATGTAACATTTCTAGGGATACACACACACACACACACACAAAATACTGAATTGGGGGTCCACAGTAATATTCTAGTGGTCCATAGAACAATTCTACTTGAGAACAATTGTTATTAATGCTATTGAAGTCAGTCAAAAAAAATACTGAATTGGGGGTCCACAGTAATATTCTAGTGGTCCATAGAACAATTCTACTTGAGAACAATTGTTATTAATGCTGTTGAAGTCAGTCAAAAATATACTGAATTGGGGGACCACAGTGATATTCTAGTGGTCCATAGAGCAATTCTACTTGAGAACAATTGTTATTAATGCTATTGAAGTCAGTCAGTATACTGTTGGTTTGGACCACAGAAACTGGCTAAGCACAACTGAACAAGTGCCCAAGATAGCTGGTACTTATGGGACTCAAGAATAGTCCATTCATGTAATTGGGTGATTCCATTCCTTGAGTTTCTCCAGCAATCTACGCCATGGGAAAATACTAAAAGTAGAAATATTCATATAGCGATGAATTACTTATGGCCGTCGAGTAGAAGAAAGAAAATTTTATATTTGACAGTGTATATATTTGTGTTACATAATTGCTCTATAGAATTTAATTGTTAGATATTTTTATTTGCAATGAATTCATTTTCCTTCAAAATAAAGAATAATCTTATTTCTCTGAATTTTTTTTAGATGAGGCTTGATAATTTGTATTATTTGTATTAATCAGACTATTGTCCTCATCTTCATTGTTATCTGTACAACGTTTCGGCCGATGTGCCCTCCGGCCTTCTAAAGGTATTTCTTGTCAAATTCGAGAACCCCTTCCAATTGGACATATGGCATAGTTGATATAGGCGTTGATTTAATACAGTTCTACATGACTTATCTCTAAGCTGCAGGTTCAATCCTGGTCAAGTGCGCCAGTATCATAGAATAATTAACAGAGCTTAACACTTGTACCCAGTCATGGTTAATGGAACGAGAACAGTCTACCCTCATGGATTGAATAAAAGGTTAAGTTCAAAGTTCCATGAAGGCTCCCAAGTTCGACAAAAAGGTTCACAGGTTCAAGGAAAATGTCCCCAAGTTCGAGGAGGGGGTTCCTGAGTCAGACAAGATGTACCCAAAGAAGGCCAGAGGGCACATCATTTTGGCCGATGTGCCCTCCGGCCTTCTTCAGGTATTTCTTGTTGGACTCGGGAACTTTCTTGGACACATAGCCTAGATGGCAATGAAGATGAGGACAATAGTCTGAATAATCCAAATAATACTAAAGAATAATCATTTACAATTTCTTTAATTTTTGATACAATACCATTACTTTTTTTTTATTAGTGAAAAATATAAGATGCATTTTTTCTGTGGAATTACTATGGGGTTCTCAAAAAAAAAAAGAAAAAAAGAAGAATTAAAGGAAAAGAGTCCAGTAATCTTGAACTTTATGCTTGTTTTTAACTCCAAAATATCATAAAATGTCTTTTTAATAAGAAATTTTAGTGATTTACTTTGAGAGTTAAGTCCTTTTAAGATTTAAATGAGAGTTAAGTCCCTTTGTTCTTTTTCCGAGAAGAAGCTGGTAAACAATGGCAGCCATCTTTGATTCAACGTAATTTTCACGGAGAAAACACAATGCTTTTTAAATCCATTTTAATGCATGATTTTAACTCCAAAATATCATAAAATGTCTTTTTAATAAGAATTAAGTTCATTTCAAATAATGCGCAAGTACAATTTTATGGTAGGAATTTAGTCACTTAAAGTTCAAGATTACCAAGGAGTCCATGGGTTACAAAAGGTTTTAAAAAATCCCTGATTTCTACCAATGCCTCATCTACATAATCAGACAGGAAGTCCCGGTGGCAGAGTAACTAACATGCTTG
>CM042168.1:24762591-24810091 GCA_023376005.1 Doryteuthis pealeii
ATTTTTATTATACTCCCTCTGTTTCAAATCTTTTATTATATTCCCCTGTTTCAAAATTTTTTATCTGTATTCTTATTTAGTTTTATTAGTCTTTCTAATTTAATACAATATTTCATTACATTAAAACTTAAATACTTGCACTCGGAGGGTGCATATATTTGCTAGTATATTATAATGGAGATTGTGTTTATCTGTCTGTAACTGAAACTATACCACTACTCAAGTCACAATTCCCTTGGTTATTTACATCACATTCTCCATGATTTTATTTTTTATTTATTGTTCTACATTATTAATACTGTTGACCATATCTACATACTAATAACATGCAATTGTATTTATATATACACCCAAAATAGTGTTTTACAGTGTGAATGGGAAGACTAATTTGCATATTGATATTAAAATTTTAATTCTAAGAAATATGTGCTTAGTATTATTGATTCTAAATTGTTTGGTTTTTCTTAATGAAAATAGGAGGCAAAAATCTCTTCAATAGATCTAAAAAAAAAAAAAATTGATTATAAAAAAAATACGCGTTAATTCCCCTTTTTTGTAAAAAGAAATAACTGTAATTTTATTCTTTACTCCTAATCTAAACTAAATAGTTAAATTAAGGAAATATGGTTTTATATTTATGTTTATAATATATATGAAGAATTATTTATATTGAGAAAAATAATAATGAAATATAAATTTTACTTATATTAATTATATTTACTTATATTAAATTATCTTTAAGACATTACGTTTTATATATTGATTTTATAGCTTTTATATTTTTATATTGATTAATGTTTTACTATTAAATATATATTAAATTTAATTTACTTATATTAAATTATATTTAATTTATTAAAAATTTATATGTTCTTATGTTTTAAATATAGATATTAGAAAAGAATTTATTTTATTCGAAAATATAATATAAATATATAAAGAATATATTCTATTTTGCTATATATATATGTTTATATTTATGGCTTCAACAATAAAAGAAATAACTTTAATTTTTATTCTTTTTACTTCCTAATTTAAACTGAACTAGTTAAAAAAACGAAAATTTAGTAATGAAAGAGCGGTAGTGATGGGAAAATGATGGATAGAGTTAGTTTCAAAGTGGGTAATTAAATAAAACCTAAAAACAAACTTTGAAACTAACTCTTGCCATCATTTTCCATCACTACGTCTTCAATTAGCTAAATTTTCGTTTTTTAACTATTTAGTTAAATTAGGAAGTAAAGAATAAAATTAAAGTTATTTCTTTTATTGTTATTAGCCATAAATATAAACATATATATATATGCAAATATAAATATATTCTTTATATATTTATATTTTATATTTTCAATATAATATTCTTTCTAATATCTATATTTATAAACATAAAACATATAAATTTTTAATAAATAAATATAATTTAATATAAGTAAATATAATTTAATATATAATTTAATAGTAAACATTAATCAATATAAAATATAAAAGTATAAAATCAATATAAAACGTTAATGTTCTTAAATATAATTTAATATAAGTAAATATAATTTAATATAAGTATATTTATTATTCATATTTTTCAAATATAAATAAATTCTTCATAATATAAATATAAACATAAATATAAAACCATATTTTCCTAATTTAACTATTTAGTTAGATTAGGAAGTAAAGAATAAAATTACAGTTATTTCTTTTTAACAAAAAGAAATAACGGTAACTTTTTTTTATATCAATTTTTTTTTTTTAGATCTATTGAAGAGATTTTTTGCTCTATTCCATTAAGATAAAACCAAAACAATTAGAAATCAATAATACTAAGCACATATTTCTTAGAATTTAAAAATTTTAATATCAATATGCCTAAATTAGTCTTCCATTCACACTGTAAAACACTCATTTGGGGTATATATAAATACAAATTGCATGTTATTTAGTATGGTAGATTGGTCAACAGTAATTTATAATGTAGAACAATAAATAAAAATAAAAATCATGGAGAATGTGATGTAAATAACCAAATGGGAATTGTGACTTGAGTTAGTGGTATAGTTTTCAGTTACAGACGATAAACACATCCTCCATTATAATAATACCTAGCAATATATGCCCCCTCCGGTGCAAAGTATTTAAGTTTAAATGTAATGAAAATATGTAATTAAATAGAAAGAGCTAATAAAACTAAATAAGAATCAGATAAAAAGATTTGAAAACAGAGGGAATATATAAAGAATTTGAAACAGAGGGAGTATTACATAAAAAATGGAACAACTGAAACTTACTCTTCCATCACTCTCGTCTTTCATTGTTATTTTTTCTAAATTAAGTATTTTAGTTATAAGAGGAAGTAAAGAATAAAAAATGACAGTTATTTTATCTTGTTAAAGGTATTTCCATAAGATTCATTGAAGAGATTTTTGCTTATATTCATTTAAAATAAAACCAAACAGGTTAGAAATCATAATAACTAAGCAACCATATTTATTAAATTCGATTTTTTAATAATTAATATGCAAATTAGCCTTCCGTTGCACACTGTAAACCGCTATTTTTGTTTGTATATATAAAATATAATTGCATGTTGTGCAGTATGTAGACATAGTTAACAAGTAATTAATTAATGTAAGACAATTTTATTATAAATTGAGGCTTAGATAAAATAAAAATCTGGAGGAATGTGATGTCAATAACTAAGGGAATTGTGACTTGAGTAGGAATATAGTTTCGGTTACACGACCGAAAATACACATCTCCATTATATAAGATATATATATATATTACTAACTATATATATAACCAAGCGTGTTGGTAATAAATAATCCCTCCACGTGAGAAAAAAAAAAACAGGCAAATAGTTTGATTGTAACAAAATAATACTACCAAACATCACCCGGGGAGAAAAATTTTTGGAAAAAAGAAAAGACGCAAGAATAGTCATAACCAACAAAAAGTTATCTATTGGTACAGTATTTGGCCAAAAGAAAAAAAACAATTTATATGTATATATATGTATATAAGATATATATATATTCATAAAACGCGCTAGGAGATAAGCTAATAAGTAAAAAGTGCTCAATACCTAAGTTAGAAGCAAATATAAAGATAATCTAATGAGTTCACGAACCTGCTATTAGTTTCGTTTAATGCTCTTCAGGGCTAAGAAGTCAGATTTAAGCCCTGAAGAGCATTAGCTAAACTAATAGTATCTTTATATATATATATATATATATATATATATATACTATATATACCATTGAAAAGGAAATAATTAAGTTTTCTATCAATTTCAATTTTTGTTTTTTTAATTTTATTTCTAGAAAATATCATTCATTGGAAAGAAAAACACATTTCAACATTAATAGTAATTTCAGGACATTCTGTCGAAATTTGGAAATCATTTCAATAAGAATTGTTCAGTTATTAGATTTTTTTTTATATCAATCATCTTTCTTTTTTAAAATAAGTGATTGCTTGTTTATATATATATATATATATATATATATATAATATATACTATATATATCTATGTGTGTTGTGTGTGTGTGTGTGGTGTGTGGTGTGTGTGAGATAATAAATTAAAAAAAAAAAAGACCTTTTTAAAAACATAATCCTTTTTGGGGAACCTTTTTTATAGAAATATCTAATTTTTCTCCGCATTGGACCTATAACAAAACTTTATATAATATATATATATATATATATATTATATATCAGCAATACACAACATATATATATGCACATATTGTTATATGCAATTAATATATATATATACATACACACACACATTAATATATATATATATTATATATATATATTATTATATACACACAACACATATATATATATATATATATATATATACACACACACATATATATATATATTTACACACACACACACATATATATACATATACACAATATTGTTATATACATATTATATATATATATATATATATACACACACCACATATATATAATATGCAACATATTGTTATATACATAATTATATTATATATATATATATTATATATATTACACCACAACCACCATATATATACATATGCACATATTGTTATATATCATATTATACTATATATTATTATATATTATTATATATAATTATGATATATTATTATGTCATCACACATCATATATATGATTACATTATTGCGGACAATATTTGCTTTATATCAGGAATAGAGGACTAATATAATAGAATTATTATATTAGAGATACTTGTGACTATAGAGAGTACTGATCGAGAGATAAATTTATTGAACTAATACTCTAACATGGATAAACGCAAGATAATACTTGTTTTTAGAGAATGATTATACCATCGAGACCCCAGCACACAGAGACACGAACTACACGATATCGGTTTGCCCATTTATCTAGTACAATAATATATATTATTAGTATTATAATACACACAAAGACATGTATATATAAGGCTACATTATATTATTTACGGATCCTAGCGTCATAATATAGCGCATTACTCTACCCATAATAGACATACCGCACTAATTATTAGTAAGGGTACCATGCGAATATTTCCTCATAAAACTTTGTTTTTAGGTCTTACAAAAGAGCCATATAAATAAAAACAACACGGCAGTAAAAGATGAAATAAAATTATACAAATCACACTTCACTCCCTACGGATTATGTATATGATCGTGAAATATATCCCTAAATCACACTAGTATTGTATTTTGAGCATAAATAAAAATATCTATATCACCATAGTATGATAAAAAATAAAAGAAAAACACAGTAATAATAAAAACGCTATAATAGTTATAGAGTGTATGAAAATGCTATCAGCCTCGCACGACAAGTCCTTATACTTACTTCTGCGTGTAAACTGTGAGGTAAGAAAATTACTGTTGTAAATTACTGATATATAATAAGAAGGACACATCTTAGAGCAGACCCGTTCAAGCTTCAAAGAATAACTGTCTGTAGACGAAGCACTATTTTATGGCAGATTGTGATACTAACAAAATATAATATTTATAATAACAGCACGCTTCATGTGAGAATTCTTAAAAAAAAACAATCATCAAAAGCCATATCCAATATATTTGTACTCGAACAATTAATAAATCTAGATTTCGGCATGAGCTATACTACCGAGCACCAAACTCTAACAGCGACTAGCTATGCGAGTCAAGCCACAACTACAATAGAGATATATTGGGTAATCTGAATTTCATGTGACGGTAAATTATAAATAACACTCACTCACACACATATGAAATGTATAGAGATATAAGCACCACTGAGTATCACGAGTGCGAGTTATGTGTATATTGTATAATATTGCACTTACACCACACCATCATAGCTATATATATCCACACAATAACATATATATCCCCAGGTCCACTACACACGACGTACTAGACGAAAAAGATGTAGATAGAAACTCCATAACTACGAGTCATGAGTCGTCGGACTGATACGAGATCATATAAATAATAATCACTAAAGCTCTTATATATGTCGTCCCATAGAGCACCATATGCAGTGATATGTAATAAGAAACCCAGCAATAATATATAAAAATACTATCCGTAGTAATATATAATATACATTTGTTGATATATATCGATATAATTATATATATTGGACAGGCTCACCAGCACTTACACATAGCAATCACACGACAATAGATATAGTATTATGTGGCCTATCGGGAGTTAACATGTAGACGAGTGAGTATAGGAGTGAATAAAATTATTTAAGTTAATTAAAAACACACTTCCATTCTATCATAAGTAAATACTACACACAATATATAATCAGACTAAATTCGCGATAGAGCAGGAGTAAAAATATTCTATTCTCAAATGTATACATACACACATATACCGGCATATATATATATAACATAACATAAACACACACGACATACACATACTTAAAAACCGACGCCACCATACACACATGAGACAGGGAGTAGGCACGAGCAAGTAGAGCATATAATATAATCTAATATAAATATAAGTATAAGAGAGTGAAGTAATTTTATTCATCATATATCACCACACACCACACAATATAATTTGGTCATAAGAGCAGACACAGATATATTATTTAAATATTACATATGTAACATACACAAATATACAAACGCACACACACACACATATATTATAGTATATTATAATATACTATATACACACACACACATATATAATATTATAAGAAGATTTTTAATTAACTAATAAAGCTATTTCACACTATCACACCACCATATACTATATCTATAACTTATAATACACACACAACACCAATATATATAATAGTAAATCACACACACCACACACCACACACACACAACACACACACACACACACACACACACTGAGTTATATATATATCTAGACACGCACACTACCCCACACACATTAATAATATATATATCATATCCACACACACAGCACCACACACACATATACAAACACACATACCATTATTATAGCTATGATGATCGACCGAAGCACCACACATAAGCAACACCCTCTCATGCGCGCGAGCAAATCATATATATACATACACCACATATACGGCATATATATATATACATACATAAAATCACACACACATACATACTTTAATAACTCAGACCACACTATTATCACATATACAAATGCACACACATACCATACAATATATATATATAATATACCAAAATATACCGTAATATTATATATTCATATTACACTTAATAAATACCCTATAATTATAATATTGTTGATAATGTTTATAGTTAAGTCCTTA
This sequence comes from Doryteuthis pealeii, assembly GCA_023376005.1. Lineage (NCBI taxonomy): Eukaryota > Metazoa > Mollusca > Cephalopoda > Myopsida > Loliginidae > Doryteuthis > Doryteuthis pealeii. The sequence goes on from CM042168.1 coordinate 24,769,386, forward strand.
TTATCTCTTCTTGGTGTAGATAGGTAATTAACTTGTTAGTAAAAAAAAAGTTGTCTAATGAAGTTCAGCAATAGTAATGTTACATCTTTTGGAGATGGAATTTTAACACAAAAAGAAAGAAAAAAACAATTTTGATTTAACAAAAAATAAAAAAAACACACTTAAAACAACCAAATATTTATTCACACAGACCCTACAATCGATTGATATAACAAGCAGTGACAAGAGTTGAACAATGGATAACTAAATTCTGCTTATTCTTATTCTTTTATTCCCTTGTTGAGAAAGAATTCTGATGAAAAGAATTCCTATCATTGCAAAATGGATCTCCTTCTCGACTTTTAAAAGGTTTTCTTTGCTCAGAAAATAGCTATTTGCGCGATCTTAATTAAATTATTAACAGCCGTGCTAAACATGAAACGTTTGAGTTGGGAGGAAATGCTAAACATGTCCAAACTAATTTGAATCTTCTCCCGTGTTTGTTAGTCTGTCAAATGACTTGCTAGAGAAGAATGACAACACTTTTCCTCTAACCATAAGTGATTTTTTAGTTTTTACTAGCAAAAATATAGCACCATTCCAGGCAGTACAGTATTTAGTTTAATGTATAGGAAATAATATTAAATCATAAAGACTAATAAAATTAAATAAGAATGCATATTAAAAAAGATTACACTTATTTCAATTATATTTTAATTGTTTCTACATAAAATCATTCACAAGGATTGACTTTAATACCATTGGAGATAAAACAATAAGTATTTAGAGATGCATAAGAATCAATTATGTATTAAATTTGTGATTTTTGTAAGACTATAGGTCCATCATCGCTGTTCAAATTGCTTATCAATGACAATGTTTCGGACAGAATGTGCCCTCCGGCTTCTTCAGGTATTTCATTGTGCAAGACTCAGGAACCTTCAAAGTTCTTGTTGATTGGCTCCCGATTACGATAAGAGGTTCCCAGGTCCGAGAAGGTTCCCAAGTCCGACAAGAAAATACCTGAAAGAAGGCCGGAGGGCAAATTGCCAAAACGTTGACAGATACATTTGTTTCACATGGCAATGATGCACATCATCAGCTTTCGTAAACAAACGCATATATAAAAATTAACGGTTAATAACATTAGTATTCACGACCATTCACTATACACTTAACATTTTTCATGTTTTCTCCTCACAATTTCTGTAATCAGTGTCCTGATGATGGTTTAATACTTGAAATAATTAAGTATTGACACTAAATGTGTTTCCGTCTGATCCGCAACATCCTGTGTTTGTTTATATTCTTTTGATTATAATATTTTCTTCCATATATATATATATAGTTATTTATTTAGTCCATTTTATTATTAATATCTATTTTATTTTTTATATATATATTTATATATTTTTTTTATATTTATACATGATACATATATATATTTTAATTTCATGATAGTTATTATCATACACACAACACACTACAACATATATTTTTACATTTACCCAATAATCATATCAAGACACACGAGTCATATGATTATATGAGGAATAATTTATTCATAGATCAGGAATCATACCAGGTAGGGGGAGTGAATTTTTTTTTTTTTTTACTTAGTATTTTTTAACTTTTGAGCCCTTGATTATAAAAGAAAAATACCAGTACACCAAGAGGGATTCATACGCTTTTCCAAGGGTATTACACACTCATAAAAGTGAATGCAATCCATAATGGCATGACTAGATTTTAACTTTTTACTAATGATGCCAAATAGTGCAAGGCATCGGTTAGTTACTCTGCCACCGGGACTGTGTTTTCCTTCTATGTCCTTGAATTATTAATAGTGAGGAATGAGTATGCATTCGGGAGTATGATAATACAGAAAGTGATTTTATCATGAAAACCATTTTGTACTACCCATGGACTTCACTTCGGTAATCTTGAACTTTAAGTGACTAAATTCCTACCAATAAAAGTAGTAACTTGTGCAAATTAATTATGAAATGAATATAATTTTTCGTTATTCACAACAAGATCATTCATATATTTGAGTTATTCTTGGGAAGTAATTACAGAAATGCATCGCATTAAAAATAGGATCTTAAGATACAAGCATTGTAGGTTTCTTCCGTTCGATAAATCTCACGTTCTCGATATCAGATGGCTGCCATTGTTTAACACAGCTAGTCTTCATTATCCTCGAAAAATGAACCACAAAGGGACTAATAGATCTCTCAAATTTAAAAAATCTTAAATAGGACCTTATTTTCAAAATGTCTAATCACTAAAAATTTCTTATTAAAAAGACAGTTTTATGATTATTTTGGAAGTTTATAAACCATAAGCATTACAAAAGTTAAGATTTAAATCTTGACTCTTTTCCCCGTTTATAATTCTCGTCTCTTTATGTTTTCTTTTGTTTTTTTTGTAGAACTCCTCCGAGTAGTAACTATCCACAGTAATATAAATGCATACATTATGATTTTTCACTAATTCATAAAAATATGAATAAGAGAATAGTTATCAAAAAATTAACACGATGAAATGTGTGTAATATGATTATGGCTTTTAGTATTATTTGGATTATTCAGTTTACTAATGTTGCTCCTCTATCTTCATTGCTCCATTCTAGGTCTCATGATGGCAAAATGAAGTTCTCCCGAGTCCAACCAAGAATATACCTTGATAAGAAGGCGAGAGGTGCGTCACATCGTGCCAACAATTGAATGTGACCCATCATTGGCCTTCTTATGGTACATGACATTCATGGTTACGTGAGCTCAGGAAATCCCCGCCTCACCTGTCGAACTTGGACATTTTCCGTATTGAAGCGCTTGTGAACCTTTCATGAGATGTAAGGGAGCCTTGAGAGGAGCCTAATCAATGGAACATTGAGACGATAGCAATTTATTCAAAAATCGGCATGAGGGTAGCACATGTTGCTATCTCCACTGAAAAGTTACCCAATTAACTCAGATTAAACTGGGAACAGAGAGAGGTGTGAAGGTCTGTCACGCACGCCGTGTTAGATTTATCTTATCGATACTGGCGCATCTTGGGACCAGATTGAACCTGCAGCTTTAGAGTAAGTCATAGTAAGAAGTGTATTAACACTCAACAGCCCTTATATGCAATTTTCATGACCATATGGCAATTGGAAGGGGTTCTCGAATGTTAGACAAGAAAATACCTTTGTAAAGGCCGGATGAGGCTACGATCGGCCAGAAAACGAGAATGTTAGATGAACAATGAGAAATAGAGGGAACAATAGTCTGATTAATACAAATAAAATACAAATTATAAAGAGACACACTGCATCTAAAAAAAATTCACAACAGGAAATAAGATTATTCATTATATTTTGAGGAAAATGAATTCAATTGAGAGCAAATAAAAATGTCTGAAAACAAAATGAAATTCACAAATAATAGAAGAGAGAGTCGAGAGATAGTTTAAAATGTTCTAAAAACAACATAATATATTATAAACCAAACTGTACACACACTATTAATATAGCTACATATTTCTTGTTACTATTTAACTTTCTCTGTAGCGGGCCATTAATTAAGTATTCTTAATCGGCTATTAAGCATAGAAGCTGGAGTATATTTCGTCTACTTTTCTAGGCTATAAACTCTCTCCACAACAATGGTGGCGTAGCATCTGAGTTTCCGGGTAGGAGTGAGCCAGGCCTCTACTCGACACGAGAATGGACATCGCACACCAAGCTGTATTAACATGAAATGGACATTTCTTGAGTCCCAGTAAAGGTACGCAGTACTATCTTACGAGGGTGCACATCTGGTCGTGTTAAATCAGTAAGGTTGGAGGCCTGAATGTGAAGTCCAGTTATTCTTGTGGGCCAAAACCAACAGTATACTAGATCCTGGCCCGACTGCTCAAATCGAGGACAATTAACCTATATCAAATCAGGTATTCTCAAGTACGAGACTTAAAATGACATCTATTCGTGCACCCTACTTAGGATCATATAGCTCGACTCGTGTGGACCGCCCAAATTTCAGTAATATGATTATGAGCTGAATCAAACAGCAGCCATTAATAACAATGTGTTCTGCAAAGTAGAAATTTTAGTTCTAAGTGGACGCGCACTTGATACTTCACGGTTGGGAAGCGCTCACAATATTGCAGTAGCTTTCTTATTTAGACTCGCGCAGAGATAGAGCATTTATAGTAGCACAAGTTCGTCTCTCCGAAAGTATGAAGAATTGCTTTTCTCCCTATTTTTTTATGAGGCAACTCAGCCACTTTATAGACAGTATTGTGTATATCTGGTGGCGATAAAACAAAAAGAAAAAGTGAGAACCCCCATTCAGTATTTTGTGTGTGTTGTGTGTGTGTGTAGTCTCCTTAGAATAGGTTACTATTGAAATGCTGGTGTGATCTCATGTTGGAGCCACAGTTGATAATACCTCTGGTAGGTAAATGTTATAAGATAGTATAAATATGGCAAGTCGTATAAAATAACAATAGCTAGTTCTGAGACATAGAATAGCACAATGGAAGCCACAATTGAACAGTAAGTCACTTTGCTGCCGATTGCGACATTCACAATAATCAGTTATATATTCTTTTTCTGTTATTTCTTTGTATGGACTCTTAATCCCAAGTTCCATGTGGACCCCCGGTTGAAATAAAATTGATAGATAGATAGAATAAGATAGGAACAAGTCAAAAAAATTAAACAATGGTTTATCTGACGTAGAAATAGCACAATGGACCACTATAAAATATCCCTTAGTTGAATGAATCACTATCTAAACAATATAATTAAGTATTTAATCTTATTTATTTTTTTTTTGTAAATGGACTCTACCAGAGTCTCCCACTCTGATGTGTCCTAACCCTCGAAGGTTAGATACCCAACTTCGCGCCCTTTTAATTTAAGCTATAATTTTTTTATTCTTTTGTCAGTGAGATCTGATTTCTTGGAAAATGAACAAGAATCTAGCAGTTAATCGGTTAATATTTGATTTAGTTCTCCTAATTTTCAAAGGTTTTTGCATGATACAAGAGAAAAATATTCGGCACAAGATCTGATTAAATTTGAAACAAAGTAGAATTAAGGGGGAAACAGCTATGGAATCATTACAACCCACAATGATATCACACAAACATTTTTTAGAGAATGATCTTATATCTAATATTATGTTGAATGAGCAGTTATAATTGTTATTAGACAATATATTTTGTTGATCAATCCTCACAATAGATTGATTATAGAAGTGAATGTTCTCTCACATTTAAATTGTTACTTTTAGATAAACATGCTTCTTTCTATGTTGTCTTATGTTCATTCTAAAAGAGCAATTGAAGAACGGACCAATAATAGGATAACTTTAACAAAAAGTGACCGGCCCATAAATAGGAATAAATTTCCTAACGTCAAACAGCGCCCAAAAGAGGTATAAAATCTTAGGCAAAGTACTCTCAAAAAGACCTAAATTCCTAAGTCAATGAATCGTATAATAATAAAAATAAATATAATATAATTCCTAATACAATAGAACCTATACCAAAAGATATATTAACCCATAACAAACACCCACAATAAAGATAATCCAAAACAAATGACCCAAAATAAGATTAATCCCAACAAAGACCTCAAAACAAGATAATCCTCCACAAAAGACCCCTAAATAAGATTCATACCTAACAAAGACCCCAAAAAAGTATTAATACCGCAACAAAGACCAAAAAAGATAATCGCCTATACAAGGACCCAAAAAAGATGATCCTAAACAAAGACCCAAAAAAAGATGTTCTCTATCCACACAGACCCAACCGTAATATATCCTATAGCAATATTGAACCTCTAAAAAATGATAATCCTTAAGTATAGAACCGAGAAGAAGATATCCACAGCAAAAGACACCCCGAAGAAGATACACTCCCTACGTAGAGTACCGCGCGGGAGAGAAATTAATCCTTAGCACAACGATCTCTCCCGCAAGAAAGATAATCCTTAGCTAAAGCCCCGAAGTATCCACAGATAATTCTATACGAACCAGCACCCACAAAAGAAAAGAATCACCACTACCAACACACCACAGACCCCAACAAAGACCTAGATACCACCAACAAAGCACCCAAAAAGATAATTCCAATTAATGTAAAGAAACCTCAAAAGATAATTACCTATGCAAAGACCAAAAAAAAAATAAAAAATTCCTAGCAAAGAACCAAAAATTAAAAATAATCCTAGGCTAAAGAACCTCAAAAAAGGATAATCTCTAAGCTAAACAGAGCCGCCACAAATAAGAGGATATATTCGCTAAACGCAATGGCTTAAGTCCATTTACCCATCACAAAAGAGAATTCGCTAGCAGTATTAGAACCCAAAAAAAAAAACAATGAAATAACGCATAGCAAAGGACGCAAGAAAAAAATAAGTCCTAGCAGAAAAGATGCGCCCCCGAAAAATAAAATTATAATCCTAGCAAAGTACAACCAACACAGAAATAAATCCTATATAAAATCCTATAATTTAGATAGAATATTGAAAACAAAAGTACAATTTGTCTATTAAAACTTTACAAATTGGTACATTCATACAATTATTAATTTAGATTACAATTTTATAAATTACGTACCCACAACAACACATAAAAGATAATAAACGCGACATAATCAGAGTACAGGTATATTTCTAAGTATATAATACCCTAACAATATACATGCTTTCCTAAATCTTAATTATACCCAAACCCAGGTAATCAATTCATTTTTGAGCTATATCACCTTCTACATAAGTTATAAAAAACATGTTGCTAGATCATTCCAAATCCACTCCAACTAATAAATGTCAAAATGTAAATAACCTGATTAATCACTGCTCAATGTCTTAAGCTTATCGCCACTACAAAATTCTTTATTTCTTATGAGTGATGCGGTCGACCCAGCTTCATAGCTAAACTAAAAGGACTCATGGCCTGTCTTTATCATAAATATTGAGTAATAGAAAGAGGAATTAAAAAGGAAATGGCTAACCGCACAGTGAAAAAAAACTATGTAAGATAGAGAAAGAAAAGATAAGTAGAAGTAGCGGGAAGAAGATAGAGAGGGGGCTGAGCGCTCAGAAGGATAAATGTATTAATCTGTTTCAAATCGAACATAATGAATAGATGAAAAGAAGGAAATATCAATACTTTTTACATATTGAACAGGCTGGGTTTAAGCGTCAGTCGGTAAGAGCGTTCGGAAACTAGACCAAAAACGCTACATGAGTTCCCTAGTTCGATTCCCGGTACCTCGCCAACTCAGCGTATGGAGTAACATTGACAGGGACCTGTGCCGGATAAAAGTAAGGAGCTGTGTAGTGTTGGCGCTCCATGCCAATCAGATGCAAAATACATCTTCCTTGGTCCTAAAGCGCTACGTGAAAGGGGATAGAAGCTCCAACTCCGGTGAATTTGGCTGATTAGCCAAGATCTATAAAGTGCTCTCTTACCTCCGTATGAATGACTTTTACCATATTGAAACAGGCTGGGGTTAGCTGCAGCCTCTGGTAGGACTTCGATCGCGGAATAAACCACATGGTTGCCATAAGTGTCAATTTTCCAGTCTTCGGCGCAGGGACCTTGTGCGCGTAATAAGTAAGGAGCTGATGGTTAGAGTTGTGGCGCTCCGAACTCAGATGCAAAAGCACAATCTCCTTGGTCTAGCGCCTAGTGAAAAGGGGATAAGACTCCCTCGTGATCTGGCTGATCCGACTTTAGGCCGCACCCCAGATGAATGACTCTTTAACACATATTTGAGACAGGCTGGGTTAGCTCAGTCCGGTTAGAAGCGTGTGACTGGAAAACCACATGGTTCCTAGTTCAATTCACAAGTCCTCGCTCAGGGACGCTGTGGCGGTAAAAGTAAGGGAGCGAAGGTGAAGGCATGTGGACGCTCCCACCTTCAGATGCATCAAACAACTTCCAATTGTGAAGTGCCCCTATAGCTCTCGCTGAGTGAAATAGGGATAAGAACACTGGCGGTCTCTCGCTGGAGGTGCTCGTATACTGCGGAGCTCTCTCAGGCCCACCCACTCAGATAGATTGACTTTTACATATTGAAAGCAGGCTGGGTTAGCTCAGTCGGTAGAGCGTTCGCCGTGGAAAACCACATGGTGCGCCAAGTTCAAATTATTCCCGAGTGCGCGCGCTTGCGGAAAAAGCCAGGTCAGAGAACTAGATAGTGCTGGTAGACAGTAAGTGAGACGTGGATGGGTAAGGGCTTGTGTGGACGCCTGCCTACCGAAACCATAGCCAACAGATGGAGCAAAGAGACATACGTCGATGGCGCGGGTCTCGGCTCTTAGTGCTAGTGCAACAAGGGAACTACGACTCCCTCGCTTGAATGCCGTTTGCTGATAACCGACTTGGCCGCCCCGATAGACGACTTTTACATATTGAAACAAGGCTGGGTTCCTCGCTAAGAGATTGGTAGAGCGTGTCGATACTACGTATAAACCACAAAAGATTCCATAGTTCGTATACGCGGGCGCCTCGCCACTCATGCTCACGACTAAAGAAGGTATCGATAAAGAAGGTTCCTGCGTCAACAAGAAATACCTGAATGAAGACCAAGAGGGCCATCAATGCTGAAGTCAGTGTGTACAGATAACATATGAGAAGATGAGGACAATAGTCCCTGAATTAATCCAAATTAATACAAAAATATCATTTTTTATTTCATAATGTTACAGCTCGGAGAATAATAATAAAATCTATGCTCATACCTTTACGCTTAAGATACCGGCTCTTCGCGTAAGCAAACATGCAGCGTCTAATGCAGTAGCACAGGGACCTGATGCGTAAAGTAAGCTGAGCTGAATGGTAGGTGTGCGTGCTCACCCCTCAGACACAATAGCCAATCTCCTTGGTCCTACGCTCACTAGTAAAAAGGTATTGACTCCCCTCGGCTGCCATTTGGCTGATATACCCAGATCTCTTAGCCACCCCCAAACGACTTTAACATATTGAAAACTATGTTTGCAATAGCTGCTTCAAGTAAATACATTCCAAACGGAGGATAGACGTATCATTAACGTCACTATGTGGTTATATCTCCACCGACAGACTCTTCATAAGTCATGTGTCTAGTCAGTTCTGTAAATTCATAAAAATGTTTAATCAGGGAGACTCTCAGAAAAATGTGTCAATGACAGAATAATTCACCAGCCGTTGAGGGGACTTGTTTTGGAACTTATCTGATCGATTTAATCACTAAAACTGAATTGATCCTCGTATGCATCAAAGACCCTAGGCAGTAAGGTCGCATGCAGCATTAGCAATCTCCGAAGACTATATAGTTCTTGTGCGTAGTCTGACACAGGTTTACGGCTCGACATGCGCCTCCCAAATGACTGTGAAGTCCAATGTTCGAAACAGACAACAGCCTCACACACAGCAGATTCGCATGCTGCGGAAGAGCTCGTCCCTGAAAGAATGTTGGATCGGTGCGGGTTCTTTGTTGCGCGGACCTCCAACTTTTACTGTTACATATTATATATTTGGGAGTCCGTAATAATAACTAGTTTTCCTTTAAAGGATAAGTGTATGTAAACTTGAGGTAAATGGTCGAATTTAGTGGTTTGCTAGCTGTATGGCCTTTGAAGGTGATGTGATGGCGCTTGAAACTCCACTCTCCACCGTTGCACCTACCGGGATAAATCATGAGGAAACCGGAAGGGGCCAATGATATGATCTGATATCACGTGGTTCCTATAAGCGACTAGACATGTAACCTCAGCAGTTAGAAGAGTAGCAAGCAGAGCTCTGAGAGGTTAGTTCGAGACACGCGGTCCCTCATACCTGCTACAGATTGTCTGAGGTTTGGGGATTTACGCATAAAAGTAACCACTTAAAGAAAATCAAAGGTCGTCTGTGTTTTATTACACTTAACTCAACGATGACACAGGGCTTCTGAATAAGCGAGAAATCCCCATAACTATGTAACCAAAGACCAGAATACCAAAGTCGAACCTCCAGTATGCCTAAGACCGACGCTTTAGAAAGAACTCCAGAGCTAACCAGACCAAGAAGATGATTAGAAGAACCCAAAAAGCGAGCACCAGAAGAATAGATTAAAGTACAGCATTATAACTCGATTAGGCTACTGTTGAGAACGTCAGTATGTCAACAATTTCCCTTCTGGTGATCCTCTGGCTTCAATAGTGTTACGTCGCTAGACTTGCTGGACTCCTCAGGAGAGTGAACAAGGGGCGATATCCTGAGGAGCCAACTATTTTCTCAGAGCATGAGAAAGAGGTTGTAATGGCACGAAGCCATCCACCTGAGAAAGATTGCTTAATTGTCCTCTTGCACGACACTTTCCTTAATAACACAGCTGAGGGGGCAAAACAACAAATAATTCTTTCGGTCTTACTGAGATTTCAGACACACTTCTCTCTGCTTACATATAGATGGTTCCATCATCCATCCAGGTGGGACATGGAGTCCAAACAATCAGAGAACAACAACTATCTCAGTAGGAAACACAACCTGGGAGTTGAGTCTTCTCTCTCAATGAACATGTCTGTTGTGAATTAGTGACTTCCTTGTCCGCTCCCAACGGTGATGACGCCGAGTATAACATCTTAAGGTCGGTACGCCTAAAGGTAAGGCAAGCTATTTATAAAGCCGCTGCTCTTAGCGGCGATAGGATATGTCTGTATATTCTTACTAAAGATGACGTAATATATTCTATATTTTTTGTTTGGTCTTGTCTTCTGTTTTAATCCGTTTGCTTTGTTTTTTTTTTTTGGGGGGGGGGTCCATAGGTTGATTGTTGACAAAAATTAAAACAAAGGGTTAAGATGCTCCAAGAGGAACATAAGAAATTATAAATAAAAAATCTATGATTTTATTTTTGCTAAATCCTTTAACTAAACTTAGGAAAGTTTTTTTCTTAGCAAAGAAGAAAATCACAGAAAAGAAGACAAAGATAGTGTTTGACCGAACTCTACACAGGAATAAGAACAAAATACTGGTAGAATAACAAAATACAAAAAGTAGCATTAACAGTTTTTCATTTTGAACTAAAGATATTCAGGATTTTTATTCATTTTTTAGTAGAATTTTTGTAGATAAGAGGTAGAGGAGGGTGAGATATTATGAGGTTCAAGGTTTTTATCTTGCGTTGGAGAGTTTTAGGCTGTTCCAATTTCGACACTTAGCCATTGCAAAATTGATATAATTATTATTATTTATTGGTGTGTAACGCAAATTTATCGTCTGTCTGCTGGCAGTTCAATTCATGGAAGGGTGAAGAATAACATAGAGCGATAAATAAATTCACGACAAATCACACTTTCTCACTATCAGCTTATGGTTAATGCAGATATGATACAAAGGATATCCACCCGTGGGCATTGAATAAAGGTTTGGGAACAAATTTAATGATGGCTCCTATTAATGATAAGAAAAATGTTCCGCAAATTTGAAAAAATTGGAATGAGGTTCCTTGAGTGCAAGAAAAGATTTCAGAGTCCAACAAGAATTAAGCCTGAAACGTTGATAGCAGATAAGGATTGAGAGATAGAGAGACAAATAGTCCACGAAGAAATCCTAAATGAGGAGTACAGTAAGATATAGATCTCACGATTTTGTTTAATTTTATAATTCAACTTGACTTCTAGGAACGCAACCCCTCAACAGCCAGCGCACATTATTCATGTGACTCGCACGAACGAGCGAGAAAATCCCTGGACCCCACCCATAATAGGTGCACCAAGTTATTATCGTTGCAAAACTAAAGTTAGCGTCGTGATTATTTATTATTTTCACCGCTGTATCGAGAGAGATAGGTTTTATTTTGAGTAAAGATTCATGCTAAATTTAGTTTTGCAAATAGAGAAAATAATTTTAATTTTTGAAAATTGGTGCACCTAATTTATGAAGGTGGAGAGTGATTTCTGTGGAGTAACGGATAATAGTATGAAGCTTGGAGCTAGTGAGAGGTCGTAAGTCAGGCGAGTTGNGGATAACATAAATAAGGAAGAAAATGTTGAATGGATTTTAATGTCACTCTTCACCGAATATTCTTTATTCTCTAACCGTAACAGTACCAAACACCACTCTATTTCTCCAAGTGAAAGCGTCTCGAAAAGAATTTCAAAAAAAATATTTTTCGAACACTTCAAAATTCTCTGTATTTTGATCGTTTTAACTTCAAATATCAAACATTTTACCCTGAAGAAGGCCGTTTTTTTTGTATACTTAAATATTTTATAATTTCTATTACTATTATTTTATTTCATATTCAAATAATAATAAATAGAACATAATGTGTACAGGAACAAACTCCTGGCCGAAACACGTGTGAGTAATTCATTGAATTAATTTTATCCATTCAAACTTTCTTTCCTTTATTTATTTATCCTTTCGACACACACACACACACACACACACATACACACGCACAATATATATATTATTTATATTTTTAAGGCCATTACAATGCGTAGGGGCCGGGTTAGCTCAGTCGGTAGAGCGTTCGCCTAGAAACCACAAGGTTCCTAGTTCGATACCGGTCCCGCCAACTCAGCGTATGAGTAGGACAGGGATCTGTGCGGTAAAGTAAGGAGCTGATGGTAGGTGTGGCGCTCCACCTCAGATGCTAAAACAATCTCATTGGTCTAGCGCTATTGAAAAGGGGATAGACTCCTCGCTGATTGGCTGATACGACTTTAGGCCGCCCCGACGACTTTACTTTACTACAATGCGTATATCGTATAAAATTCGATAATTATTGAAAATAATCATGACAAGCAAACACGGTGAATAAAGTGCGCCACGGGGACACCGTACAGCTGTTTCAACTTTATTTGATGTACATTTTTCGCCGGGTTAGCTTGTTGTGATTATTTTCAATGCCTTCAAAAATATAAATAATAATATACTTTACATAACAATGCTTCAAAAAGCAAATTCTATTTGATATATATATATATATATATATTATATATATATATATATATATTATATAATTATAATTATAAAAATATATATAATAATATATAATAATAATTATAAAAGTACAATGAATGCGATTTATTAACCTCTAGGCATAAAATAAGGGTTGACATGCCGTAAAAACCAATCAATTATATGGTTCAAAAGTCACACAGAAGCGTTGTGAACTTGAAGCCACCATCTTTGTGATCAACAAAATCAGTTCGCTAACCACTGCACTGCATGTGAAAATGTACAAATGCAAATTTCCTCGTGTTTTCATTGCGTGAGGTAAAAACAATATGAGGCGAGGGGAGTAAAAGGAAGAATAAAAAAAGAAAGACGAAAGAAGCTTGAAATAATGAAAGAAAGAAAGAATATCAATAAGAAAAGAAAGAAAGAAAGAAAGAAAGAATATCATAAGAAAGAATTAAAGAAAGAAAGAATTTAAAGAAAGAAGAATATCATAAGAAAGAATAAAGAAAGAAAGAAATTAAAGAAAGAAAGAATATCATAAGAAAGAATTAAAGAAAGAAAGAATTAAGAAGAAAGAATATCATAAGACAAATTAAGAAAGAAAGAATTAAAGAAAGAAAGAATATCATAAGAAAGAATATCATAAGAAAGAATTAAAGAAAGAAAGAATTAAAGAAAGAAAGAATATCAATAAGAAAGAATTAAAGAAAGAAAGAATTAAAGAAAGAAAGAATTAAAAGAAAGAAAGATATCATAAGAAGAATTAAAGAAAGAAAGAATTAAAAGAAAGAAAGAATTAAAGAAAGAAAGAATTAAAGAAAGAAAGAAATATCATAAGAAGAATTAAAGAAAGAAAGAATTAAAGAAAGAAAGAAATTAAAGAAAGAAAGATAATAACATAAGAAAGAATTAAAGAAAGAAGAATTAAAGAAAGAAAGAATTAAAAGAAGAAAGAATTAAAGAAAAAAGAATTATCATAGAAAGAATTTAAAGAAAGAAGAATTAAAGAAAGAAAGAATTAAAGAAAGAAAGAATATCATAAGACAAAATTAAAGAAAGAAAGAATTAAAGAAGAAAGAATATCATAAGAAAGAATTAAAAGAAAGAAAGAATTAAGAAAGAAAGAATTAAAGAAAGAAAGAATATCATAAGAAAGAATTAAAGAAAGAAAGAATAAAGAAAGAAAGAATAATCATAAGACAAAATTAAAGAAAGAAAGAATTAAAGAAGAAAAGAATATCATAAGACAAAATTAAAGAAAGAAAGAATTAAAGAAAGAAAGAATAATCATAAGAAAGAATATCATAAAGAAAGAATTAAGAGAAAGAAAGAATTAAAGAAAGAAAGAATATCATAAGAAAGAATTAAAGAAGAAAGATTAAAGAAAGAAGAATTAAGAAAGAAAGAATATCATAAGAAAGATTAAAGAAAGAAAGAATTAAAGAAAGAAAGAATTAAAGAAAGAAAGAATATCATAAGAAAGAATTAAGAAAGAAAGAATTAAAGAAAGAAGAAATCATAAGAAGAATATCATAAGAAAGAATATCATAAGAAAGAATTAAAGAAGAAAGAATTAAAGAAAGAAAGAATATCATAAAGAAAGAATAAAGAAAGAAAGAATTAAGAAAGAAAGAATTAAAGAAGAAAGAATTAAAGAAGAAAGAATTAAAGAAAGAAAGAATATATAGAAAGAATTAAAGAAAGAAAGAATTAAAGAAGAAAGAATATCATAAGAAAGAATTAAAGAAAGAAAGAATTAAAGAAAAAGAAATACAAAAGAAAAAAAAAGAATATCATAAGAAAGAATAAAGAAAACGAAAGAAAGTATAAAGACAGAAAACAGAAAGAAACGAAAACAAGCTTGAAGTTAAAAAAAAAACAAAGAAGGAAAGAAAGAAAGAATTAATATCAAAAAAAGAAAGAATTTGACTAAAAGAAAGAAGAAAAGAAAAAGGACAAATATAGTAATGAGAAGGAAAATAAAGAAAGAAAGAATAAAAAAGTAAGAAAGTAATATCATAAAAAAGAAAGAAAGAATAACAAGAAAGAACAAATTATAAAGAAACAAAGAAACGAGGTAAAAATTAGAGAAAAAGAAAGAATAACAAGAAGAAAAAGGAACTCCTAAAGAAAGGAAAGAAAGAAAGAAAGAAAGAAATAACAAGGAAGAGAAGATCACAAAAGAAAGAAAGAAGAAATAACAAGGAAAGAGAAGATCACAAAAGAAAGAAAGAAGAATAACAAGGAAAGAGAAGATTCACAAAAGAAAGAAAAAGAATAACAAGGAAAGAGAGAATCACAAAAAGAAAGAAAGAAGAATAACAAGGAAAGAGAAGATCACAAAAGAAAAAAGAAGAATAAAAGGAAAGAGAAGATCACAAAAAGAAAGAAAGAAAGAATAACAAGGAAAGAAAGATACAAAGAAAGAAAGAAGAATACACAGGAAAGAGAAGATCACAAAAGAAAGAAAGAAGAATTAACAGGAAAGAGAAGATCAACAAAGAAAGAAAGAGAATAACAAGGAAAGAGAAGATCACAAAAGAAAGAAAGAAAGAATAACAAGGAAAGAGAAGATCACAAAAGAAAAAAGAAGAATAACAAGGAAAGAGAAGATCACAAAAGAAAGAAAGAAGAATAACAAGGAAAGAGAAGATCACAAAGAAAGAAAGAAAGAATAACAAGGAAAGAGAAATCACAAAAGAAAGAAAGAAGAATAACAAGGAAAGAGAAGATCACAAAAGAAAGAAAGAAGAATAACAAGGAAAGAGAAGATCACAAAAGAAAGAAATAAGATAACAAGGAAAGAGAAGATCACAAAGAAAGAAAGAAGAATAACAAGGAAAGAGAAGATCACAAAAGAAAGAAAGAAAGAAATAACAAGAAAGAGAAGATCAAAAGAAAGAAAGAGAATAACAAGGAAAGAGAAGATCACAAAAGAAAGAAAGAAGAATAAAAGGAAAGAGAGATCACAAAAGAAGAAAGAAGAATAACAAGGAAAGAGAAGATCACAAAAGAAAGAAAGAAGAATACAAGGAAGAAGAAGATCACAAAAGAAAGAAAGAAGAATAAAAGGAAAGAGAAGATCAACAAAGAAAGAAGAAGAATAACAAGGAAAGGAGAAGATCACAAAAGAAAAGAAAGAAGAATAACAAGGAAAGAGAAGATCACAAAAGAAGAAAGAAGAATAACAGGAAAGAGAAGATCACAAAAAGAAAGAAAGAAGAATAACAAGGAAGAGAAGATCACAAAAGAAAGAAGAAGATAACAAGGAAAGAGAAGATCACAAAAGAAAGAAAGAAGAATACAAGAAGGAAGATCACAAAAGAAA
The DNA here is from genome assembly GCA_023376005.1 of Doryteuthis pealeii. Lineage (NCBI taxonomy): Eukaryota > Metazoa > Mollusca > Cephalopoda > Myopsida > Loliginidae > Doryteuthis > Doryteuthis pealeii. Next base: position 24,785,634 of record CM042168.1, read on the forward strand.
GAAAGAAGACAACAAGGAAAGAGAAGATCACAAAGAAAGAAAGAAGAATAACAAGGAAAGAGAAGATCACAAAAGAAAGAAAGAAGAATAACAAGGAAAGAGAAAGATCACAAAAGAAAGAAAGAAGAATAACAAGGAAAGAGAGATCAAAAGAAAGAAAGAGAATAACAAGGAAAGAAGATCACAAAAGAAAGAAAGAAGAATACAAGGAAAAGAGAAGATCACAAAGAAAGAAGAAGAATAACAGGAGGGAAGATCCACAGAAAGAAAGAAGATCAGGAAAGAGATCAAAAAGAAGAAAGAAGAATAACAAGGAAAGAGAAGATACAAAAGAAAGAAAAGAATACAAGGAAAAAGAAGATCACAAAAGAAGAAAGAAGAATAACAAGGAAAGAGAAGATCACAAAAGAAAGAAGAAACAAGAAAGAGAAGAATCACAAGAAAGAAAGAAGAATAAAAAGGAAAGAGAAGATCACAAAGAAAGAAAGAAGAATAAAAAGGAAAGAGAAGATCACAAAAGAAAGAAAGAAGAATAACAAGGAAGAGAAGATCACAAAAGAAAGAAAGAAGAATAACAAGGAAAGAGAAGATCACAAAAGAAGAAAGAAGAATAACAAGGAAAGAGAAGATCACAAAAGAAGAAAGAAGAATAACAAGGAAAGGAAGATCACAAAAGAAAGAAAGAAGAATTAACAAGGAAAGAGAAGATCACAAAAGAAAGAAAGAGAATAAAAGGAAAGTGAAGATCACAAAGAAAGAAAGAGAATAACAAGGAAAGAGAAGATCACAAAAGAAAGAAAGAAGAATAACAAGGAAAGAGAGATCCAAAAGAAGAAAGAAGAATAACAAGGAAAGAGAAGATCACAAAAGAAAGAAAGAAGAATAACAAGGAAAGAGAAGATCACAAAAAGAAAGAAAAGAAGAATAAAAAGGAAAGAGAAGATCACAAAAGAAAGAGAAGAAGAATAACAAGGAAAGAGAAGATCACAAAAGAAAGAAGAAGATCAGAAGAAGATCACAAAATGACAGAAAGAGAATAACAAGGAACGAAGAAGATCACAAAAAGAAGAAAAGAAGAATAACAAGGAAAGAGAAGATCACAAAAGAAAGAAAGAAGAATAACAAAGGAAAGAGAAGATCACAAAAGAAGAAAGAAGAATAAAAAGGAATAGAGAAGATTCACAAAAGAAAGAAAGAAGAGAATAAAAGGAAAGAGAGATCACAAAGAAAGAAAGAAAGAATAACAAGAAAGAGAGAACGGCATCAAAAAGAAAGAAAGAAGAATAAAAGGAAAAGAGAAGATCACAAAAAAATGAAAATATAATAGGAAAAGAAAGAGCAGAGAAAGATTTAGATTTATCTGCGTTATTCGGACTATTGTCCCGCTCTCATTGTTACTTGTACACACGTTTCGGCGATATGCCTCCCGGCCTTTTCAAGGTATTTCTGTCGGACTCGGGAACCTTAGCGGTTAGGTTCAAAGTTCCGTTTTGAGGCTCCCGAATACGACAAGAAAGTTCCCGAGTTCACAAAGAAGGTTCCGAGAAGGTTCCGAGTCTGCACAAGAAATACCTGAAGAAGGCGGACGGCATATCGCCAAGAAACGTTGCTACAGTAACAATGAAGATGGGGGACTTAATAGTCCGACACATTACACATGATATATATAATCTTCATAGGCCTCATCTCAAACATTCAGAGAAATTAGAAAGAAGAATTAGTTAAAAAACATCATAATAATCTTAACATCCAGTTGAGAATTTTCTAAGTCCAGAGCCAATTCTGCATAACCATCTTATCAAAAACGGCTTTTATTAAAGTAACCTGTTATTCCTTTGTTAAAATTCAAAAGACTTCTAAATACGTTTAATCTTACATTTAAACAAAGGCTATAATTTGGGCTGATAGAAGTATGGGATAGTCACTTTCCAGCCAGGTGGAATGCGGGCGTGGTATAGGACGTTAAGAGTTAAGAAGAAAGTATCCGAGAAGAGAAGAGAGAGTGAGGAGAGGGGGTGCATAAACAAATTTTAAAAATCTGTGTGATTGTTTATCCACAACATTTTGCATAAAAATTGGTGGCTAGGCTAGTAGCAGAACAAAGGTAGGTCAGGGTGAAGTAGCTGTCCGAGCTTCAGAGTGGGTGACAAAAATCGACCTGCCCAGAAGCCTTTGCGTTGCTTTTAAGCATTTGAAAATACATTGCATAACAATTCACCTCATAATGCCTGACTATGAATGCGTAGAATTAAAGTGGGCGGGTTGGTGAGCTTTGAATAATCTGAAATCAGATATTTATTCGACCGCGATCAGGATGTTAGCATGCCATTTTGCTGTGGGGGAATTTAATGCGAGGGTCGTTCAATAAATAAGGGGACATTACTTTTGTGGAAAAAGCAACATCATTTTTCTTGTGCGATATATTATTTTTCCTATAAAATGAAAATCCTGCATTGTTTTGGATTTGGTATTTGCATATAATAGCTTCACTCCGCACACCCCCAAACAAAAAAATATATTGTTGAAGCTATTCAAAATGGTGGCATAACAAACTTGAGGAATTTTTCTATAAATATAGAACTCTGCATTGTTGGAATTTGGTTATTGCAAAAAAATACTTTAACCTCCAAAAATATTTGTTTTGGAGTTGTGGTAGCGTTGTGACTTAGATACGCATCTGAGGTTAGTCTACTCACACAATTCTTAGATGCATATTGTTCGGGGCTGGACACAGAATCATATGAAATGTTCGAAATCGTCTCTGCATTATTTGGAAATTTGTTATCGCCAAAAATACTTTAAATTTTTTTTTCCCCTTCAAAAGGATCAAAAATAAATATTTTTGGTTTTTTAGATGGTTAGCATTATGCTTTAGATCAGCATTTAGGTTGGTTTACAATATGTAGCTTCTTACCCTCTAAGCCTTTGGTGCGGGACAGAGATATCAGATTGAAATGGTTATCTAAACGTACTCTGCATTGTTTGGGAATTGCGTTGTTATGCGTAAAAAATACTTTAATCCTTCCAAAAAAATATTTGTTTTGAGTGTAGACGTTGATGGACTTTAGATACGCATCTGGTTAGTCTACAGATGCATCTTCTAAATAGATCAATCACTTGTGGCTGGACACAGAATCAGATGAAAATTGCCGAAAATCGTCTAGAAAACTCACAGATAAGTTTGTATCAAATATAGTTTTATTCTTGCAAATAGCTGTTGCTCAAGTATCACAGACTTGATGTAGAGAGGTGCGGGAGAGATTATTCTCTGCGCGGGGACACCTGCGCTAGTCTGTTACGCTTTGGCTGCGTTGTACGCGAACTCTGTCTATCAGACGAAATATGCTATTTGCCTTTTGTGAATCAGTCTCTTTGGTCTGTCACGACATCGCCAAAGATCAATTAACTTATGTAGCGTTCGCACTCGATCTAAGGTAAGCCAAGTTCACTCTTACTTCTTTTCAGGTGTCGACGTCATCGTAGCATTTACAGCGCGAGCTATTCAAAATTAGTGGCAATTCAACAGATTCACAGAGGTCTGTCCATCAAAATCTTATTGTGTCTGAGAAAGTGGAAATAAATGTAACATTTACAGAGGAGAATATGTGATGTGTTATCTATTATTAGTCAAAAAAATGTTACAAATGGGCCTTACAACCTGAGTTTGCACAACAAGCCTGATTTAAAAAGAGGGTTCATGCGAGTGAAACACACTGACTCTTCCAATAAATAAAGGGCCCTGTTAGCAGCGGGCCAGTAAAGAAGGTCATGCTGATAGTGTTCTGAACATGAAAAGACACATCACTATGATTGTCCTTGAAAAATGTGAAACTGTACAAAATTTGCTTCCTATTGGCCAACCCTTCAGCAAAATCACTTCAACCAAGCCTAACACGCCACCTGGCAGAGGTATACAAAAATTGGCCCGATCATTATCTGAACAAAGGTGATCCCGCAGGTCCCTACTCTGAAATTGCAGGTCAGCCACTCTTGAAAGAATAAGCTTACCAAATTTTAAAGAAAGATCTTGGAATAGATAATTGATTTAAGTCTTACGAATAAAAATCTATTTTTAAAGTGTTATAGTTGGTGTTATCAACACTTAATAGGGAAAATAAAAAAAAATACTATAGAACTGAATAACATAATATTTTATTATAAATCCTAGGTTGACATCGTAACCATAAAGCAACTAATTCAAGTTCTTGGGACCGTTCACCTTCCTTGATTTATACATGGGATTGCCCTTGGTTTTTAGTATCATCAGTTCGAAGTTTCTCGGTATGGCTACAACAAAAGTTATATTTTTTTATTAATATTATAATATAAATATTGGGCTATGGTTTTTCGCATTAACAACTTTAATCATATTGCCACTCCATTAGTTAATTCAAGAATAAGATACATACAAAAGAATGATGTGCTTTTCTTCAAAATGCTTAGTCAAAAAGACATCATGCGTTATACAATTGATAAATCCTAGAAATTTTTAAGACCTCTTCAGAAGACTCAGCTAAAGAAAAGACGCTACGTCGGAGGTATTTCTTGCAAAGAAGATCAAGCCCTGGGATATGTCAATGCTATATAACTATTTGATTTGTAAAAAGTCAAACTTAAAACGTTGTTTCAAAATTGAATCCTTATAAAATTCATTTATTAATTAATGACTCTTTCGGAGACTGAAATAGCCAACTATTGATCTTCAGCTTATAAAAAAAAGAAGGCGCAACTGTAACAGTGCTCAGTGCAATACCTTATGACAAATCACGGCATACATGAACCTTTCGAATAAAGGTCCTATTACTTTGTTTCTTAAAGTAGGCACCTCTACAACGTCTTTCTATTCAACCTTGCCATTCCATTTATTAAACTTATAATAATAGTCCATTGACAGGGTGATCGCTTATTTTAAAAAGGTATCAGCAACTAGTATCGAGTTTCTCGATATGCGCATACACCTTAGACATTCCTTATATTATGAATGACCCTATATTATGACATAATAGTATTACTTGATATTTTAAAATATAAGGTTGGAAGATTGAAAAATGTGTTTCTTTCTGTCTGAACACCTATGACAATTACTTTCATTATTGAACTGCCCTTCTGAGTTAATGGTCAAGACCAGTGGTAACTATTATTTCAGCTTAAAAATGTGTCAGATCTTCTTGAATGTAGAAATCCTATGTTTTGAGACCTTTGCGAATAATAAGAATTACTATCATTCTTAAAAGCGTCAACAACGTCTTCTGCCAACTCACCTTTGAGGAAATCGACTTCTTATGAATGCCCTTCATGGATCTAAAGGTCCAACATAGTTCCTAAGGGATGTAGCAGTCGCTTCATCTGTTCCAACCTTGAATCCTGGTATTATCACCTCTGGCTGACATATAGTTCTTCACTAAATATGATCTAAAGTGACTGAACATCTCATTGCACCTATGAATTCATTAAGTTAAATACTTTCGACATATAGGTCCCGTTCTATTGTTCTTAAAAACAACTGTAAACAGGCTTCTTGTGCAATCCTATCAAATCATTAGCCCTCACATAGGCCCTTCTTATTGATCTAAAATTCACTGTACAGTGTCATATTTCACTTAGACATTCTATTTGACACCCCTTTTCTGGGCACATAATAGGTTCCACTTACTATTGATTCCTTAAAAAAAAAAGGTTGGCAACTAGGTAAACAGTGCTTCCTATTGCCCTAACTCCTATGACAAATTCACTTTATTATCTTGGCATGACCCCTTTTGTGGGAGCATTAATTAGGTCCTTTACTATTGTTTCCTTAAAAAAAGGTTGCAACTGCTAACAGTGCTTCCTATTAGCCAACTCCTATGACAATTCATTTATTTATGAATGACCCTTTTACTGGGACATTATAGGTCCCATTACTATTTGATTTCCTTTAAAAAAAAGGTGCAACTTAAACAGTGCATTTCCTATTTGCCAATCTCCTATATGACAAAATTCACTGTTATTTATTGATGAACCCTTTTTCTGGGACATAATAGGTCCCATTACTATTGATTTGCTATAAAAAAAAAGGTGCAACTGGTTAAACAGTGCTTCCTATTGCCAACCCTTTTATTGACCAATTCACTTTTTATTTGAATGACCCTTTATCTGGGACTATAATAGCGCTCCATTACTATGATTTCCTTAAAAAGGTGCAACTTAAACATGCTTCCTATTGCACAACCTTATGGAACAAATTCCTCTTTATTTATGAATGACCCTTCTTATGGGACATAATAGGTCCCATTACTAATTGATTTCCTAAATAAAAAAGGGTTCAACTAGTAAACAGTGCCTTCCTATTGCCAAACTCCTTTATGACAAATCTCACTTATTTATTGAGATACCCTTTTTTGGGACATAATAGGTCCCATTACTATTGATTTCCCTTAAAAAAAGAGTGCATACTGTAAAACAGTGCTTCCTTTGCCATCCTCTATGACAAGATTCACTTATATTTATTGAATGACCCTTTTCTGGGACATAATAGCGTCCCATTACTTAATTGATTTCGGCTTAAAAAAAGGTGCAACTGTAAACAGTGCTTGCCTATTGCCAACCCTTATGGACAAATTTTCACTTTATTTATTGAATGACCTCTTTTCTGGGACATAATAAGGCTTTCCCATTACTATTATTTCCTTAAAAAAGAGTGCAACTGTAACAGTGCTTTCTATGCCAACTCCTTATGACAATAATTCACTTTTATTTATTGAATGACCCTTTTCTGGGACATAATAGGCCCATTACTATTGATTTCCTTAAAAAAAAGCGTTCAACTGGTAAACAGTGCTTCCTATTGCCACTCCTTATGACAAATTTCACTTTTAATTTATGTGAAATGCACCCTTTTCTGTGGACATAATACGGTCCCATTACTATATTGATTTCCTTTAAATAAAAGGTGTCAACTGTAAACAGTGCTTCCTGTTGCCAACTCCCTTATGACAAATTCACTTTATTTCATGAAGACCCTTTTCTATGGAGCATAATAGGCGCATTACTATGATTTCCTTAAAGAAAAGGTGGCACTGTAACAGTGCTTCCTATTTGCCAACCGTTATGACAAATTCACTTTATTTATTGAATGACCTTTTCTGGACATAATAGAGTCCCATTACTTATTGATTTCCATAAAAAAAGGTGCAACTGTAACAGTGCTTCCTATTTGCCAACTCCTTATGAAAATTTCACTTTAGTTTATTGAAATGACCCTTTCTTGGGACAATAATAGTCCCATTTACTAATTGATTTGCCTTAAAAAAGAGCTGCAACTGTAAACAGTGCTTCCTATTGCCAACTCCTTATGACAAATTCACTTTTATTTATTGACTGACCTTTTTAACATATTAGCTCGGATCATTTCCATTTTTTCAACTTTTGTCAACACACACATTTGTCAACACACCCACACACACACACACACACACACACACATGCACACACATACATATATTGAGACCCAATGACACCTCTCCCCTACCACTTACCAATACACACACACACACACACACACACACACACACACACACACACACACACACACACTTTAATGTTTACTTCCGCTGTTGTTTATCGCAAAAAATTTATACACACACACACACAACCACATACCTAAAAAATGCACAATGTTTCCTTTCGATACACACACTTACAGCGTCTCATACGCACGCCATAAAATAGAATATTTGATGTCATATTTCAAACCGTCTTCTTTTTCAAACCTCAAATTTTTTTAAAACAGACTGAATAACAAGGACTACCACTCGCTTTTTTCGTTATTCTGTGATAAATAATTTCTTATCACCTTCCACATACCAACAAATGCCCTGAAAATGATCTAATTAATAGATCGAAACACTGCAGCGTTGGCCAATAAACTCACCACTTAACCCATTTAAACCTGTGTTTTTTCATTTTTCTTAATATACTACATATATATATATATATATATATATATATATATATATATATGTAAACACGATTTGTTTAGAATGGCTTTTTGCCGATAATTTTTGGGAGAATAAGTGCTTAATTGGAGTCGTACCTAATTTTGAAAATTAATTAATTAATAATGAATTAGGCGGGAATACCTATTAAATGTACGGCTAAACAAATCGAGAAAAATCAATCTCTGTATGTACATTTCGGCCTATTAGGCCTCATCAGCAGAGCTATAGATCGGAAGACCGCCCTGTGCGTGATTTGAAACCGGACTGCCAAGCTGACGGGCCGATCCCATAACCCCTACACCAAACCAAACATTTAATAGGTATTCCCGCCTAATTCATTATTAATTAATTAATTTTCAAAATCAGGTACGACTCCAATTAAGCACTTTATATATATATATATATATATATATATATATATATATATATATATATATATATATATATATATCATAATATAATATATAATATGTATATATATATACTTATTATATATATATTATTATAATTACATTCTTTTCTGTAGTCGTTTCTTAAGTGTTTTTTTTGCACGCAGTTATATAATATCAAGTATTTTTATCTAGTGCAAATAATTTCCAGCATGTTGTATGGTTTCAAGTATTCCTGTCTAATTCTAGTAATCATATGGTTTATAGTAAATTTTTCTGTTTGATAAAAATCGTTTGTTATTTAGTTTCAAGCTACCAACAATAACCCTTAGTAAACAATTATAGCTTCAATTAACTAATCTTAATACAAATATTTTACAATTATATGATATCAAGTATTCCTATCGAATACAAATAATTTGCACACAATTATATGGCTTCAAGTATACCTATCTAATTCTAATAATTATATGGTTTCAAGTAATCATTTCTATTTGATGATAGTAATTTGTTTGCACACATTTATATGGTTTCAAGTAACTAATAGTAATCCCAAGTTAAAAATTATAGTTTTAAGTAACTATTCTTAATCTTATTATAAAGGAGAGTCAGTGTCTGTAACCAAAAGTACGCCACTTCTTGCGTCAAAATACCATCAGAAATTTTTTATCAATGAGTAATTAAATTATAGTCAAAATCATTTGTACACAGAATAAATCTTATTCATTAACAATGTCTCAATGAAAATCTGAGATTTGCCTCCAAACAGCAAATGTTATTAGTACGTTTAAAATCCTGCAGTGTGTCTTATATATCACTAAAAATAAGGGTTTACATAATATATGGTGTAGTTAATTTGCATACTGGTTTTAACAAAACCTGGTTTAATAAATAATTACTTGGTGTTACTAATCTCTAATATCATTATCTTATTCTCCGACGTAAGAATGATTTTCTATTGAAACCAATTGAAAAATGGTCAAAATAAGTGTAATCTTTTTATATGCGTTCTTATTTAATTTCGTTAGTCTTTCTAATTCAATATATTTTATTAGTTTAAAACTTAGATACTTACACCCGGGGGTGCATATTCTTGCTAGTACAAATAATTTACTTTTAAGTGGCATCAAGTATTTCTATCGAATACGAATAATTTTTAAACAGAACTATTTTACCTTTAAGGGCCGGGTTAGCTCAATCCGTAGAGCGTTTGGCTAGAAACCAAAAGGCTGCTAGTTCGATACCGGCCCTCGCAAACTCAGCGTATAAGTAGCACAGAAAACTGTGCGGTAAAGTAAGGAGCTGATGGTAGGTGTGGCGCTCCACCTCAGACGCAAAAACCATCTCCTTGGTCTAGCGCTAGTGAAAAGGGGATAGACTCCCTCGCTGTTTGGCTGATACCGACTTTAGGCCGCCCCGACGAATTATTTCACCTTTGGATGTAACTCTAACCTGTACTACCACTCCGGGTCAGGGTGGGCCTGGGAGTAATGGCAATAAAGGGGTGATTCCTGATTCCTCAGAGCTCCAGAACTGGAGCCTTGTTATCAGATACAGTTTGGGTGTCATATTCCGGACAGCCATTTTTTTTTTTTGGGGGGGGGGTATATTACCCCTCTGTAGGGATGCAGTCAGACGGGGTGGTTGAACCATACAAGTATAGAACAATAAGTTCATAGCTCGACACAGCCAATAGATTTTTTAATGTGGTACAGGGTTGAATACACCGACTAATACAATAGACAGTTAATCGTTAATTTGCTCTCTTCAGTATAGAGAGAATGCTGTTTAAATAGTCTTAGACTATATATATATATATATATATATATATATATATATATATATATTGTGGAAAAGGTGACTTACCGGTGAATATGGTCACAATGGTTAGTTGATGCAAAATTCAGAAAGGTAAGGCAGCGATTTAACAAATAAAAAGTGCTCAATACGTTAGTAGAGCAAATATATTGTAATAGACACACACGTGTAATCGACTGCAATTAATCAATATCTTGATTAATCCAGTGGATTTAACCCTGAAGATCCTTATGGTGAAACTCGAGTAGGTTATCACTTGTACCTATATTACAATATATATATTATTTATATTTTTGCTTGAAGGCAATTATAAATGCATGTATCGCATAAAATGCGATAATTATAGAAAATAATCTTGACAAGTAAATCTCGCAAAGGATGGCTCGCTATGCAGAACACCGTACAGACTGTTTCGACTTTATTAAGTCTCTTCAGCGATGTATACTAACGACTCCCCTCCGACAGGAATCGAAACCGGGACTTCACAGGCATAGTCAGAGACCATATCCGTTCGGCCGCCGGTACATAGCGAACAATCCCTGCGAAATTAACCTTGTCAACGATACTATTACACGCCCCTGCCATAGTAGGCAAGTGGACGTTTATTTAGTAAACAAACCCGGCCGTAAGCTCTTCGGCGAAGTGAATAAGATTTTTGGATGTTTGTTTTTATAGAAGCAATGTTGAATATAATAATTTATTCAACATTGCTTCTATAAAAACAAACATCCATTACTTGTCAAGATTATTTTCTATAATTATCGCATTTTATGCGATACATGCATTTATAATTGCCTTAAAGCAAAAATATAAATAATAATTTATTCAACATTGCTTCTATAAAAACAAACATCCAAAAATCTTATTCACTTCGCCGAAGAGCTTACGGCCGGGTTTGTTTACTAAATAAACGTCCACTTGCCTACTATGGCAGGGGCGTGTAATAGTATCGTTGACAAGGTTAATTTCGCAGGGATTGTTCGCTATGTACCGGCGGCCGAACGGATATGGTCTCTGACTATGCCTGTGAAGTCCCGGTTTCGATTCCTGTCGGAGGGGAGTCGTTAGTATACATCGCTGAAGAGACTTAATAAAGTCGAAACAGTCTGTACGGTGTTCTGCATAGCGAGCCATCCTTTGCGGGATTTACTTGTCAAGATTATTTTCTATAATTATCGCATTTTATGCGATACATGCATTTATAATTGCCTTCAAGCAAAAATATAAATAATAATTTATTCAACATTGCTTCTATAAAAACAAACATCCAAAAATCTTATACAATATATATATATATATATATATATATATATATATATATATATATCCGTACGAGTAGGATACAACACATGGTCAATTTCTTAAGCGGAGATTAACAGGTTTGATTTCATAGTTTTCCTTTTTCTAGACCGATTGCCTAAAAGAACCCAATCTGTTCTATCTGGAGGGAGAATAGTTGGACTCATGCCTTTCCTAACGGTATTAGCGCTAGGTGAAATGCAGCCAGCCTCGTTGAGGATTTGAACCGATGTCATTGTGTCCATTTCCTACGATTTTACCCCTCTGTAGAGGTGCAGTCGGCGTATTCAATAGCAACAGTCACTAGGGCGGGTTAGTTGTTTGCAATATCCATTCTTTGGGATGAAAAATTGTTTCGCTAGAAGATCTGGTTTTATTAACATTTTATAGAAAGGATCTAATTTTGTTCTTAGAACCGAAACAATTCTAATCGCCTTCTCCATTTTGCTAAATGTGGATGCTTATTCTTTATAAGTACTAGCAAATATATGCACCCTTCGGGTGCAAGTATTTAAGTTTTAATATAATAAAATATCATATTAAATTAGAAAGGCTAATGAAACTGAATAAGAATGTAGATAAAAAGATTTGGAACAGAGGGGGTATGATTGAAAAATAGAACAACTTTGAAACTAACTCTTCCATCATTTTCCATTACTCCCGTCTTTCATTGATAACTTTTCCTAATTTAACTATTTAGTTAAAATTGGAAGTAAAGAATAATATTACAGTTATTTCTTCTTGTTAATGGATTTCTTTTAAGATTTATCCCCGAGATTTTTGCTCATATTCAATAAGATAAAACCAAACAATTAGAAATCAATAATACTAAGCACATATTTATTAAAATCAACTTTTTAATATCAATATACAAATTAGCCTTCCCGTTCACACTGTAAAGCGCTATTTTGTTGTATATATAAATACAATTGCATGTTATTAGTATGTAGATATGGTCAACAGTCTTAATGATGTAAAACAATTTTTATTAATAATTGAGGTTTTAATAAAAATAAAATCATGGAGAATGTAATGTAAATAACAAAGGGAATTGTGACTTGTATAGTCATATAGTTTCGGTTACAGACAGACAAATCCACAATGTCCATTATAATAAGATGCAGTAAATAGGATTTTTGTGTTATCTTCAATAATTCATAGTCGTATGAGCCTTTGCCTTAGTAAAACCAGAGAACCCAGTTTGCCCCTTCTATTTACTCATAGCTGGAAAGAGAATAGATGGTTTCATGCATTTTCCAATGGCATTAGCATAAAGTGAAATGCAAACAGCCTCATCCAGGATTTGAACTTGAGTCACCAATTCCATTTTCTATGCCTCCTCTTCTACATTGTATGACATTGATTATTCTCAATATTTTGATTTGATCAATCTGAACCTCAATTGGTGGAGTGTTATATAAATGCTATCTACATACCCCCCCGCCCCACCTACAAAGCTTTCTTACACATTTTGTACTGCATTTTGCTAATTGGAACACAAATAACTTGTCCAGAATTTTAACTCAGATTAACAACATGTGACTAATTGTAGAGAGAATATCTAGAACAATATTTCTCAACCTTTTTACCTTTTTGGGACCGCCCTGTCGGCTGGGGCGTTAGAATGTACCGACTGCACCTCTGCAGCGTGGTAAAATCCCCCAAGGGGACAACCTGTTGGCCGTGGGTGATGCTTAAGGTTGGCTGAACAGCACATAACATGCAACACTCCACTTTGGTCGTAAGGCTAGACGGGCGCTCGGAGAGGCAAATCTGATCAATCGGCTGGTCACGTCAAGCCCTAGCATCTATATGATTGTCCCAACTATTGCCCTTATGGCAACCCCCCAACCCTTTTTATGATATATATATATTTACCAACTCCTCTGCACGAGCAGGATACGACACAAGGTCAATTTCTTAAGCGGAGTTCAAGAGGTTTGAATTCAGAGTTTTCCTTCTCCTAGACTGGTTACCTAGCCATGGTTAAAGAATCCAGTCTGCCCTGCTATTTTTACCAATAGCTGGAGGGAGAGTAGGATTCATACCTTTCCCAAGGGTATTAGCGCTAAGTGAAATGCAATTACCACGTCCAGGATTTGAACTCAGGGCGACGAGTCCATTTCCCATGACTTTAACCATTACACCACGCGCTTCCTTTTTATGATATATGTGCCAGAACCCGGGGGTTGAGGGCCTTACTGTCATAGAGAATGAGACGCATACAATTCTCTGGGACTTTGAGATTCAGACGGACCACATAACCCCGGCTAGGATACCAGACTTTGTGTTAATTAATAAGAAGAAGAGAACCGACGGCTCACAGAGTAAAAATGAAAGAAAACGACAAGATAGACAAATACTTGGACCTTGCCAGAGAACAGAAAAAAACTGTGGTACGGCGTGCTATCTGCAACTATAGTTGAATTTCTGGCGCCGCGCAGTCATACTTTGCGCCACGCTGCTAGTACTAATTAACATGCTAGACGAGTTTGATACTCACTGGGTGCCCCGTAAAATTGTGGTCTTTTCTCAGGCTAAGATTAGCAAATATCTAAGGCACCTTCTATTGGGCAGTGATTAGCGCGATTGTTTTGCTCTCCTCATTCCAACAGTAGTGAGTTCGGTTCTCACCGGGTGTCATTAAAATTTGAATTTTTGCCAAATTAATCTTGGTAAATATATTTGGGCACCAGAGTAAGGGATTCCAAACGTGCCTTGCACAACCCCCACCCATTTCACCTGCAGTGGTTAGCGTGCTTGTTTTGCGCCCTACTTTTCTACTATAGTAAATTCGGTTCTCACCGGGTGTCTTCATAAGTTGACCTTTTACCAAATTAAGCTTAGGGATTAGGGGTTTTACAAGCTTGCATTGCACCCCCCCCCATTAAAGTCGTCGTCTCAATTGTGGCCTTGTGATGAAGTGAATAGTATAAAAGACTTGATTCTGTTACAAGCAAAACGAAAGACAGCTTAGCATATGTCCGCTCCAGGATACCATCTTTATGTCCCTAACAATCCCCAGCCCCCCTACCAGCCCGTATTCTGTCACGAGCTGTTTGTGCCTGCCTGTCCGCACCCTACCGACCTCTCGAACTGCTGTCGTTTGGTCACAAATCAGTTACCAACTCGGACTTTGTCATACCTACGGCTCGCTTTCGAGTGTCTCTTGGGCGTGGCTGAAGGTTCCCAAACCTTTTATCCTCGTTCTCTGAGGGTTTTGTCTTGTCTCAGATCTCGGAGATATTTTTTTTTGTCCCCCATATGTGCAGCAATGGAGAAAGTTGATTCATTTACGGTTCAGAGAATTAAAAAAAAAAAAAGAAAAAAGAAAAGAACAGTGAAATGTCCATCACGTTCGGTCCCTTTTGTTGACCACTCTCCAATTCACCGTCTCCTCCCACCCCATGCACCTATCCACCCCAGCCCTCCACTTACCTATTTAATTGGAGAGCACCTGCCGTGGTGGGGCTAAAATATTCCGGACGCACATGGTCCACCCTCGGGCTAATTTCTTTTTCTTTGTATAAACGGACCAATTCACTTTGGTGGGATGGTCAGTGTCTGCTGAGATCGACCTGTCAGTGATGTTTAGGTGGACATTACTATTGACCAAAAAGCGAGAAAGAAAGAGATAGATTGATAGATAGACATACAGGCATACAGGATACAGACAGACCGATAGATAGATAGATAGATAGATATGAACTGTCAGATAGATAGATAGATAGATAGATAGATATATATATATATATATATATATATATATATATATATATATATATATATATATATAGAGAGAGAGAGAGAGAGAGATAGATAGATAGATAGATAGATATGAACAGTCAGATAGATAGATAGATATGAAGTCAGATAGATAGATAGATAGATAGATATGAACAGTCAGATAGATAGATAGATAGATAGATAGATAGATAGATATGAACAGTCAGATATATATATATATATAGATAGATAGATATGAACTGTCAGATAGATAGATAGATAGATAGATAGATATGAACTGTCAGATAGATATATAGATAGATATGAGCATAGGTAGATAGATAGGTATGAACAGTAAGATAGATAAATAGATAGATAGATAAATAGATAGATATGAACAGTCAGATAGATAGATAGATAGATAGATAGATAACATATAGAGAGTAAGGGATGTGAAGGTGGACATTACTAATGACCAAAAAGAGAAAAAGGAAGATATATATTGATAGATAGACTAATAGTAGATAGATAGATAGATAGATAGATAGACCATCCAGACTACAGATGGATAGGCAGATTCATAGATATATAGAATAGGATAATATATATAAGAAGAAATAGAGGAATAATGAGAGATGGAGTTAGCGATCGGTATAAAAGGAGAAAGACGGATAGATATGAACAGAGTAGGATAGATAATGAAGATAGCGTATATATATATATATATATATATATATATATATATATATATATATATATATATATATATATATATATATATATAAGGATAAGTTAAATTTAATAAATATGAGATAGATGATAGATAGATAGATAGATGAACAGTCAGATAGATAGATAGATAGATAGATAGATAGATAGATAGATAGATATGAACAGTCAGATAGATAGATAGATAGATAGATAGATAGATAGATAGATTGGCAGATGGATATGAACAGTCAGATAGATATATAGATAGATAGATAGAACAGTCAGATAGATAGATAGATAGATATGAACAGTCAGATAGATAGATAGATAGATAGATAGATATGAACAGTCAGATAGATAGATAGATAGATAGATACATATGAACAGTCAGATAGATAGATAGATAGATAGATAGAACAGTTAGATAGATAGATAGATAGATAGATAGATAGATAGATATGAACAGTCAGATAGATAGATAGATAGATAGATAGATAGATAGATAGATAGATTGGTAGATAGATATGAACAGTCAGATAGATAGATAGATAGATGGATAGATATAAACAGTCAGATAGATAGATAAATAGATATGAACAGTCAGATAGATAGATAGATAGATAGATAGATAGATTGATATAAACAGTCAGATAGATAGATAGATAGATAGATAGATAGAACAGTCAGATAGATAGATAGATAGATAGATATAAAACATCAGATAGATAGATAGATAGATAGATAGATACAGTCAGATAGATAGATAGATAGATAGATATAAACAGTAGATAGATAGATAGATAGATAGATATGAACAGTCAGATAGATAGAAGCTCACACATAAAAAAGAGGAAAATAGAAAGAGAAAGTCAAAAGACAAAAAAAAAGGAAGAAAACAAAATTCCTGAGACTGAAATAGAGTAATGTTGGTCACTACCAAAGTCCCGCGTATTTCTTTCTTTCTTTTTCTTTGTTTTTTTTTTCATTCTACTAAAAGAACTACCTCCCCTTCCACCCTTCATTTTATCTCCCCCCCCCCTGTATTCTTTAATTTCGACGCCGGTAGAACCATCGCTCGTGGCGGCCATTAATGTCCAGTGAAGGCGAGTCGGGGGAAGGGACGGGTGGTGTTAGTCGGGAGTTATTAAAGAGGAAAGTGGACAACAGACAAAAGAAATGGACTGATATTGACCGACTGACCGGTCAGCGTAGAAAAAGGTTTCACATATCGTCCACATTTAGTAGCCACCCCCGCCCACACGCCGTGCAGTCTTTGATCTTATTCTGTTCAACGAGCCGGTCCCTTTCACGTTCACAGTCTCTTGGTGTCGTAGATTTATTTTACAAGAACATAATTGTACGTACAGTCGCCCTACCCAACAACGACCGTTCGCTTATACGTCCACTATTAATAGCAGTAACAGATCAAATATGATGTAACAATATAAAAAAAAAAGATGGCCAAAGAAGTATAAAAACAAATAATAATAATAATAATAATTGATAAGACCCAACAAAATAGTAAATGTAGACTTTGCGGTAATAGAGATGAGACTGTAAACCATATACTCTGCGAATGTAGCAAACTAGCACAACGAGAATACAAAACTAGACACGACTGGGTTGGGAAGGTGATCCACTGGGAATTATGCAAAAAATTAAATTTTGACCATACAACAAAATGGTATATGCATAAACCAGAATCTGTTCTTGAGAACGAAACGCATAAAATTCTATGGGACTTTGAAATAAAAACAGATCACCTTATCCCAGCAAGAAGACCAGACCTAGTGTTGATAAACAAAAAAGAAAGAACTTGTCAACTGGTGGATTTTGCAGTGCCAGCAGATCACAGGGTGAAGCTAAAGGAAAAGGAAAAAATGAATAAATATCTGGACCTTGCCAGAGAACTGAAAAAGTTATGGAATATGAAAGTCAAAGTGATACCAATTGTAGTTGGTGCACTTGGAACGGTCCCAAAAGGATTAGAAAAGGGTTTGGAAAGTTTGGAAATCAGAGGAAGGATTGAAACTATTCAGAACACTGCACTGCTGCAATCTGCCAGAATACTCAGAAGAGTCCTGGAGACCTGAGGAGACTTGCTGTCACTCAGACTCCAGTGAAAGACCATCAGCTAATGCTGATGTGAAAACTCAAAAGGAGTAAATAAATAATAATAATAATAATAATAATAATAATAATAATACTCCAGTGAAATACCATTAGCTGACGCTGATATGAAAAACTCAAAAGGCGTGATAATAATAATAATAATAATAATAATAATAATAATGATAATAATAATACAAACTACAGGGATTGCATATGAGGACAAGGGTAAGAAGGGAAAACCTCAAGAGAGAGACTGAATCCCTCACAATTGCAGCACAAGACAATGCCATAAGAAGAAACTATATTGAAGCAAAAATTGATTAGACGCAACAGAATAGTAAGTGTAGAATGTGTGGAGACAATGACGAGACGGTTAATCATATTATATGCGAATGTAGCAAACTAGCGAAAGAGAATACAAAGAAAATACAAGACTAGGCACGACTGGGTAGGAAAGGTGATCCACTGAGAATTGTGCAAGAAATTCAATTTTTACCATGCTACCAAACCGGAATCTGTCCTAGTGGATGGACGTATAAAATTCTTTATGACATTGAGATACAGACAGATAGCTTAATTCCGACCAGGAGACCAGACCTAGTATTAATTAACAAGAAGAAAAAACTTTTCATATTGTGGATTTTGCTGTCCGGGCTGATTACAGAATGAAGATAAATGCAAACAAAACAAATACTTGGACCTGGCCAGAGAGCTGACCCCCCCCCCAAAAAAAAACTGTGGACTGAGAGTGGGGGTCCAGTGACTTCGGCCATGGATATTTACAAGTTAATAGCGTTGATCCCAGGGGCCATCACCACAGACAGCACCTGTCCCCTTGATTTAAAGGGGCAGGGCTGGGTTTATTGCCCAGTGCCTGAGGCGCCCGCTTGAGGGGGAATATCGGAGGGATCAACGCAATTTTTCACCCGCCACCCATGAGCTTCGGTTTGTGGGTGGTCCCATGTTAATAGGGTATTATGCCTAATACGAGGTAAATACCATGAGGGTGAAGGTTGAAACAGTCCCCAATGGTTTGGAAAATAGTCTGGAGGAATTAGAAATCCAAGGAAGAGCAGAGACCATCCAAACAATACATTGTTAAAATCAGCTAGAATACACAGAAGTGTCCTGGAGACCTGAGGAAACTTGCTGTCACTCAGCCTCCAGTGAACCACCAGCTAAGGCGAGTGTAAAAGACTCACTGGAAAAATCGATATAAGTTAGTGCTTGCGATGAGACAAATGGGTGGCGCAACAGTGAGTGATCGTCACTAGTGGGGTTTAACTGGCGAGAGGGTATTGTTGAAAAATCAAAATCCCCTAATGAACCAGCAGTAGCATAACTGACGACGCCACCCAGTACCCTTAACTGAACAGGCGTATTTCAAACACACACACACACACACACACACACACACATATATATATATATATATATATATGTGTGTGTGTATGTGTGTGTGTGTGTGTGTGTGTGTGTGTATCTTCTCTATTAATAATGGAGATTCGCTCTCTATTTGTCTGTAACAAAAACTACGTCACTGCTTTCGTCACATTACCCAAAATTGTCATGACATAGAATAAATACACTCAAAATTTGAGCATGCAACATTAGACAGTCCTCATTGTCTTTTAAAACAAGTTTTAATAAATACATGTCCGGTCTTATATATTTATAAATAGTTTGTTTTATTTTAAGACATTTTTAAAGCTATTAGAACTAAGTTTCCATTTTAAATTGTTTTATTATTTTACCCCTTTTATAGATTTGATGATTTTACTTACTTAGGGTACAAACTCTCTGACATTGAATTTTTTAAACTCCCATCCCCTCAGGCAATATCTCTCAAAAATGTATTCTTAGATAACCCGGAAGGCGTTTTTTATTTTTATTTTGCTAGTGTATGTAAGAAAGATTCCGACTGTTTGTAAGTTTCTCCCAGCGCACGAAAATTTGTGAAGACTGAAGTTCAATAAAATCGACACCCCAATTTTTTTTCTAATTCACTCTTTATTTTCCACATAAAAATCTAAGTAAGATTATAATAAGGGTATAAATCAATAGTATATTATAAAATTAATAAAAGATATGATTAAAAAGTAAAACAAATTAGTAAAGAATAATCCTAATAAAAAGCAAATGAAAGCCAAATAAAATAAATACCAACAAGTAGAATAATCTTATTATAATGGAGATTGTGGGTTTGTCTGTCTGTAACCGAAACTATATTACTATACAAGTCACAATACCTTTAGTTATTTACATCATATTCTCCATGATTTTATTTTTATTTAAACCTCAATTATTAATAAAATTGTTTTACATTACTTACACTGTTGACCATATCTACATGATATTTACCGCGTACCCCACTTGTACGGGTCAGGCACAAAGTCCCTATTAACGTGGGACCACCCACAACCGAAGCTCATGGAGTGGCAGGTGAAAAATTGCGTCGATCCCGTCGGCATTCCCCCTCAAGGGGGGCGCCTCAGGCACTGGGCAATAAACCCAGTCCTGCCCCTTTAAATCAAGGGGGCAGGTGTTGCCTGGGGGGATGGCCCCCTGGGATCGACGCTATTAAATCGTAAAAGGTCCAGGGCCGAAGCCACTGGACCCCGGCGTTGGCCGGATCTACATACTAATAATATGCAATTGTATTTATATATACAACAAAACAGATATATTTATATATACAACAAAAAATTTGCATATTAATCTTAAAAAATTGATTTTAATAAATATATGCTTAGTATTATTGATTTCTAATTGTTTGGTTTTATCTTATTGAATATGAGCAAAAATCTCGGATATAAATCTTAAAAGAAATCCCTTAACAAGAAGAAATAACTGTAAATTTATTCTTTACTTCCTATTTTAACTAAAGAGTTAAATTAGGAAAATTTACCAATGAAAGACGGGAGTAATGGAAAATGATGGAAGAGTTAGTTTCAAAGTTGTTCTATTTTTCAATCATACCCACTGTTCCAAATCTTTTTATCTACATTCTTATTCAGTTTCATTAGCCTTTCTAATTTAATATCATATTTTATTATAAAATTTAACTAAAATACTTGCACCCGGAGGGTGCATATATTTGCTAGTATGTATAAAAAAAAGAGTTAATTTTACGAAATTCATTGGAACCCAATGTTTGCATAGGTAAAAATAGTAATGAAGTAAATAATAAAATGACAGTTTATCTTGTTAATGAGTTTCCTTTAAGATTTATTGAAGAGATTTTTACTCATATTTATCAAACAATTAGAAATCAATAATACCAGGCATATATTTGTTAAAATCAAATGTTTAATACCAATATGCAAATTAGCTTTCCCATTCACACTGTAAACCGCTATTTTGTTGTATATATAAATACAATTGCATGTTATTTGTATGGAGATATGGTTAACAGTATTAATAATGTAGAACAATTTTATTAATAATTGAGGTTTAAATAAGAATAACAACCATGGAGAATGTGACGTAAATAAATAATTGTGACTTGAGTAGTGATATAATTTCGGTTACAGACAGACAAACAAACAATCTTCATTATAACAAGATAGAGAAGAGATGTGTTTTCAATTTAAATTCGTTGAACAAACAAACAAACAAACATAGATACATACGTAATCTTTCTTAAGTTATTTCCTATAACTTCAACGTAGAAAAAAGGGAACCACTCTGATTGATTATTTATTATTTATTTATTTATTGATCTACTAGGAAAAAAGAAGACGGGGTTAGGGTTAGAGGTTAGGGTTAGAGTTAGTTCAATAGGAAAATAATGGGTAGATTAATCAACAGATAAAATTCATTTAGACTAGTTCCCCCTTTTTAGGTTGGAGTTATCGGAAATAACCCTTTCTATATATATATATATATATATATATATATATATATATATATATATATTTTTCTGTAAAAGTCCGTTATCTCATGGTCTAAACGTCATGTGCGTGTTTTTTAAGAATTAAAAAAAATCTAAATATTTATTTTCTTAAAAGTCCGTTATGACTTATTTCCCTTACAACTGGTCGTATTTTTCAAAAGAACTGTTTTCTTCTTTTTAAAATAGACATGCTCTGATGATAATCCAAATGGATTGAAATATTGCAATATAAGCTAATAAAATAACATCATTTTACAACGTCAGTACGTTTTTCAAATTTCTTACTTTTATATATATATATATATATATATATATACGGTTTTCAACTGAGCCTAATCTCCAACCTGGCTGTGTACAAGATGTGCAACACTATTCCACTATCGACAAGGGTGGCCCAAGTACGGTAGTCCATGTTTGGTATTGTGCTACCGATGCCCGAAAAAGCATCTGCACGAAAACCCCTGGAATTTGCTGTAAAAGGGTCAAACACTACCGGGCTTGAAGGGTCGGCCACAGCACAAACTTGCTTGGTAATCTGCGGGCGGACCTCCAAAATACAGAACTGGGAACCCCAAGATCAGGCAAACAACCGAGGGAGTTAAGAAACCTCGGAAAGGAAAGGACAACGTGGCTTGAAATCGGAGAGGACTGAATGCTGCTTCAGGATGTTTGAAACTACTACAGCGACAGAATACAGGAAATCAGGCATGTCAAACACGCGACCCGCAGGCCGCATGCGGCCCTCAGCAACCACAGGTGCAATCAGTACGAAGACTGTGCTCTTATACGGCGCTTTTACGAAGTGCGTGGTGTAATGGTTAAACTCATGGGAAATGGACACGTCAGCCGGAGTTCAAATCCTGGACGTGGTAATTGCATTTCACTTAGCTCTAATACCCTTGGGAAAGGTACGAATCCTACTCTCCCTCCAACTATGGGTAAATAGTAGGGCAGACCGGACTCTTTAACCTTGGTTAGGCAACCGGTCTAGGAGAAGGAAAACTCCTGAATTCAAACCTGTTAAACTCCACTTAAGAAATTGACTTTGTGTCGCATCCTGCTCGTGCGGAGGGGTTGGTAAATATATATATACGGCGCTTTTACAGTACCCCATTTTATAAAAAAAGGTTTTTTTCCCCAAAACAAACCACCCGAGTGAGACGGATAAGGTATGCAGGGCACTGCTAGAGAAGGACGAGCTCATAAGCGACGTTCTCCTGTGGAAGCCAACACATGGACATGCAAACGTGGGTCGCACAGCAAGGACCTACATTGACCAACTATGCGTGAATGCTGGTTGCTGTGCAGAAGACCTCTCAGGGGCAATGAATGATAGGGAAGGCTGGCGAGAAATTGTCATGGATATCCGTGCTAAATGCGCGACATGATGATGATGATGATTGTTAGGAAACTTAGTTATTTGAACTCTGTCAGCAGTAGTCTTTTTTCCTTTCTTTTTAACAATTTTTTTTTTTTAGATAAGTATTCATTGGATTTTAGTTGAAAATAAAGAAATCAATGATAGCAATCATCACTTTGTTCTGTTAATGCAGAAGAATGGTTTAAAGAGTTAGCTGTCATGTGCGGCCCTCATGACAGACCTATGTAATCTATGCGGAGCTCATGACATACATATGTAATCTCAATCATGGTTTCAGGGCTTATATATATATATATATATACATATATATATGTGTATGTATTTGCAAAGAAACAAGACTTAAAGACCGGGTATGTAGCGATTATGGTCCATTTCCACATCGTACATACCCGGTCTTTAAGCCTTTTTTTCTTTGTAAATTACTTTGCTCTGTTTATAAAAAATAAACATTGAACTCTCAAACGTGACCTGAACTTTGAAGCACCCAAATGTTGGAGGAAAGGACCATTTTAGAATCATCCTAATACCAAAAAACTTGGTACCCCACTAAAGAATATATATATATATATATATATATATATATATATATATATATAATTTAATATACCAAGCGTGTTGGTAGATCCTTGCGGAGAGAAAAAACCCAGCAGAAAGTTTGATTGTAAAATATACTACCAAACATCAACCAGGAAGAAAAAAATTTTTGAAAAAAAGAAAGGACCAAGATATTCGTACCAACAAAAAATAATCTATTGGTACAGTATTTGGCCAAAAAAAAAACAATTTATATGTATATATATGTATATAAGATATATATATTATATATATATATATATATATATTCATATAACCGCTAGGAGAAAGCTAATAAGTAAAAAGTGCTCGATACCTAAGTAGAGCCAATAATAAAGATAATCTAATGAGTCAGACGAACCTACTATTAGTTTCGCATAAAGCTCTTCAGGGCTAAAATCTGACTCTGAAGAGCTTTATGCGAAATCTGAACCCTGAAGAGCTTTATGTGAAACTAATAGTAGGTTCGTCTGACTCATTAGATTATCTTTATATATATATATATATATATATATATATATATATATATATATATCCATGCGGCCCCAGGGTGCTACTCAGTTTGATATGTTTGCAGT
>CM042168.1:24815091-24887591 GCA_023376005.1 Doryteuthis pealeii
ACTAACTCAAACTCTATGCAAACTAGCAAACAGTACAACTGCATAGATAAGGATTCGTGCCCCTGCAAGGAAACTGCCAATATAAAATGTAATATACAGGGCCACTGTAAGAACAAACACACCAGTCAAACAGTACATTGCCATAACGGAAGAACCCTGAAATAAAGGATTTACAGCCACAAACTTTCTTTTTCCACATAAATTATTAAACCGACACGTCTTTATCTATCTTTGTTGTTTTTTGCTGTTTTTCTTTCTTTTCTGTTATCTATCTATCTATCTATCTATTCTACAATGTACGCTCCGAACGAAATGCCTAAAATCTATTAACTCGGAAAATAAAACAAATAAAGGGAGCTGAACATCACAATTGGACAGGGCAAGTTCTTCTGTTCTGTTAAGGCATTCACCCTGGGTCGGTTCAGCTGGCTCGAATCAACGAATTAACCTGTGGTGAATTCATGGAAGGAGTAACAACGGAATAGGAAATGCACAAAATGTCCCCAAACCCCACATGCATATCCCTGCCAGGAGAAGGAGATGCCCTTGTTTGCCAAAGATTTTCCACTGAGGCAGTGACAAGTACGCCAAAAGCCATTGGTTCCTGACGATGATGGAGACGCCCTTTGGATTTTCGCATGAGTCCCTTTAGCCGGGTTTTGGCCCCAGTACCACTGAGTGACAGACATGTCCGCATTGGGTGACAGTACTAGAAACTTAAGTTCCCGACGGCATAGTTCGGACACTACCATCACTGTCGCAATGAGGAAGAGGATTGGACTTTAGAAATAATGTGCTAGCTGGCCGTTGACAAAGAGCTTACTCCACCCTCTTTACAAGTCTTGTTTGTCTTTCTGTAAGGTGTCTAGCCACCCTCCTCACCAGACAAAATCTGTGGGGTTACAGGTTTAGTTGCCAATAATCCGACTATGAAACAGGTAGTACTGGGTTACATAGTACCAAATTAGTCATTGTGGACTCCAGGTTGGTTTGGTTTGTTTTGTTTGTTTTGTTTTACGGCATATCAACCTCAGTGGGTCATTTAATGCCGATAAAGTTTTGAAATAAATCAATTCTTAATGGATAACACAATTCTTTTGTAAATACATTTTTCTATTTAACCCATAGATGGGACCCTAACAGGTACTACCACTCCGGGTCAGAGTGGACCAGGGAGCAATGGTGATGAAGGGGTGCTCCACATTCCCCAAACCTCCAAACCTGGAACCTCACCATCAGATAGAGTTTAACGTCATTCCCAGGACATGTAGACCCGCAGCCACCGCCTTCTAGCACCCATATAATAAAAAGAGATTGGGGCTTGCCTTAAGGACAATAGGGTTGGGAAAATCACATAGGTGCTAGGGCTTGACGTGACCAGCCGATTGATCGGAGGGGGCCTCTCCGACCGCCCGTCTAGCCCAAGATAGGGCCAAAGTGGAGTATTGCATGTCATGAACTGCTCATCCACCTGGGCTCTATCCTTAAGCATCACGGGTCGCCACCCACGGCCAACAGGTGGCCCCATTGGGGGGGGTCTTACCCCTCTGCAGAGGTGCAGTCGGTGCATTCTAACGCCCCAGCCGACAGGGCAGCTCCAGGTTGGGAAGCTCTAAAATCGACATGTAGTAGAGGGAGATCGGGGCTTCGAGACCCTAGCGTCGGCCCTGTGTTAGAGTCTTATCTATTGGCCAACTGTATTTGTTAGAAAGAAATACTTGCTATCATATACCTGAGTAAAAAAAACCAAAAAAAAAACGTCTTAACGAAGTGAAGCGTTTCATCTGCAATCACAAAACTCGTCAAATTTAAGATAATTTTTTCTCTTCTCTTTTTTGTTTGTCCTTCCACATGAACCTTTACTGTCAACTATTTTTTTTTTTTTTTGATGAGAAGCCAGTTATAAATTGTCCGGGCGAAAATTCGCAATCCCGAAGATGTCGCCGAATTAGCGGTGTGTTCAGGTGGTAGTTTGGGCAGAAGTTGTATCATTAGCCCTGACACGGTCACAGGAATCAAGGTGGACCCCTTCCCCCGACTGCAAAGATTGCTTTTGCTGCTGTTCACGCTCATGCCTTGGCCCTCACTCCTCACCGTCAAAAGCAGTACGACACACTTAGCCCCTAATCCACACACGCACTCTCTCTCCCTCTCTCTCTCTCTCTCTCTCTCCTCCGCCTTACCTGACCCCCTCACCACCACTACCTCCACCACCACCACGCCGGTTTCCCCCTAATGAAGGCGCTGCTTGCTTGTGATTAACAAGATGGCGGGTTTCTTTCGTACACAACTCCTGTCATCAAAGAAAAGAAACGGATAATAACAGCGCGGTAAAAACAGCGGTAATATTAATGGTAGTAACGGTAATTGTGAGAGAAAGTGTAAACGAAGTCATGACGATATTTACAATCTCAGTCAAAACTGGCACAAGGCCTTGAAAATGATGTGCTTGATACAAAACAAACACACGACAATAGAAAAA
Organism: Doryteuthis pealeii; assembly: GCA_023376005.1. NCBI lineage: Eukaryota > Metazoa > Mollusca > Cephalopoda > Myopsida > Loliginidae > Doryteuthis > Doryteuthis pealeii. The sequence continues at coordinate 24,817,574 of CM042168.1, forward strand.
AGTCTTTAAAATGATTTGTTGATTATTGATTTTAAAGGCCTGCCAATCTGTCGATTATATATATATATATATATATATATATATATATATATATATATATTTTTTGTTATATATATTTGTTATATACTTGTTTATATGCATTAGTAACACACACACACACACACACACACACACAAACACACACACACATATATATATATATATTATATGGGCCTGTTAAGTTCAGTCGATAGAATGTCCGACTAGGAACCACATGGTTTCTCATTCGATACCGGCCCTCGTCAACTCAGCGTATGAGTAGCACAGGGATCTGTGCGGTTAAGTAAGGAGCTGATGGCAGGTGTGGCACTCCAGCTCAGATGCAAAAACAATCTACTTAGTCTAGCGCTAGAGAAAAGGGGATAGACTCTCTCTCTGTCTGATACCGACTTTAGGCCTCCCCGACGACTTTATATATATATATATATATATATATATATATAAAGTAGAGCAATTAATATATATATATATATATATATATATATATATATATATATAATACTAAAGCTGAGATAATCAATTTTTATTTCCTAAAGGCCTTTTTTCCTGTTTAGTTTAATGACACAAAATTCATACTAAAATATACCTTGCTTTTAGGATTGAGTTATGTTTGAAAAAATCCATTTTAATTGGTTCTAAAAAAAAAGTAAAGTCGACGGGGCGGCCTAAAGTCGGTATCAGCCAGTCAGCGAGGGAGTCTATCCCCTTTTCAATAGCGCTAGACCAAGGAGATTGTTTTAGCATCTGAGGCGGAGCGCCACACCTACCATCAGCTCCTTAATTTACCGCACAGATCCCTGTGTTACTCATACGCTGAGTTGGCGGGGACCAGTATCGAACTAGGAACCTTGTGGTTTCTAGCCGAACGCTCTACCGACTGAGCTAACCCGGCCCCTATGAGTCGTAATTAGCAATTAAGTTAAAAACTGACCCGTCTCTCACTCACATTCTGCATATCACTTTCACCCGCTCTATGTAATTCTTGATTACCTCCTCCTTATAGAGTCAACCGTTAGTTGAGTGGCGTTTATAGTTGAATGTTGATGCAGAAATCACGTCATCAACATTCAACTATAAACGCCACTCAACTAACGGTAACTAACCTTTTTTTTTACACATTTTTTTCTAATTCAACGTATACAAAACATCCATCATCTTTCATCAACATAAATCCTTGTTTTCCATTGTAAACCGAAATGTTCGACCGTCGACTATAAATTTCTATCCATTATAACACCCCGTGTTTGTTTTCTAAATTTTCTCCACACACACACACACACACACACACACACACACACATATATATATATATATATATATATATATTAGTTGAACCAACAATTATTTAATCATTTGTATCGTATTTATGTATTCATCGTTGTTAAAACCGAGATAAAATATATGTCTCCGATGTACTACAGCTACTACTACAACTACAACAACAGCGATAACAACAATAGCGATAACAGCAACAACAATACTACTACTACTACTACTACTACTACTACTAATAATAATAATAATAATAATAATAAATATAGGACGTGTGGAGATAGAAATGAGACGATCAACCATATACTAAGCGAATGCAACAAACTGGGAATTTTGCAAGAAATTTTTTACCATACAACAAAATGGTATATGCATAAACCAGAATCTGTTCTTGAGAATGAAATGCACAAAATTCTCTGAAACTTTGAAATAAAAACCTTAACCCAGCCAGAAAACCAGACCTAGTATTGATTAACAAGAAAAAGTAAAAGTAAAAAAAAAATGATAGATTTTGCTGTCCCAGCAGATCACACGATGAAAATGAAAGAAAACGAAAAAGATAGACAAATATCTGGACTTTGCTAGAGAATTAAACCCCCCCCCCAAAAAAAAAAAAAAACAACAAAAAAACAAACAAACTGTGGAATATGAGGGGGGAAGTGATATCAATTGAACGAACCCCAAAAGCTTTGAAAAAAGATTGGAGGATCTGGAAATCAGAGGAAGAATTGAGACCATCCAAACTTTTCTTCCAAGAACGGCTTTGGCATTAAATAACCCACAAAGGTCGACACCAACCAATCAAGTATATGTCTATCCCGTTCCTTGATGTGGAAATTGCATACAAGCACTGTCCAATATTGCAACACATTCATATATTTTGATATAATTTACAGGGTCCAATTTTACTGTATAATAAATACAAAGTAAAAAGTTGGACCACCTACACATAATAGGATATGGAATTCCACAAAAGGCTTTATCTTAAGTAAACACTTCCGGTTTCTTTGTGTCTTTCGATATTAGACATGGTCAAATGCCACCACCCACTGATTTGTATGTTGCTAACGGCGTTCTCCGCGACGTTTTGACTGCAAGAGTTCCATTTCGTTGATTCCCCAGAACGTCATGAAACGTCAATATTGAATTTAGGGAAACGCTTGAAAGTTTATAAGGGAGTATCAAAACCGTGACGACTCCGAGGATAGGTGGAGGGAATCGTTTCTTTCTGAGCCAGATCGAATTCCTGGCTTTGTGAAAAGAACTCTGTGTCACCTACTGAGTATACTCACATACACACACCAAAAATCCCCCCCCAAAAAAAAAGAAAAAAACAAAAACAGATGCATCAGTTTATGGCTAAATACTGTTTAAATCTTGCGTGAGTCTTGTCTGCCATCAGCCAAAAGGTATCCATTATTTATCTCCGGTTGCGGACACTTTACGTGACATCAAATAAACGAAGCGAGCGAATACCTCAGTCTGTAGCGTTGAAGACCCTGGGGTGTCGTCGTCGTTGTCGTGCTGGACCCACTGACCATCACGTGCGTTTGATGTGGATCCAATTAAATAGGAATCTTCTACGTCCACTTGGCTTTGCCTTTCTCGCCTGCTGGAATCCTACAGAGCCATTAAATGATACCGGCTCCACCACTGATTATTAGGATATCTTGATCCTAGGCCATGGCGGACTTAGTTTAGGGACTTCATCCACAGAGGACTGCGTTTGTTCGCTTTCTTTTAGAAATGCGCATGTCAGGGGTGAGAAATTGGCGTCTCCCTGTGTTTCGCCACTGTGACAGTTGATGGCTGTCGGCGAGATTCGTAGGGAATAAGTGTTGGAAAATGTGCTGGAATATTTTGCACAATAAGCGAATTTACAATTCCTTTTGGCTTTAAGGTGGACATCAGTGTTCTTTAATGTGAGGATTAAAAGGATTTGAACTTGAAAAAGATCTTCAGAAGAGGAAATTCGTATCAATAGTTTCAATAGATTTTATATTCTAACTAATACGTTTACTTATTTCAAGTATTCAACTGATACCTTTACTTATTTCAAGTATTCAACTAATACGTTTACTTATTTCAAGTATTCATCTGATACCTTTACTTATTTCAAGTATTCTAACTAATACCTTTACTTATTTGAAGTATTAAACTAATACCTTTACTTATTTCAAGTATTCAACTAATACCTTTACTTATTTCAAGTATCAACTTATACTTTACTTATTTCAAGTATTGAACTAATACCTTTACTTGTTTCAAGTATTCAACTAATACCTCTACTTGTTTCAAGTATTCAACTTATACCTTTACTTATTTGAAGTATTAAACTAATACCTTTACTTATTTCAAGTATTCAACTAATACCTTTACTTGTTTCAAGTATTCAACTTATACCTTTACTTATTTCAAGTATTGAACTAATACCTTTACTTGTTTGAAGTATTTGAACTAATACATTTACTTGTTTCAAGTATTCAACTAATACATTTACTTGTTTCAAGTATTTAACTAATACGTTTACGTGTTTCAAGTATTCAACTAATACCTTTCCTTGTTAAAGTATTCAACTAATACCGTATCTTGTTTCAAGTATTCAAGTAATAACTTACAGGTTTTAAGTATTCAATTAAGATCATTACCGGTTTCAAGTATTTAACTGAGACACTTACAGGTTTTAAGTATTTAATTAAGATAATTACCGGTTTCAAGTATTTAACTAAGACACTTACAGGTGTTAAGTATTCAATTAAGATCATTACCGGTTTCAAGTATTTAACTAAGACACTTACAGGTTTTAAGTATTCAATTAAGACCATTACCGGTTTCAAGTATTTAACTGAGACACTTACAGGTTTTTAGTATTCAATTAAGACCATTACCAGTTTCAAGTATTTAACTAAGACACTTACAGGTTTTAAGTATCTAACTAAGAGATTAACAGAAGAAATTGATCTTGTGTCACATTCTGCTCGTGTGGATGGGTTAGTAAATATGTATCTAGTGTACGAATAATTTTGACTTTTGCAATTTTGTAAAATTCGCCTGTCAAATTTGTTTTATTGTTCTGGATATGAAGTTTTATATTCATTATTTGTGCTTATTAACAAATAATAAAAACTGACATCAAACGGGCATTAGATTCTGGGACACAAATGAAAATATTCAAAATTGATTGGTGTACGAATAATTTCGTCTTTGACTGTATAAATATGTACATATATCTTCGTCTATTCTCACGTATCTATCAGTCTCTCTATCGAGGGAATCCTCGTGGCGTAGTGGCTAATGTGCTTGACTGCGACATAGTTGTAAGCGAATTCGAACTCCAGTCTCGCTATTACGTTCAATCTCGGGCTAATACATTTGGGAGAGATATGGACATCTTCACCCCCCCACCTATGAATTGAATAATACGACTATTGATTTTTTTACAAGGATGGCTTTGGCAATAGATAACCCACAAAAGTTGATATGCCTGTAAACAAATAAACCAAACCAAACAAATGTATCTATCTCAGCCTGTTCCAATATATATATATATATATATATATATATATATAATATATATATAATAAACACACACACACACACACACAACACATATATATATAATATATATAATATATATAATATATATATATATATATATATCGTTTTATTTGAGCAGCATCTTTTCATTCAAATAAATTTCGTTGAACCCAACAGTATCCAGATTATTCTGTAATTTGCTAAAATTTCATTTTCAATTTTTATAATGATTTTTTTATTATCATAATCACAAAAAGAAAAATCGCAAAGAATTCTTTCAAGTACTTTCGGTTCTACTTTGAACCATTATCAAGGATGTTTTAAAGCGGTTTTATGGTCATCATTGTTTGTATCAAGTGTCGCTAAATTTTGAACCGAAAGTACTTGGAACAATCATTTCGGATTCTTCATATTTTTTGTGTTCATAATTTAAAAAAACAACAACATTTACAATAAATATGAAAAATTCGAAATAATCTGGATTCTTTTGTGTTCAAATAAAATTGTTTATATATATATATATATATATTATATATAATATATATATATATATAATATATATAAATATATATAGGAATAGTTTATTGGCAGTACTGAATTTAAAAAGGACGCGTAAAAGCATATGCACGTTGTAAAATTAATTTTTTTTTTCTTAAAAAGAAAAGTAAGGGTACCCTAGTTAGATTTAAAATCTAAAATGATTTTATCTTTTTTTCGTTCAATGCTCCTCAGAGAAAAATTACATTGAAAGATGGTATTGTAGTTTTGTTTTTGTTTTGTTGTAGACGAAGGAATAGTCAGAAAGCAATGAGAAAAAGGATTTTTTTTCTCAATAGGACAAAGAGTTCGTAAAACTAAGCAACTTACAAATCATAAGTTTAGGCTTTTTAGTTTAATATATATATATATATATATATATATATATATATATAATTATATATTGGATAATATGGGTGCTATATTACTAAACACATAGTACTCAATATCATCCATTGTCTTTATATTTGAGTTAATGTAGCGTGGACATAGAGTCAACAACTGGTTATTGATAGTTTCTCGCCAATGCGATATTCAGGCCAAATGGCATTTATTAGGTTGTTACAAAAATAATGGCCGATTGAAGTGCTCGGTTTTGAAATGTCATTTTAACATAGATTTTTGATTTTGTTCTTGTTTTACGGCATATCAACCTCAATGGGTCATTTAATGCCGACTACGTTTTTGAAATGAATTGGTGATAATGTTTAATTTTCTAAAGATCTTTTGTTTTTGACATATTTTTTGTGAATGGAACTTTTAGATGATTCTTTTTAACATATATTTTTGTGTTTTCCTTTTTTGGGGAAGATTTTTAGATTTTGTTGTAGATGTGTGCTTCTTTTATGTATCCAAGTAGTTTTTCTGGGTTTATTTGATAGAATATCTGTTTTAGATTTGTTGTTTGGTAGTATTTTTTCGTATTTGTTTTAGGTTGCTACATTCTGTTAAAATGTGTTTGATTGTGTAGGGTTTTTGGCATGGTATGCAATAAGGGGCTGCTTCTTTTTTGAGGAGGTATGAATGGGTAATGTATGAGTGTCCTATTCTTAGTCTGGATAATATTACTTCTTCTTTTCTGGATATTTTGGTTTGATTTATTTGAAGTTTTCCTATTTGTGGCATTATTTCATGTATTTTTTAACATAGAATTTGTTGTTTATTTCAGGTGAATTTTTGCATATATAATAATTAATATGTGCTCAAAAATAAAATTTAATTTATTTTCAGATAGAAAGTATTTTTGAAAAATAGGAGCCTTCAAAGATGAACATGCCAAAACATGACCTTTGCCTTCTTATGTTGCATGAGTTCAAGCTTGCGCACAATGCCTCCGAAACTGCTGCCAATATCAACAAAGCATGGGGAGATGAATCCACAAGTGATCGGACTGTGCGAAGGTGGTTCCAGAAATGGAGATGAGAGTCTTGAAAATGAAGAAGGTAGAGGACGGACATACAGTCTTGACAATGGACAATTGCAGGCAGTTGTTGAGCAAAATCCACGACAAAGTTTCAGAGAAATGTCTCAGACACTTGGTGTCAGTATTGCAACAGTTTCCCGCCATTTACAGAGTATTGGAAAGGTGAAAAAGCGCGAGAAATGGGTTCCTCATGAGCTCAATGAGCACCAAAAACTTAGGCGGTTTGAAGTGTGCTCGATGCTCAGTTTGCGTAACACCAATGACCCCTTTCTTGACCGAATAGTCACTTGTGACGAAAAGTGGATCCACTTAGGAGCACTTTTAAATCATCTCAAAATATCTTGTCGACTCTATGTCCAGGTCACCTAACCATATATATATATATATATATATATATATATATAATATATATATAATTTATATATATGTTGAGTATCTGGCCGCCATCCTTGGTTCTAGATGTAGTAAATAAGTAAGCAAGCCAATAAGAATCCGGTGTTATAGTATTCTTTGTAAGTCTGACGTCCAAGATAATCCAAATAGCAATGAGCCAAGGTTAAGAATCAGACTAGTATAAATACAACAACAGCAGCAGCAGCAGCAGCACTGTCAGTGATTGGACAATAGGAATCTCTCCCAGGTCACGTGCCCATAGGCGAGTCTATAAATAGAAGTGACCATTTCCCCCATGCCTTATATACAAAAATATTTCAACACGCCCCTTTTTTTGATATAATGGGGCTATTTTATTCAACAATATTAAATCCTTCCATTGAGGAAAAATACATTCGATTACAATCGACAATCATTTCATTGAGAAATGTTTACAATTTACAATAAATTCATTAATATATATATATATATATATATATATATATATATAAGATAGATAGATAGATAGATAGATAGAGAGAGAGAGAGAGAGAGAGAGAGAGAGAAGAGAGAGAGAGAGAGAGAGAGAGAGAGAGAGAGAGAGGGGGGACACACATATGAAATCATCTCAAAATATTATGTCGATGATTTAAGACTTTAAAAATATATTATGTTTTTGAATCTATTAATTCCTTCTCTTTCTGTCTCTATTTTCTAGAGTGGTTTATTATGAATCCTTTACTAGTGTACATAAATGATTTATAGAATTTAATTGTTAAAGATGTTTATTTGCATTAAATTGGTTATCTTCTAAATAAAGCATAATCATTTACTAATTCTTAAATTTTTAAACAATTCCTTTACTTTTTATTAGTTAATAATGTATTTTTTCCCTGTGGAATGGCTATGGGGATCCACAAAAAATTAAGAGGTGTCCTTAGTGTAACTGCCACCGAACTGACCAGTTAATTATATCTTATTTTTATATAGTTATTTTTTGTTTATAAAATTAACAACAACCACAGTATCCAATTTAGAATAGTTTTAATGGGTTTTATTAATCCCATGTTGTGCTAACATTAGTTTCTGCGGTCTACGAATCCCTAACGGGAAAGGAGAAGAGGAAGTCACTCACAAACCCTTAGTTTTACGCCATTGGTCGGGACAGGCGACACGGTAAGCTCCCATTTCTTTCAGGTTTTCGATTTCTTTGAAATGTATTTGCTGTTATCCTTTTATTGAATGTTATTTGCTTTTCTTTGTAGAGCTTCATGGTGTTTATTAAATAAATTTAATGACATCAGTACAGAAACCAGTAGCAGTAAAACTTAGGTTAAAGAAGGTTGAAAACCACTGATATAGTCTGCTGAAGGCCGGAGAATCGATTGGATGAAATAGTTATATAACAAAAAAGAAAACAAAAAAGAAAAATGAGATCAAGAGTCCAAATAAGTCCGTGGATAAAACTGAAATCTGAAATTGATTGTTTAGATAGATTACTAGAAGCAGCTACCCAGCGTCGCCTGAGTAGAAGTTTTTTTTTTCAAAAGCTAGTCTCGCAGGTCCATTATGTCTGAATTGTGAGTTGGATCCCCGCAGGATTCCCAATTAAAATCCCCACGGAAAAAATACCTTGCATTGATCAAATCACCCTAAAAAAATGAATGCCTACTATTTATGATATTAAATGCAAAATAAATAAATAAATAAAATACAAGTTGCTATCATTTGAATTTCATTTTTTAGTTATATTTACAAATTTGAATGAAATCTTCATTATTTTTGCCCAAAAAGCAAGATCTTGTGAAAGTGAATGTGTATATATTAACTTTGTCGTTAATTGTTTTATTTTCGTAGTTTCCTCTGGACATACATACACACAACTGCTCTTTATATATATATAAATGGCATTTTGTATCTGATGCTGAAATTGTTAATTGTTAAAAAAATAACTCCTTTTGATCAATCGATAAATAGATAGATAGTGAACTGATCGTTATAAACAGATTGACAGAGGGAAACATAGTGAACTAATTGCTATATTATATATATATTATATAGTAATGGTCATAAAAATAACAAAAGGGTTTATTTAGGTTCAACTCAAGGGATATTCACAAAAAGATTTTATAATCATAAAAATTCTTTTAAACATGAAAGATATAAAAATAGTTCTACATCAGCAAATTATGTGTGGGAAATAAAGAATAAATTGGGCAAAGACCCTATTTTACAATAGGAAATAAAACAATGCCCTAAATATAAGCAGGAAGTAATATCAATTTATTGTGCACCGAGGAAAAACTAGCTATAGCAAGGTATAAAAACGCTAAAGAATTGCTTAACCGAGAATTGCTTAACCGAAGTGTTAAACAAATGTAGGCATAGAAAAGCCTGGCTTCTTGGCCAATAAAATTTAAACAAAGAATTAAAAAATAAATAATAAAAATTCTTATCTAAAAACAAATATAAAATTTAGCTAAATAAAGGAATTAAATATAAGTTTATTTTATTGTAGTTATTTTTTTTATTAGTCTCTTTGTATGATGATTTTGTATGCCCTTCTAATTTTGCACTAAACCCTGGAAGTCAGAATTATCCTAAATATCCGTTAAGAGAAACCTAGGTAGACAGACTTGTTATATATATATATATATATATATATATATATATATATATATATATATAGAGAGAGAGAGAGAGAGAGAGAGAGAGAGTAAACTACAGACACGTGTTTCGAGGTATCACCTCTCATCAGTGCAGTTATACCATTTTTAGCAGCTGCCTCTGGCCGGGTTCGAGACCCGAACGAACTTACGCTCGCCGAACCTTCTTACCCATACGGTCACAATCAGCTGCCAAGTATAGCAGGCTATTTAATCGCTATATTTCTAAGCGGAAATGAATTCACTAAGAGTTCTCAAACTTTGTAAACAAAGTGAGATTTAGCTTAACGCCGAATACGGTGAATTTGCAATTAAATTCCTCCTAAATAGAGTGCTCAACTGAAATTAGGAGCGTATAATAGAGTAAACTACAGACAAGTGTTTCGAGGTATCACCTCTCATCAGTGCAGTTATACCATTTACCAAGATAGTAATATATATATAATATATATATATATATATATATATATATATACTATCTTTTTTTGGTTATCTGCTACACAATATCAAATTCCCTGTCGGTGTAGTTTAGAATACCGTGACTGTATCCTGCTGAAGAGCGTTAAGAACCCTTCGGAAGGGGGCGTTTCGGGTATAACACTTAAACCGCATATATATATATATATATATATATATATATATATATATAATGCGCGTCTGTAGATTGCTTTATATACGCTCCCAATTTTCAGATTGAGCACTCTGTTTAGAAGGGACTAATTGCGAAAATTCACCGCTTCGGTGCAAAGCTAGTCTCACTTGTTTATATAAGTTAGAGACCTCTGGTGAGTTTATTTCCGGTTTAGGAAATATAGCGATTATTCTGCCTTCTATCCTTGGCAGCTGCTGGTGGACCCATCGGTAAGAGACTTGACGTTCGTTCGGGTCTCGAACCCGACCAGAGGTAGCTGTTGAAAAATAAGTATAGCCGCACTGATGAGGGGTAAACCCCGAAACGCGCGTCTGTAGATTGCTTTATATATATATATATATATTATATATCAACCCCTCCGCACGAGCAGGATGTGACATAAGGTTAATATCTTAAGCGGAGTTTAACAGGTTTGATCTCCAAATGTTCTTTCTCCTAGACTGGTTACCTATGTTAAAGAGCCCAGTCCGGTCTACTATTTACCCGTAGCTGGAGGGAGAGCAATTGGATGCATAACTTTCTCAAGTGTGTGAGTGCTATAAGAAATGCAAACAGCTTCAGTCAGGATTTGAAATATCACACACACACACACACACACACACACACATATATATATATATATATATAGAGAGAGAGATAATGGACTCTCCCGTCGATCGACGTATGAGTGTCCATACAATGAACATCCGCACAGTGATTTGTTTATAGTGGTGAAGGCTTATGTTGGACCATCCACACTTTTTGGCACAGTCGATAGGAAAGAATTAGTGTATCAAGGATTGCCATAAACCCCATCAACGACCGACCTCAGGAATTTTGAATTCAGAGTTATCCCTCTCCTAACTGGTTACCTACCCAAGACTGAAGGGCCCAGTCTGCCCTACTATTTAACCCATATCTGTAGGGAGAATATATGGATTCATACCTTTCCCAAGGGTATTAGCGCTATGTGAAATGCCAACAGCTTCGTCTAGGAATTGAACTCGAATCGACGAGTCCATTTTTCACGACTCAAACCATTAGCCCACGCGCCTCCACACACACACACACACACACACACATACATATATATATATATATATATATATATATATATATATATATATTATATAGATAGATAGATAGATAGATATTTGCTATATATATATAGATAGCTCATTTTGATTATAGATAGAGTAATGGAACTAATTTTAAAATAGGTAGATAAATCAGGGATAGATAGATAGAATGACAATGAATTAATTGATGATACATAGATAGATAATGAACATTTATGATAGATAGATGGTAGATATATAGAGAGACAGAGTGACAATGAACTAATTGTAATAGATAGAATAGATAAAATAGATAGTGAGCAATTTGGAATAGATAGATAAATAGATAGATAGTTAGATAGATAGATATAATGGAAAATAAACTGTGATAGCAAATTTAATGTGCAGACAGATAGATAGATAGATAGATAGATAAATGACAGAGAATTATGATAGATGATAAATAAATAGATAGTGAAATTTGTGAGATAGATAGATAGATAGAATGGAAAAGGGAGTGTGATAGTTAGCGAACTAAATGTGACAGATAGATAGATGAAGATAGATTGGAAAAGGGATTTGTATGTTAGCGAATAAATGTGACAGATAGATAGATAGATAGATAAGAATGGAAAAGGGATTGTATAGCGAAATAAATGTGACAGATAGATAGATAGATAGATAGATTGGAAAAGGGATTGCGATAGTTAGCGAACTAAATGTTAGATAGATAGATAGATAGAATGGAAAAGGGATTGTGATAGTTAGCGAACTAAATGTGACAGACAGATAGATGATAGATGGAAAAGGGATTGTGATAGTTAGCGAACTAAATGTGACAGACAGACAGACAGATAGATAAGTAAGATAGATAGTAGAATGGAAAAGGGACTGTGATAGTTAGCGAACTAAATGTACAGACAGATAGCCGACAGATAGATAGATAGATAGATGAGATAGATAGATAATGGAAAAGGGACTGTGATAGTTAGCAAATAAATGTGACAGACAGATAGGCGCACAGATAGATAGAAGATAGATAGATAGATAGATAATGGAAAAGGGACTGTGATAGTTAGCAAACTAAATGTGACAGACAGATAGCCGACAGATAGATAGATAGATAGATAGATAGATAGATAGATAATAGGAAAGGGACTGTGATAGTTACAACTAAATGTGACAGACAGATAGGCCGACAGATAGATAGATAGATAGATAGATAGATAGAATGGAAAAAGGGACTGTGATAGTTAAGCGAACAAAAGACAGACAGATAGGCCGACAGATAGATAGATAGATAGATAGATAGATAGATAGAATGGAAAGGGACTGTGATAGTTAGCAAACTAAATGTGACAGACAGATAGGCCGACAGATAGATAGATAGATAGATAGATAGAATGGAAAAGGACTGTGATAGTAGCAACTAAATGTGACAGACAGATAGGCCGACAGATAGATAGATAGATAGAAGTAGATAGATAGAATGGAAAAGGGACTGTGAATAGTTAGAAAACTAAATGTGACAGAAGATTAGAGGCCGACAGATAGAGATAGATAGATAGATAGAATGGAAAAGGGACTGTGATAGTAGCGAACTAAATGTGACAGACAGATAGGCCGACAGATAGATAGATAGATAGATAGAAGATAGAATGGAAAAGGGACTGTGATAGTTAGCAAACTAAATGTGACAGACAGATAGGCCACAGATAGATAGATAGATAGATAGATAGATAGAATGGAAAAGGACTTGTGATAGTTAGCGAACTAAATGTGACAGACAGATGGCCGAGATAGATAGATAGATAGATAATAGATAGAAATGGAAAAGGGACTGTGATGTTAGGCAAACTAAATGTGACAGACAGATAGGCCGACAGATAATGATAGATAGAATGATAGGATAGATAGATAGAATGGAAAAGGGACTGTGATAGTTAGCAAACTAAATGTGACAGACAGATAGGCCGACAGATAGATAGATAGATAGATAGATAGATAGAATGGAAAAGGGACTGTGATAGTTAGCAAACTAAATGGACAGACAGATAGCCGACAGATAGATAGATAGATAGATAGATAGATAGATAATAGAAATGGAAAAGGGACTGTGATAGTTAGCAAACTAAATGTGACAGACAGATAGGCCGACAGATAGATAGATAGATAGATAGATAGAATGGAAAAGAGGGACTGTGATAGTTAGCAACTAAATGTGACAGACAGATAGGCCGACGATAGATAGATAGATAGATATAGATAGATAGAGAATGGAAAAGGGACTGTGATAGTTAGCAAACTAAATGTGACAGACAATAGGCCGACGAGTAGAAGTAGATAGATAGATAGATAGGAATGGAAAAGGGACTGTGATAGTTAGCCNCGGACGTTTTATTGAGTTGAAAACTTCGAAGTGTGTTCCGTAGGCTGTTGAAACGACTGAGAGCACTGAAGCGGAAGTCTAAATTACAGTCTTGCTTTTTTTGTCACTTATATTATAGTTGATTTATCGTAATATACATACATTAATGCGCTGTCCATTCTACATCATCAATAACATTGCAATTATGCGTCTAGAAATTATATATCTATAATATATATATATATCATATAATATATATAAATATATATATAACCGGCATAAATTGCATGTTTATGATTCTCCCTAACTGAAGATGACAGCTGCAAGAATGTTTTTAAATTTATTCAAATTCGATTTCCATCTAATTTACAGTTCGGCATCAGTTCTTCATAATGGCTGGCTCAGTCAACGCATAAAATGGAAATGGTTGATGGAACACAAGCTTAGAGTTGATGAAGAAAAAATAAATATATATACTATATATATTATTATAAATAATATATATATATATATATATATATATATTAGTATAATGGATTATTGCAAATATATATATAATATATATATATATATTACATAAAGAAGAATTTGAAAAAAACAAGTGTTCCGAAAATTGGGATGAATTAAATATCGATGTTTAGACAACATCGGTAACATTGAACCTTTCATCAGATGGTCGAGAATTATTAAAATGCATCCATTTTTCGGAGAACACTTTTGTTTTTTCTCAAATTTTCTTTATATTGTCGGATTCTAAATTCCATACTTTACTCCCATATATATATATCAATACAATATAGTATATATAAATATAACATATATATAGTATATAAATTATTATGGCATGATAGTATATATACTAATTAGTATAATATATATCATTATATAGGGAGAAAAACAAAAGCGAAATTAAACATAACAGGAACATTTATTTATATTCCTTTTATGTTCCAGTGGCGTAATTCAATGTCAACATGATTCGGTAAAACATAAATTCTCCCCACTCTTCTTCAATTTTCATGAATTTTTTTCCTGTGTGAAGTATGTAAAGTTAAACAATCCTCCAAAAATTTTAACTTTCCAATTTGACAGACGAAAATAGATTAGAAAAAATTCGCCATTTTATGCGAGCCCCCACAAAAGAGAGATGGGTTGGACATTTGGACATGGAATAAACCCCATAAAAAAACGTACTTATCGAACTGTATATACATTATTATTATTACAAAAAATTTGGGCCCAAGGAATCAAAATGTTATAAAAAATGTTCTAACAAATTCAAGTTATAATAATTTCTGATTTCACACACCACACACACAACACACACACACACACACACACACAAATATAATATACATTATATATCATACTATATGAACCGAAAAGTGTATGACACAAAACAGAAATACCGGATTCTGTTGATGTCTTTCTCTATTGTTCATGTTAGTGATTTAGCATCTCTGTTTAAAAGTTGTGATTCGTTTGAGCCGAATTTAACTTCACGGGCGTAATTGATTGCTATGATTCTCACAGATTTGATTCTGTGTCTATAGTATGGTAGCCCAAAATAAAATGGCATTCTGACTTGCGACTTTTTGCTTGGCACGTGGCATGTCTAGTAAATAAGTTACATTTTATTACTGCATCTGTAAATTTAGAAGATCCTTTATATTATAATTCCTGGACATCCCTTCTGGGCAGTGGGGCAGTACACCAACAATAAGTACATTCCCTTGCACTTTGTATTGTCTTAGTGAAAATTCAATAGATCCTTTGTAATTGGTGGGAGGCTAGTAATAAGCTGATGTATTTAAGGGAGTGTTTGCAGCATGTGCTGGTTTCTCTAATTCTACTATGCTCGCGTAAAAATCTTATGGATTTAATGCCGGTTTTCTTATTTGATCACTTATATCCAAGTACATTTTGTTTCCTAACATTTGCCCTTTGGTGTAGCGGACGAGCTTGGTCAACATGTACCTGGTTACTTCCGAAATACTAATTCTTGAGTTTGGGTGGTTGAATATAAAAATGCGTTCAACGGGTTGAGTATAATCTGAACTATAATAAATACCACAGAATTGGCTATGTACGATGTTTCGACGTAAGAACCCAAAAAGACCAAGCGCAATCGCAGGGTATGGAGCTGGCATACTGAATCCCCTCCACTGCCCGGCAGACCGGCGCCGCGATCAGACGCTCTGGAGGTTCACGTCAGAATTCACGACAAGATCTTGCATTACACATATCATATCGTTTCTAAACTAAAGTGGTAGAAGATCATTCCTAAAATTGGTTATTGACTTTATTGATTAAAGATTACAATCGAGTTAAATTAATCCAAAATCATCCACACTTTTGGAACTGTCCGTATATCAGCCCCTTCCTATAATAAATATATTGTCATCTGCCGCGGTCGGGCTTTGCCTGCTTATTGTTAAAGCGATACACAAGGCGAAGAGTTGATTTAATGAATACATTTGCACACAGTCTAAGCCGTTTCAGTTTCCGAATTTCGAGGCCTTTTTTTATGGGGTCCCAGTTCTTTTAATAATTTTTATATCGTAGAGGAAGGACATAAGAGGGGAAGAATTACTCTTTCAAAATACTGTAAATTTGTGTGAGTTTTAATGAATTGAATCATTTACAGCGAGTTAAAAAATTAAATGGCTTCGCGGATAGCCCACGCTGCCTATAGGATTATGCGATAAACAGCCAGTGCAAGGTCATTATAACAGTCAGCACATCGGAATCTTTCACCTATAGGATTTTAATCTTTAAATTGACTTCGTTTAGCTTTTATAATAAAGTCGATGAATAGTCTTTCTGAATAATGCGTAATTTGTATGTGTTTTTACTAAGATCTTATAATCTCTTATTACAGCGAGTTAAAAAAAAAAAACTCAAAATACCTACGTCATAGCCTAAGTACGAAATAACTGGACCAGTCGGCAATTCTCTAGTCTTTCTGAATATGTAAGTTTGTATGTGTTGTTTATAGATACAATCTTATTTTTACAACGGCGAGTGTCCCATATTCTTAAACTGTACAGTACACTCATTTGAATTTTAATTTTGAATGATAAAAACTAGTTCCATTTGTACCTTCTCGGGAGAGCGGCCAGGAATCAAAAATTGCACCGCTTTACCGGGTTTACATTATTAAAACCCTCCCAAGAATGTCACCCCTTTTCACATTCCCGTAAATACGTATCATGACAAACATCAGATTACGTCGTCAAGTACGGTTACTAGCTTTGTAGTCCAATGAACGTCCGTTAAGAACTAAGGTGGGACTTTCATTTCGAATAAAAAATGTGACTTTTACATTCTTATTTTACATTCATGATATTGTTGCTAGAGTTTTAACCAGGTCGTTAAAGAAAATCAAGGACAATATACAGATTGACGAATCTTTCCTTTAGGAAACGCTGTTTTTTTTTTGGTTTCGTTAACTAATTATCTCCAAACCCACGAATAAAAAAAAAAAAAAAACAAACAAACAAACGCGTTACTAATTATGGAACAACCGAGTGTTTTCATCTTAGACGAAGCAGCCGACTGTCGCCCGCAGGAGATAAGTTAGCCAATAATTTGTAAGGGATCGATAATTATTTTCAAGAGTTTAAGTCTGAACAATATCCAGTTATGGAAACATTTTATTAAAAAAAAATCTATAATGTAAGTACGCGAGGAAACTTGTAAGTGCTTCTGGTCTTATCAAGAATCGAGTGTCATGCCCCGCCCTCCATGCATTACATCGTTAGCTATCAGAACGATTAGGCCACCCGAAAAAAAAAAGTTGAGTAAAATACACAACAACAAGCTAGAAACAGCCAGTGACCCAACAAATTATTGATTCAACATACAATGTTACAGCAGATATTCTCTCAGAATTTGACCTACCAAAATATAAATATTTATATGATTCTACTCTTTATTGTGAAGTCAATAAACCATTGCTGAAGTTTTATTAGTCCGGCAAACTTTCATTTACTGAATAAATGGGCTATGATTCATAAGAGATTTAATAGGTGGACATTTGGAACTTTAGTGGAAAATTTGAACCTGTTGTTAATTTAATATAAATTTACTAAATAAAAACTTAATATTTAAGCTGAGTGGGGAGGGCGATAGGGTACAGGAGGGTATAGCGGTCTTAGGCGGGTAGTTAATGGGGAACATATAAGAGCTAAATACATTTGGGAGGATCGAATCGCCGATTCAGAGCAGAAGGTTTCCCGATATGCGGGGACTCAATACAACAATAACTACGACGTGAACATCGGAGCACCAAGTGAAATACTCAAGCCAAGCATATCAACTACAGCAATCGAATCTCGTTAAGAAATCGTTTTTTTTTCATCCTGATAGGATTGGTGATTGGTCATGCACGATTAATAACATCCAACTGAAGCGAGGCGGACAACAAACACAAAAATGCCAGGGAGGGGGGATCCCAGATAATCAGGTCCACCAATAACAGGTCTTCAAAACAAATGGTTTTTTAAATAGCTAGGTACCACCCAGATTTTACCCCTGTGAATTTACCCCCCCCCCTAATTATTTAACAGCTATGACTTGCAATAAAATTAATATTTTCTTGAAACAAATTTTTCCAGTTGACCAGAAACGAAAAAAACATAAATAACTCCTTTGTGATTCTTTAACTTTTTCTCAAGGCTTTGACGGACACATCTACATGAAAAAATTATGATGTTGGACAAAAAACACAATGGTTTTCATTTATTGGGCTCAGCTGTTAATAATACAACGTGATAAAAAAGATTACGTAGGAAAACCAACGCTGGAAAGAACCAAGTTCACGGATACGAGTTTTTTAAAACTCTATTAGAGAAGTACAATTAATCAATCTGTAAATAAATAACACAATAATGATTCCGTTTTATGTACACGAACGAGCTGGCCTAAAAATCTTATCAATGGTGCGGTTCCCTATTAATCACTATCTGGATCCAGACGTTCCCAGCAGAAAATAGATCGACTATTTGCAATAACGGAAAGAACTTAAATTTCGATTCTACAGCTTCATTTTTAAAACCCTCAACACGTGCAATACAGACACTTTAAAATGTGAAAATGATCTGTCATGGTACAAAGAAATTTAAAAACAAACAATACCAAATATACAAACGAATACTTTTCATTTGTTGTATAATAATATGAAATAAATTTTAACACGTATAAAACAGGAAAAAACAAACCGGAAATATACAAATTCTCCGAATGGATTTTAGTTTCAAGAATATTTTCCTCTTCCCCCTCTCTAACTACTGTCTTCCACTTTCTTCTCCTCACTCCCTGGGGTTGATTCCAAATTCATTTTTAGTCCCGGTCATGGAACCGGCGGTACTTTAGCTAGTATATATATATATCATAAAGATATTATAATATATACTTAAAAGCTAACGGTGGTAAGAAAAAAAACAAGGATAATTCAGAAGAATAAAGGCTATAGCTGAAATGCAGGAAGGATATATAGCATTCTACTTTTGGGCGACAACGAAAGTTCAGTTCGAGTCTCGAACGCCGCCCAGGGAGGTAGCTGTACCGGTATAGCCACACTGCATGAAAAGGGAAACCTTGAAAAAATCACATGGCCTGTGGATAACTATTTGATCACTATAAATCTCCGCATGGATTAGGTTTAGGTACTATGTCTGAATAGGGGACTAATGCATGTCCACCGTTACGGGCGATATTAGCTAACCCTCGCGTTGTAGCAAAAACGTGTGAGGACTCAAAGTGGAAAATTCATTTTCCGGGTTCAGGAAAATGTAAGGCGATATTATTCCTTGTCTATATTTGAACAGCATGCTTCTGCCACGGTTTAGAGTTTGGCGAAACGAAAGTTCATACGGGTCTGAAACCCGGCAGAGGAGACTGTACGGTTTATAGCCCAGCCACTGGATAAAGGTGAACCTCTAACACGCCACGGTGCTGCGCGCGTCAATGACATATTATTATAATTATATAAAGACGAGAAGAAGAGAGGAGAAGAGGAGATGGGGCGAGGCGAGAGAGAGAGAAGAAGGACAGAGAGACAGAACAGAGACAAGAGTGAGAGGAAGAGAGATTGATAAAGGAAAATAGGATAAAAGAAAAGATAGATAACGAATAAGATAGATTAGAAAGGATAGATAAAATGATCAACTCAAATGATCGCTTATAACATCCTTCTTCAAGGGGGAGTGTGGTATATAGAAAAAAATTAGATAGATCTGGACAATTTAAAGGAAATGATAATGGTATCTAATAACAGTTTCAATCGCTGAAAATACCGAAGCAATTGAACTTGCACGTATAGTGTCAGCCAGTTCCCTCAAGGAGTTACTCTGCCTTACTTCATCAGGGGGGAATAAGATATCATTAATACGATCCCTAAAAAATGTTTCGGATGAAGATCTATGCAAAAAAATAATTGAAAGTATAAGATATTAAGAAGGTAGGTAGAAACATAGGAACGTTTATCCAAAATGAAGACTGATGAGGCATTAAAATTACCCCCAATAATGGTGGACGATGGCCCGTAAAACAGAGAAAAATTGCCAACCAAAGCAAACAGCGCATGAAGTGCAAATAAGTAAATGATAATAAAGAAAATTGATGGTTCAAGAAAATGGATAACTGTTGAACAACCTGAATCACAGGGTATCGTATAAACTAAAAACATAAAAAGATAATCATTTTCGATGGTATGTGTGGAGGGAGGGAGGTAGCAATATGGTAACTGGATTTAAGAGATATCTTATTAAATTGTGGGTGAAAAAGTTGGTGGTTCTCTCGGAGACTGCCGAGGTGATCGAACAAATTACAGATGGGATGCATTGAGCGAGGGGTAGTCCAAAAAACCCTTACCATGTCGACACAACAACACACACATCACATACAGCACACACACCCCACAACTCTCTCTCTGCTCTCTCTCCTCTCTCTCTCTCTCGTCTTTCTCTCTCTCTCTTCTCTGTCTCCTCTCTTATTTGATTGTGTGTCGATATAATATATTATAGTACAATATCAGATTATACTAGCTAAAAGTACCCGGTCATGGGGGGACCGGACTAAGATGAAATTGGAATCACCAGGAGTGAGAGAGAAAGTGGAAGACAGTAGTTTTAGGAGAAGGGAAGAGGAAAATAAATTCTTGAAACTAACAATCATTTGAGAATTTTGTATATTTTTCAGATTTTGTATTTTTTCTGTTTTTATAGTAAAATTAGTTCATTTATTTATACAACAAATTGAAAAGTATTCCGTTTGTATATTTGTTGTTACTTGTTTCAAATTTTGTACATGACAACAATTCACCATTTAGTTCTAATTGCATGTTGAGGTTAAAAGAAAGCTGGAGAACTCGAAAACTTTAAATTCTTCGTAATGCAATAATCTAATTTTTGCAAAACCTAAAATAAACGGTAAATTTTAAAAAATTAGGGACCACAATGAATCAGTTTAGGCCGATCTTGAATTAAAAACGGGGAAATTATTTTGTATTATTTATAATTAATTTGATATTCATGAATTTTAAAAAACTTCTTATCGTCACAACTTGTTTTTAGCTACGTTAAATTTTCAGTTGATTAAAAACAGTGCAACAAATTGAAAAAACGATTGTTTTTCAATTTCATAATTGATTCATTATCCCGTAAGCTGATAAAGAAAGTTAAAAAAATCAATTCAGGAGTTATTTTAATTGTTTTTTCTTTCAAATGGGAAAAACTATTTTTCAAGAAAATATTCACTTTTTTCTCAAGTTACATAGTGTTAAATATAGGCGGGGGGGTTAAATTTTCCACAGGGCGCGTAAATTTTGGTGGTACCTAGGTTATTTTAAAACAACATTGTTTAATTTAAAAAACGGTTGTTGGTGAAACCTGATTATCTAGGCACTCGCCCCCCCATTCTATTTTTTCCTTCAGTTGATTATTATCGATTACACCACCCCAATCTATAAGGATTTGACAAAAAAAAATTTCAAAAAAGTTCTTTATTAATTTGGAAAGTATTTCACGGGTGGCTCATTTCCCTTCGTATAAGTTTTATAGTAAATTGATTCCCCCCATATCGGAAAACCCGGCTTGAACGGAAACCCCAAAAAGTTATTTATTTATTTACCCATTAAATAACTTCCCCCCTAAACCCCTAAACCCCTTTACCCCCACCCCCTAGTTAAAAAATTAAGGTTTTATTACAAAAATTTATATTCAAAATTAAAAAGCATCAACTTTTCATAAAAGTTTCAAATGTGAACCTATTTGAAATCTCCTATTTTTAAACATTTGCCCCATATTTTTCAGAAACTGAAAAGTTTGCACTATAAACTCAGCGCATGTTTATTGACTTCACAATAAAGAGTAAAAATCATAAAATTAAAATTTAATTATCGTAAAGGGCAAATTCTGAGGAATATTGTTAAAAATTTATTTTTGAATAATTAATATTTAAATGTTGGTTGGGCTTAGTTGTTATTGTTTTTCATCAAACTTTCGGGTATTACTTAAACGAATCATGCAATTTTTAAAAAACAAAGGCTTTTACAATTTTTCGCGTACTATAAACATATAATTTTTTTTTAATGTTCCAATAAAACTGGATATCGTAAGATAAACTTTGAAATAAATTTCGTCTTACAAAATAAATTGAACTACTTATCTTCCAGTCAAGGGCCTTCGACTAAAAGATAAAAAAACACCGGATTTTGTTCCGTATTAGAAAGTAACCTTGTTTTTGTTTTTTTTTTATCACGTGGTTTGACGAAAAATATTAGTAACGAACCACAAAGAAAAAAACAGCTTTCATAAGGAAATTCGTCAATCTTATTTGTTATTTTTAACCCCTTAAACTCTAACAATAGAAAATTAATAAATAAATTAAAAAGAATTAAAAGTCATTTTAATTCGAATGAAAATCTTTAGCTTCAATTATATACAAAAATATGTAACCGTTACTTAACGGGACGTTAAAAACTGAATTTCATGATTATGTTATTTTACGATTAAATAACGTAGTATTTTTTTTTTA
This sequence comes from Doryteuthis pealeii, assembly GCA_023376005.1. Lineage (NCBI taxonomy): Eukaryota > Metazoa > Mollusca > Cephalopoda > Myopsida > Loliginidae > Doryteuthis > Doryteuthis pealeii. The sequence goes on from CM042168.1 coordinate 24,840,516, forward strand.
ATCGCGTGTAAAAAAAGAAATCTTATAAAAAACAACACATAACAAATATTACATATTCAGAAAGGAACATTTCGTCTATATTACTAAAGATATAAATATTTAAAACGATTTGATCCTCTAAATAGGTAAGAGATTTACGATAGGACTGATAATAAGACTGCACTGCTTTGTATCGCAATAATCATTAGGCGCAAGGCGTGGCTATCCGAAGCCATTTTTTAATTTTTTAACTCGCAATTGTTAAAAATAAATTGATTCAATTGATAAAAAAACTCACACAAATTACATATCTCTTGAAAAGAGTATATTTCTATATTCTTTCGAACGATATAAATTATTAAAGATTGGACCATAAAATAGGGGCCATAATTTCGGAGGGGCTGAACAGGCTTAGGACCTGCAAAACTTAATTCATCTAAATTCACACAACTTCGCTGCTGTATTATCGCTTTAACAATAACAAAGCAGAGGGGACATAATTAATTATCAGAGGAGGGGCTGATATACAGGGAGTTCCGCAAATGTAGTGATTTTTATGTTAATTAATCGATTAAATTTCCCTTAATCAGTAAAAAAATAATAACACAAATTTGGAGTTTCTTAGTAGAAAACGAATATCAATGATGTATGCAAAAGATTTTGAAATCTGAGTTGACCTCCCGTTTTTTTGTTATACGTCGGACACGTACATACCCAAAAATTTCTCTGTTTTTATATATTCTAAGATAGTATATAATATAATTATAATATATATATATTATATAATGATTGTGTGTGTGTGTGTGTGTGTGGATGTTGTGTGTGTGTCTGTATTTAGTGACGGACAGATAGATTCGGCATAAAGATTTACTATTCACTCTCTGACTCCTTCACTCTCTTCTCTCTCTTCTCTATATATACACTATATATTACTATATAATACTTTCTAAACTGCTAACGGTGGTGTAACAAAAAACCCCAGATAATTCAGAAAAATAAAGTATAGCCTGGAATGCACGGCAAGGATATATAGCATTTCTACTTTTTGGCGAACGGAAAAAGTTCATTCGAGTCTCCGAAACCCGCCCAGAGTTTGGGTGAACCATGAAACGCATGTCTTGTGGTATTTACTTATTTATTATATATATACTCCCATTGAATTTAAAATGGTTGCAGTTCTTCCGAAATAGGGAACTTCTAAATTGCAGAATTCAACGTATATAGCTAAACCCTTCGGCGTTTGTTGTACAAGAAACGTTTGATGACTCTAGTTGGAATTTCCATTTCCGCTTAGGAATTGTTAAGCGGGATTATTTATTTCTCCTATAATTTTGACAGCTGCTTCTGGGCCCGTACGGGTTAGAGGTTTGGCGAACGAAAGGTTCCATTTCGGGTCTTGAAAACCCGGGCCAGAGGTGAGCGGTTACGGTATAAAAGCCACACGTGATGAAAAGGTGAAACCTTGAAAACACGTTGTCTGTGGCATTACCTTATTTATATATTATAAAGAAGAGAGAGATAGAAGCGAAAGGACGAGAGAGAGGAGCGAGCAAGGAGAAGAGCACAGAGAACAGGACAGAAAGGAGACGAAGGAGAGACAGGAGGACCAGGAGCGAGAGAACAGAGACAGAGACAGAGAGAGAGGAGATTGACTAAGATAAATAGATACAAAGAAAGATAGATATCAATAGATAGATAGGGAAGCAATGGATAAACGAATTCAACTTCAAAGAGTCGCGTAATTAACAATCCTTTCTTCTAAGGGGAAAGAAGATTGGTTTATATATTAGAAAATTATAAAGAAATCTGGACAAAAAGGGAAATATAATGTATCTTAAAAAACAACCCAGGATTTCATTATCTTGAAAATTACGATATGCCAATCGACTGCACGTATATTGTCCACCAATGTTTTCCTCTCAAGGGAGTAAACTCTGCCTTATTCATTCAAAGGAAATAGATATTTTATTAATTACTGGATTCTTTAAAAACTCTCCGATTAATTCTATCCAAACAAAATATGAAAAAGTATTTAGAAGAATTACAGAGCTAAACATGTGGTACACGTTTTAAATCAAATGGGGACTTTAGAATAGGCCATATTAGAAAATAATACCCCCAAAAATGGGTTGAGATGGCCGTAAAAACCAAAAAATTGCCAAAACCAACAAAACAGATGAATGACAATTACATAAAATTGATTTTAATAAAAATTTATTGTTCAAAATTGATTAAACTCTTATGTAGAAATCCTGAATCACAGTCGTGTATCGTCATATAACGATTAAATAACTCATTTCAATGCTATGTGTGGGGGAGGAGAGGGGGGAGTCTTAAAGCAATATGTCTACTGATTTAGAATGAATCTTAATTTAAATGTGGTGGAAAAATGTTTGTAGTCTCTTCCCCGAGTGATCAAAATCAAACATTGGGGTGGGTTGCATATCGAAGCGAGAGTTGACTACTCCAATACTTACCATACCCACACCACCACCACACATACATAAACAACCCACACACACTCTCTTCTCTCTCTTTCTCCATCTTCTCTCTCTCTCTCGTGCTTCTCTCTTCTACTCTCGTCCTCTCTCTCCTCTGTGTTTTAGGATGGGAATTGTCGTATATAATATATATGTGAGTTTGTGCTATGTGTGGGTTGTATTATATACGGGAACAGATAGATGGGATAGATTTTACTATTCACTCTCCTGTCTCACTTCACCCCCTCCTCTCGTCTCCTCTCCTCTCTCTCTCTCTATCTATATATATATATATTTATACTATAATATATATATATATATATATATATATATACTATTATAATAATACATGCTTCTGTATGTATGTCTTTGGACAAACCAAAATAGATAGATAGACTAGATAGGAAATCAATAATTAATGTGGAGAACGAGGATCTAATTTTAATTGTTGAAATATATTCATTGAACATCTGCACTAAAACCTCCGGCCACTATAATAAGATTATAACAAACCAGAATATAAATTGTTAATTATATTTCCCTTTGATGGGACCATGTAGTTATTATTGGTATGTACAGATGATTTGGATTATTAAATGTGCTTGTGGTCTGGCCTCAGGTACAATTATACAACCAATCTGTGAAGATACTCTTATTGTTAATGTCCGAACAGCTTCTTTCCCACTTTGGTTGAGGTGGAGCAGGTGGGAGAATTTTCGGGTAAATTTCAATTATGTTCCACTTCAGTTAGCGACATTATAGTTCATTCATTCCCTGGAACAACAACCCTTCTGTAACGGTGCCCTGTTTCACAACCACCCACTTTGTGAAAAGGGGACAATTGTTGGGAACCATATCGTGTGCTTTGAAATTGGAATTAAGTAAGTTTTAAACAATATTGTTCATTTGCATTTGCACTACTTCTGAAAAAATTTTGAAAACTTAATAAAAAAACGAAATCTGCGAAAACAACGAAAAAACGCCATTTATTAGAGTGCCATTGCCGTACGTTATTGGGCAACTCTAAGGATCGGAGAACAATTACACATCTTGGTTAACAAATAAACAACAGTATTATGTATTATAATATAAACGTCAGTAGATAGAAAAAAAAGATGTATTCCTTGTTAGCGTTTTAACATAAATGTACTAATTCTTGACGCCCTGGGTATTTATTTTGAGGCTATTTAATAAAAAACAAATGTTGCATATCTTATTTGTTATTAGTATTATTTTACTGACCAAAATAAAAAAAATGGTTGCATCTTATTTGTTTATTAAGTTTATTATACACTGCAAAATAAAAGAAAAATGTTTTTGCATTTCTTATTTGTTATTTAGTTTTATTTATTGCAAAAATAAAAGTTTTGCACCTTATTTGTTAATTAAGTTTTATTTAACTGCAAATAAAAAATGTTTTGCATCCTTATTGATCGTTATTAGTTTATTAAAACTGCAAAAAAAATTTAACAAAATGTTTTGCATTCTTATTGTTATTAGGTTTTATTTACTTCGGCAAAAAAAAATAAAAAATTGTTTGTGCATTCTATTTGTGTTATTATTTAATTTAACTGAAAATAAAAAAAATTTCTTGCATACTTATTGTTTAAATTAGTTTAATTACTGCCCAAAAAAAAATGGTTTTTGCCATTTCTTATATTGTCATTCTAGTATATACTACTGGCCAAATAAAAAATGGAGTGTTTGGAATCTATTTGTTAATGTAGTTTATCTTACTGCAAAAAAATTAAAAGAAAAAAATGTCTTGCATCTTTATTTGTTATTAGTTTATTTACTGCAAAATTAAAAAAATGTTTTGCAATTCTTATTTGTTAATTAGTTTATCTTACTGCAAATAATAAAAATGTTTTGCCAATCTTATTTGTTATTTAGTTTATTACTGCAAAATTTAGGAAATGCTTTTGCATTCTTATTATTGTATATATTAGGTTTATTTACTGCAAAATAAAAAAAATCGTTTGTGCATCCTATTTGTTATTAGTTTGAGTTTACTGCAAATATAAAAAAATGCTTGGCATTCCTTATTTGTTACTTAGTTATTGTACGCAAAATAGAGACATGTTTGCATCTTATTTGTTATTGGTTTAATTTACTGCAAAAAATAAAAAAAAATGTTTCCGTGGGGCATCTTAATTGGTATTTAGTTATTACTGGGCCAAAATAAAAAATGTTTATGCTATCTTATATTGATATTAGTTATATTTACTGCAAGATAATAGAAACATCTTTTGCTATCTTATTGTATTAGTACTTTTACTGCAAAAATGAACAAAAATGGTTTTGATCTTATTTGTTTAATTAGTTTTATTTACTGCAAAAAAAAAATGTTTTTGCATCTATCTTGTTATTAGTTATTTACTGCAAAATAAAAAAATGTTTTGCATTTATTTGTTATTAGGTTTTATTTACTGCAAAAAAAAAATGTTGGCGTCTTATTTGTTATTTAGGTTCTTATTTACTGCAAAATAAAAAATGTTTTGTGCATTCTGTATTTGTTTTACGTTGTAATGTCACTGCAAAAAATAAAAAAATGTTTTGCATCTTGATTTGTTATTTAGGTTTATATTACTTGCAAAATAAAAAATGTTTTGCACTTCTTATTTGTTGTCTACCTCCAACGTTATATTAACCTTGGCAAAATAAACAAAAGTAAATTGTTTTGCGCCATGCTCTGAATTTTGTTTATTAGGTTTTATTTTACTTCTCAAAAAGTAAAAAAAACTGTACCTATGGCATCTTATTGTTATTAGTTTATTACTGCAAAATAAAAAAGGACCACATTTGGTCTGAACATCCTCAAGTAGTTATTAAATTCTTTCAGTTAGGGTGCCCTTTGTCTTTAATTGTATAGTATTTTACTGAATCTGGACCGGCCAACAAGTTGTTATTTCAAACAAAACATTATATCAAGAACACAACACAGGTTTACTTGAACAATGCATCCTCATGATCGCTATACAAAAAGATTAAGGGACAAATTTCGAAGCCAGGCCCTGCCACACAAACCATAATGTTTAATGTGTAGATTCGGCTTCTTTAATATTCTACATAACATAGGAAAAAACTATCATTAAACGGAGCTACGATGATCAAACAGCATCACGACACCACCCAAAGGTGACGGATACTTAGCAAATACAAAACGATAGATTCGATACAATAATGGTGTAGATATATATGCATATATGTGTAATATGTATCACTGGCAGATTGTGTATGTAATTCATATGCATATTAGGGTGTGTGTATGTATTCACTATGCATATATTGCATGCATATGTATGCCTAATGTATGCGTTGTGCATATTATGCGTGAACCTGCTGTACAAATGTATGTGCTGTATATCATGCCATATTAAAACTTTTTTTGAGAATTGGTTCCATCATCATGAAGCCAAGAACCTATATTCACAAAGTCCTGATGAAGGCTCGAAACGTTGGCTAATCGTCGGGACAAATAACATTCCAGTTTTCCATTAACATCCCGTGTTGTGTCCTACCTTTCTCCACTATATTTCGGATTAACCTCCTCTATATTACTCCATCTATTATATACGTATATTATATATATATATATATAGTATATATATATATATATTCTTTATGCTGCGTTTCTCTTAATCTATTATTATTTTCTCTCGTTTTACCTTCTATCATACAATAGAAGTTATTATCTATACACCAAACACACATCGAAATAAACACATTAGATAGTGTGATAGGACCTGGTTGGGTTGGTTTTGGTGGTTGTTTGACCGACTGGGTGTTTTTGGTTTACGCACACAAAACCATTGGGTCCTTTGTTATTGCGAAAAACGTTTTATTTCATTCTCTTTGATGGGCTAAAAAACTCAATTTGTTTACCGGGACCACGTTTTTTAAACTCATTTTCTTCTATTGACTGTTATAAGGTTGGACCTAAATCGCTTACTACAAATCTCGGGTCAGGAGTCGACCTGGGAGTACTGGTGATTTGGGGTTATTTATGGCGATAAGTTTTACTTTTATTCTTTCCTATTTTTGCGGTTAATTTTCCAAATTCTTTTAAACAGTATCTTCAACTCATTTTTTCTATTTTTACGCCATAATTAGGACCATAATAGGTACTACCACTTCCGGTCAGAGTGGACCTGGGCGAGTAATGGGTGGGAAGGATATTTATTCCAACATATCCCCTAGCTCCAACGAAAAATGACAACTTCACCATTTAGATAGGAGTTTAACATCATACCAGGGAACAGTAATGCCCTCAGGCCACTGCCTTTAGGCAACATATTATGAAAAAAATGGGTTGGGTTTGGCCTCATGGCATAAGTTGAAAATTAGGGGTTGGAACAAATCATAATAGGTGCTTTAGGGCTTGATGTGAGCCAGTCCCGATTGATCGGAGAGGAATTTCTCTATGACCAACCCGTCTAGTCTAAAAGTAAGGACCAGTGGTATGGTTGGTTGAATAAGAAACGGTAGCACCGTTTCAAGCCAGTGTTTGATAAGAAAAACGGAAGAAAGGCACCGTTTCGGCCATCTTTATTTGTGATAATAAAAAGGCGGGGAAAAGTATATTCCAACTAGTAACGTAACAACTGGATAGTGTATGTGTTGTTCCTTATTCGGGATAAGGCAAAGTTGGATATGTTGGCATGCCAATGTGGAATGCTCAGGAAATGGATTGTTGCATCCATGGATATCTCAGAATGGATTGTTGCATATGGCCATGGAATGGCTCAGAAATGGAATTGTTGCACTGCCATGGAATCTTCAGGAAATGGATTTTGCTTTTTGACCATGGGAATTGCTCAGAATGGATTGTTGCAGTGCCATGAATTCTCAGAATGGTTTGTTGCATGCCCATGGTAATTCTCAGAAATGGATGTTGGCATTGCCCATGGAATGCTCAGAAGGATTTGTTTGCATTGCCATGGATCTCAGAATGGATTTATGCATGCCATGAATTCTCAGACATGGACTTGTTGATGCCAAGGAATTCTCAGAATGGATTGCTTTGCCATTGCCAACTGGAATTCTTCAGAATTGATTTGTTGGCATTGCCATGGAAATTCTTTCAGAAATGGGGATTTGATTTGGCATTTTTGCCATGGAATTTTCTCAGATGGATTGTTCGCATGCCATTGGATGTCTCAGTAAGGGAAAGTCGATTTTTTGAAATTGCGCAAATGCACTCATAAATGATAGGTGCGAGAATTGAACATAATAAAATAAACGGACAACAAAAATTATTTTTTTCCAAATCGTTTACCGTTTTTTGAGGAAATTGTTTATAAGGGAAAAACATTTCAGCCGATTGGAACGTCTGAAGATAGGACATTTGAGGCGGATTTTTGGTTTTTTTTAATGGGGGGGGAGATAAGTGAAAGAATTACCGCATCTCCAAAAGGATTCTCCATAATTGTTGGAAGGAAAGAAAAAATGTTTAAATGTCATCTAATTAATTTTTTTCGATCAAAACATCTTAAATTCCTGATATTCAAATAAAAAATTGACTGATTATTGACAATGAAACAAGTATTCATCTCTAGAGATGAACATGGACATTGAGGAGAGAAGAAATATTTTTAAAATCAGAGAGAAATAAAACAGACCAAAAGGGCAGTTTTCCAACTGGAGGAACCTCTTGACAAAGAGGCTGTCAAACAATACAAAAACAAAAAAATCCAGCAGAGCATTAGCGAGGGTCAGGCGATAGGGCAGCAAACAAGATTCTTCATGTGTTGCTTCCTTTGACATCTTTGATATTTTCCACACAGACATCTTCAGTCAACAAACAACGGGAATTGAGAGTTTGAGCCAGAACAAAGTTTAAATGAACTTACAGTCTTTTAAAACTCAGATTATTTCAATGGGAAAACCTTATTAAGGTGATGTAATCTTCAAAACTTCGGGCCTGTAATTACTATTAGAAATCTACAGAAATAATAAGGTTTTTTTGATCCAAACCATTCACTTAAAAATTATCTCAATTTTCTAGACAAATTTAAACCATGGGGAAAAGGCAAAACTAAATGTAACCAGATATCAAGAAAAGCATTCTAGAACTATGGACAATTCTCATCCTGCACCATCTGCATGGAGTTAATTGTAAAGTGGATGAGATACTTTGCAAATACAAGGAAGTTACAGAGGAAAATGGTAAGAAAAAGATTTTTTAAAAGCAAGCTACCAGAGCGCCACTTAACATTCAAAAGAGAGATTGACACTTCAAGTAAATATCTCAGCCAACATAGGTGCAACTGATGTTCAAGCAGAGGATGTTGCTGTTGTTATAGAAGAGTACAACAGTGTAAATACTGACAAAGCAGTTCTGGTGGACAATACCAGTATAAAACACTGGTTGTGAAGCATAAATGGTGACAGCACTGGAGAAAAAACAAACTAAAAAGGAACATAAACATCATGACTGTTCACTTCATGAAAATAAACTTCCATTAAGATGTATCTTTAAAACAATTAATGAACTACATTAAACCCTAATACTTGCATTGTTCCTCTATGAAACTTTGTGGAAGTAATTACCATGATTTGCTCATGGTAAAATTTGAACTTATCGGTGGTCCTCTGAATGAATTTTATTTCCCTGCAGAGACAATGGATGATCCAAGTGGTGACCTACATTGTCATCAAAGGAAAAATATACTTAACAATTTAATTCTGTTGTTACATAATCTTATATAGTGCGGGAGGTTTTTAGTGCAATGTTCAATGAACAATGCAAATTTAAAACATTGAATATATTTTCCATTTATTGTATCTAATGAAAAATATCAATTTTATCTGCATTTATTATAGAAACTAGCAAATATATGCACCCTCCGGGTGCAAGTATTTAAGTTTTAATATAATAAAATATCATATTAAATTAGAAAGGCTAATGAAACTGAATAAGAATGTAGATAAAAAGATTTGGAACAGAGGGGGTATGATTGAAAAATAGAACAACTTTGAAACTAACTCTTCCATCATTTTCCATTACTCCCGTCTTTCATTGGTAAATTTTCCTAATTTAACTGTTTAATTAAAATAGGAAGTAAAGGATAATATTAGTTATTTCTTCTTGTTAAGGGATTTCTTCTAAGATTTATTGAAGAGATTTTTGCTCATATTCATTAAGATAAAATCAAACAATTAGAAATCAATAATACTAAGCATATATTTATTAAAATCAAATTTTTAAGATCAATATGCAAATAAGCCTTTCCATTCATACTGTAAACCTCTATTTTGTTGTATATATAAATACAATTGCATATGTATAGTATGTAGTTATGGTCAACATTATAAGTATTGTAAAACAATTTTATTAATAATTGAGGTATAAATAATAATAAAATCATGGTAAATGTGATGTAAATAACAAAGGGAATTGTGACATGTATAGTAATATAGTTTCTGTTACAGACAAACAAACCCACAATCTCCATTATAATAAGATAATGGAATTTTGTAGACAGTTTATCAGCAAAATCCTGCGGAAATGAGGTATTTGTGTACATTTTTGCTGACGATCTTTAAAATTAAATTCTCAAATGAGTTTTAAACTTAAGAATCTAATTTTTGAGGTCAGTTCTTATAACACCAAACCCCACCTTTCGCCTTGAAAGTTATATTGAATTTTCAAAAAGAGTGAAAAAGCAACCTGCCCTAATGAACAGCCCCTAATTTTTTGCTCTACTAGATTACCTCTTCAGCATCCAATGATATCCCTGTTGTAGGTGACTCACCTATGACACGAACATGGACTTACCCCAAAGGGTACTTGTGTGGCAGAGTAAAACTACTCAGTCGAGTAGTTCTAGAAACAGTCTTCGTGTATGCTGAACAAGGAAACCCTTCCATTGTATGTGATATGTATTGCTGAATACAATCTGTTCTCTACATTTTTATACCTGTGTTGAGTTACTATTTATTGACCCTTTAATAGGTCATAACAATCCCAAAAGAGAAAACATTCAAACACTTATTTATACTTCCAAAACTAATGTAATATAATAAAAATCGAAGTAATACCGTAAATAAACAATGTAGTCAAGACCTAGCTAATAGTTCCCATTCAAATGAAGAATCTACCCTAAACATTGAGAGTAAAGTCCCAGTGCTATTCGCAGAATTGCGTCCCGGTCTCTTGCCTTAAAATACGTTCGATGGTGATAGCTGAAAAAACAAACCGCTCTACGAATGAAGTCCCTAGCTGAAGCGGTGCATATTGTACAATTGCGATACCATAAAATAAAAGGTTTTTTTTAATTCTAATTAAAAAAAACCTGACATTTTTTTTATTAAGATATAAAAGAATATCTAAATATTCAGATTTTTTTATCGCATTGAAGGCGTTTTTATCGACAAATTATATTTTAGTGGTTTGAAGGCGCTAAAAGTAAGCCATACTTTTTATCGTAAGCTGTTTTTAAAGTGAGAGTCCTATTTTCAAGAAAACGTTGTCTTACCTGAACATTGCGTAGACCATTTACGACGGCGTCTAAGATGTGTTCCTCTTGTGCCTCCATTGCAGTCATAGCAATGCTTCTGTTCCCTATTTGCCATCTTTAGGATTCCAGCATATATACATACAGATCGGGGGTTTCCTTCATGTCTGAGCAGCTCCGACGATTCTTACAGGAACGAAGAGTGGCAATAACCCGGACAACCCCGTACAACACACAGAGTAACGGTCAATGTGAGCGGTACAACGGCCTTATTTGGAAAACTATTCAATTGGCTACTTCAACCCATAATTGCGCAATAAATAATTGGGAAAATCTTCTTCCAGCAGCCCAATATGCCACACGATCTTTATTATGTACGGCAACCAACGCCACCCCACACGAAAGATTTCTACTTTTCCAGCGTCGGATTTCAGCGGGGACCTCACTTCCCGCTTGGTCCTCTCAACCTGGTATGGTCCTCTTAAAACGCCACGTTCGCTATATCAAGCATGGCCCGTTGGTAGACGAAGTGGAATTGATAACCCTCAATACGCACTTATGCAACACCCGGGCGGAAGGCGAGCTAATGTCTCTCTTAGAGATCTGGCTCCAACCGGAGATGTAACCGATTCAAAAACTACCCTAAAGGAGAGACCTGCTCCCTCTAACAGTGAAACTCAACCGGGATACCACCATACCGGAACTGCTCCCGATACATTACCCTCGAATGATGATATAGCTTCCGCTACGCCTCCGTCAGACCTTTCAGAAGAATCAACATCTGAAGTACTGACACCATATGATCCTGCTGAGCAATCAATACCAGAGAAGCGTGTCCATCCAGAAACGGGTCTTGATGATCAATATTCAGACTCAGAGCGGCCTCATCCACAAAGAAGATATTTCAGGACGAAATATTTCAGCTCGAATAGGTGATCTCATGACGAGATATCTTTCTAGTTCGAATAACCCATTGCCAGACCATGAACTACCTAGGCGTTCACAAAGAACTCATAAAGAGCCCAGATATTTGAAAGATTTTCTATTATGAGTAAAGAAATACGTGGGTGAGAATGTACTAATAAATCTAATGTAATTATCTCCCCTTGGAAATCTGAGATGTATAACAGTAGAACTTTGATAACATCAGTCTGATCATAATCAGAGTAAAATGTAATATAACTTTTCTAATAGTCTAAGTACTGGTTCTGTTTTGACTACAGATACTTTAGGCATAACTTTATATTTTCAGAGATATTTTTGCAGTATATATATATATATATATATATATATATATATATATATAATATATATATATATATATATATATATAAAGGAAGGAAGAACTCAACACCGTAATTCCATAATAAATTTATTTCGACCAAAATTGGGGCCCATATAAATCCAAGTTGATTTAAACCCCGGCTCCCCAAATTTTCGTCTCATCAGATGAGTCTCAATTCACTTATGGACAAGCACATCACAAAAAAACCCAAAAAGCTGAATATTAAAAAAATATATGAATTCAAACAAAAACAAAAAATAAAAAATATTTTTAACAGTATAGGATTGTAACTATAGAAACAGGAAGTGAATGAGAAAAAAGAGATACATTTCAAGGTTGGCTTCTTAGCGTGTCCAGACAGACAAAAAAGTGACAAGACAGAAAAAAACAGAGTAGTATATTAAAATATAAATAGACAAGTAAATAAAAAATTTTTTTAAATTTAAACATTAGAGTATAATGATGTATAAAAGAAAATACTAGTTATGATATAAATAATAAAAATAAATTAATAGTAAGATGATAATATATATAATATATATATATATATATATATATTGCAAAAACATTCATACCTATATATATATATAATATATATATATATATATATAATATATATATATATATATATATATATAGGTATGAATCCATATATTCTCCCTCCAGCTATGGGTTAAATAGAAGGGCAGACTGAGCTCTTTAACCTTGGGTAGGTAACCAGTCTAGGAGAGGGATAACTAAAAATAATAATAAATTCCTGAGGTCAGTCGTTGATTGGGTTCGTGGCATTCCTTGATGCACCAATTCTTTCCTATCGACTGTGCCAAAAAGTGTGGAATGGTCCAACACAAGCCTTCACCACTATAAACAAATCACTGTGTTGGTTGTTCATTGGATGAACATTCATACGTCGAAAATCGACGAGAGAGTCCATATATATATATATATATATATAGTATTTGATAATTTGCTTGAGGCATTGTTAAGTATGTTATCATTTATTTATGTTAAGAAAGCAATTACAATGCGTATAAAAATGAAATAATGTTCAGTCTTATCGATTTCAAAGAAACTTTATCATCAGAGACATTTTCTGAAATGGAGGCGGCCTTGTGTTTTTTTTTTGTTTTTTTTGGGGGGGCGTTAAAACATGCGTCTCGTGGAGGTTTATATATATATATATATATATAATATATATATATATACATATATAAGAATAACTTAGGGATAACTTAATATTTTAAGGGAATTTAAGATGCAGGTATTGAAATAGGCAACTAGTTCTGAGTCTATTATTTATTTATTTATTTATCTATGAGAGGAGGTTTGGGTAATGTGGAGCTGATGGTAGGTTCAGACGCCAAAACAATCTCCTTGATCTAGTGCTAGTGAAGAGGAGATATACTCCCTCGCTGTCTGGCTGATGCCGACTTTAGGTCGCCCGGCAACTTTACTTACGGGTAATTCTATGTCACCCACCCCTTCAATTTTTCTGAAGTTTTGCCCAAGCGTGGATTATGATAAGGTTAGCCAATCCCCAAAATTTGAGCTTCTAATTTTAAAAATTGGCGGAGTTATGTCGATTTTTAGCTTTCCAAATTCCCACCATGTCGACTGGGGCGTTAGAATGCACCGACTGCACCTCTGCAGAAGGGTAAGACTCACCCAATGTGGCCACCTGTTGGCCGTGGGTGGCGACCCGTGATGCTTAAGGATAGAGCCCCGGTGGATGAGCAGTTCATGACATGCAATACTCCACTTTGGCCCTATCTTGGGTTAGACGGGCGGTCGGAGAGGCCCCCTCCGATCAATCGGCTGGTCACGTCAAGCCCTAGCATCTATATTATTTTCCCAACCCTATTGCCCTTATGGCAAGTCCCAACCCCTTTTTATCATATGGGTGCTAGAAGGCGGTGACTGAGGGTCTACATGTCCTGGGAATGACGTCAAACTCTGTCTGATGGTGAGGTTCCAGTTTTGGAGGTTTGGGTAATGTGGAGCACCCCTTCATCACCATTGCTCCCTGGTCAACTCTGACCCGGAGTGGTAGTACCTGTTAGGGTTCCATCTATGGTTGAATAGAAAAAATGTATTATAAAAAAATTGTATTATCCATTAAGAATTGATTTATTTCAAAACTTTATCGACATTAAATGACCCAATGAGGTTGATATGCCGTAAAACTAAACCAAACCAAACCAAACCAAACTTTCCAAATTTGGTGTGGTTGGGGAAAAATTGCGACTTTTTGTAACCTATTTTTGTCTGTAAAATGAGTTTCCCTACTACTAAAAATTGGGTTATATATATGTGAAATAATAATAGAATGGATTGACTTTTTTTACAGAGTTTTCGGATTCCTTTGACCAAAATGCCTTTAAAACCCAATTTTTGGTAGAAGGGAAGCTCTAGAACTCATTTTACAGACAGAAATAGATTACAAAAAATAATAGAAAGAAAAAATTGTCAAGATTCAGTGCCATATCGGGATATTCATCTTGCTAGGAAAAAATAAGGAATAATCAATAACTTAAAATGGGTTGACTCTAAGACTTTTTTTCATGGTGTTTTCGGTTCCTTGGAGAAAAATGCCTTTAAAACCCAATTTTTGGTAGTAGGGAAGCTCTAGAACTCATTTTACAGACAGAAATAGATTACAAAAAGTCACCATTTTTCGCCAACCCCACCAAATTTGGAGAGCTAAAAATCGACAAAACTCTGACAATTCCAGGAATTGGAAAGCTCAAATTTTGGGGATTATCTAATGTTAACATAGTGCGCACTTGTACAAAATTTCAAAAAATTGGCAGTGACAGTACCTGGTGGGTGACAATTTAAAATTTTTCTGGATGATTTGACATGGAATTACCCTGACTTTACTTATAGTTATTTAGTCTAAAGTAAAATGGCTATTATGATTTTCCGATTGTATATTGGTTTGGTTTGGTTTGGTTTGGTTTTGGTTTGGTTTGGTTTGGTTTCTTTCATGTTGTTATTTAATGCCAAAGCAATTCCCATAGAAGAACAGTAAATGGTACTTTAACCCATAGTTGGGGAGGATGGTTCATACCTTTCTTAAGGGTATTAGTCCATAGATGAACGTAATAGCCTGACTGGAGTCCGAACTTGCTTTCTACGGTGTCATGCTACATAATTCGTGGGTTGCTAACGAATTATGACTGTAGTGTACTTAAATTTAAATAACGGTATGGTAAATGGTAAGTTATCATTGACCGTTATAGGAATTAGTTGACAAAATTTCACCTTTCACTGATATAGCCGCTGATTTCTCATTGACTAAGGAAAGAGCGTATGAAGAAAACTGACTTATAGTAGTTAGAATTTGGCGGTTAGTCGAAGAGAGCAGACGTAAGGATCTTCTGTTCCCGGTAAGCCATCTTCTCACCGCGCGGTTAAACCCTTTTGGGCTTCGATTTTGATAAAGACGTCTGGAAAATACACTAATTCTTGCTTCATTATTTAAAAAAAACAAAGCGGATGAGCACAGACAACCAAGCCTAGCACAAAAGAAGCCGAATCAACCAGAGGAGTAAAACAACTCATAAGAAAATGGCCAATCGGCGAAATAGAACCTCATAAGAGCTCTCTCTTGTGTTATTACTAAACACTCCAAATGGCACAAGGCAAGATATCCCTCAGCACCCCAAGCTGGCGGCCAGACTCCAAACATCATAGAATTGCCAGCCAACTGAACAGCTGCTCAAAAACCAGGAATCCAGCTTTCTCCGATGTAGTACCGGTACAGAGATAAGTATACTGAATATTTCTTTACCCACACATCATTCCTCCATCAGAAGTAAGAGCTGTACCTAAACCAACGTGGA
Source organism: Doryteuthis pealeii (assembly GCA_023376005.1). Taxonomy (NCBI): domain Eukaryota; kingdom Metazoa; phylum Mollusca; class Cephalopoda; order Myopsida; family Loliginidae; genus Doryteuthis; species Doryteuthis pealeii. The sequence continues at coordinate 24,856,564 of CM042168.1, forward strand.
CACATCATCTCTCCATTCAGAAATGAGTGCCAGACGTAACGAAGCGTTGGCACGTCATCATCTCAGCCATTCCGACAAGGAGAGCATAGTGTTACATAATCTATATACTCGATATAAAAGAAGTATAGCCCTGTCGGTGGGCATTAGAATACACCGACTGCACCTCTACATAGGAGTAATACTCTCCCAACTGGGTCACCTGTTGGCCTTTGGTGACGACCCGTGATGCTTAAGGGCGGATTCCTTGTGGATGAGCAGTCCATAATAACATTCACCTTTACTTAAGCTAGACCGGCAGCCAGAGAACCCCCTCTGATCAACCGGCTGATCACGTCAAGTCCTAGCACCTATATGATTGTCCCAACCCTATTTCCCTTATGGCAAGCTCAACCCCTTTTTATCATATGGGTGCTAGAAGGCGGTGGTTGAGGGTCTTCATGTCCTAGGAATGACGTCAAACTCTGTCTGATGGTGAGGTTCCAGTTCTGGAGGTTTGGGGAATGTAGAGTACCCCTTCATCACCATTGCTCCTTGGTCCACTCTGACCCGGAGTGACAGTACTTGGTAGGGTTCCATCCACGAGTTAAATAGAAAAATGTGTTAATAAAAAGAATTGAGTATCCTTTAAAAATAACTTTATTTCAAAACTTTATCGGCATTAAATAACCCGCTGAGGTTGATATGCCGTAAAAACAAACCAAACCAAACGAAACAAAAGGGGTATACAACAGTCACAGTCAAACACGTTAGCTACTACGTCATGGAGATTCCCCCCACCACCACCACCACCACCAGTACTCTAAACCAGGGGTCCCCAACCTCATGGCCCACTTTGAAACCATAATTTTTTTGTGGCCCATGAAATATTATAATAGAAAAAATATTTCCATTTTACATAAGATATTTATTCAATCAAGATACAACCATATTGACGCACACACTTTATCTCAAGTATTTAAACTACATGTACTTTTCAGTTCCAATTTAACGACTATTTATTATCAATGTTTAATTTTGCAATTTTCCTATATAGAATTATGATATTTCCTTGGCCCACCTGAAATTTGCTGTGGCCCATTTTGGCCATAGGTTGGGAACCACTGCTCTAAACAATGCGATTAACCTTAGAATCTTAGAAGACAGATGATTCAACGCCCAAAACCGGTGATCCGAAAGTATTTCCTCTTCATTAATTATTCCACGCTTTGCGGTGATCGTCTCAAAATTCAAAAAGAGGGGGGTCAACGGCGAGAGAAACACGCCCAGGGGTACTTGTTCGGATATGGGGTCCAGGGATTAGAATCACTTCCGTTACATTCACTGACCTTTCTCTGGCTGTGGTTAATTCTACTAATAACAGAGCAGAGACGGATGGTTTGACTGGGGTCACTCAGCGGACAACTGCATCGATCTAATTACCCAACTGTAAATTCAATCATCATTGTGCATCCGTACAAGAGAGAGTGCCTCGGGCGGTCAATCGTGCCTGTCAATTCTTTTGTGCGCTGATGAGGCCGACGTGAAAGAGAGCTGCAAGGAAACTTATTTTATTGTCATTTTATTCTTGTTTTCGTCGCGAACATCAGTCTAAAGTGATGGAAGCCTCAAATGAAACATTTTTACCAGGGGGGGGAGTTGGGATTAAAATAACTTCTGTTATTCATTAAAATAATTTTTAAAGCTGCATCTCGGTTGAGCAATGGTTAGCACCCCATTGTCTAGCTGGTTATATAAGGCTAAAATTTAGATCTTAGAAAGTCGCATGATATGCAAGTATATATATATTATATATATAATTATATATATATATATACTAAATCTGAGCGAATCAACTTTTGGTTCCCTAGGGATTTTTTCCTATCTAGTTTAATGACACAAAACACATCCCAAAAATTTCTTACATTAGGATTAAATTTTGTTTGCAAAAAATTCCATTTCATTGGTTTTAATGAGTCGAAATTTGCAATTATGTCAAAAACACACCAGTCCCCAATATTCTTACTGCCTGTTTCTTTCCTCCTGTCTCTATATACATTTTGATTACCTACTTGTTAGTTGCGGAACTGTCCTTATACCAGCACCTGCTGATAATAAAAATATTGTTCGCTGCCTGCTTTTTGTTACAGCAATTTACAACGATACCAGCAGTGAAGTTTAATTTTAGTGAATAAATTTCGCAGTCTAAGCCGTTCATCTCGGAATTTATCGCCTATTTTTGGTCCAATCTTAAAAATGGTTGGAAAGAAAAGAAAATAATCTTTCTAAATATGTAATTTGTATACGTTTTTATCCATTGAATTATTTTTTTACAGAGAGTTAAAAAAAAAAAATTTGCTTCGGACAGCTGATAAGTATGATTTTTTTTCAAACTGAATTTTAACGAAAAATCAAATTCTTTTTATCGCCTATTAACGATTCAATCTTTTAAATATTTATATGGTTAGAAAGAAAAGAAAATAATCTTTCTAAATATGTAATTTGTATGAGTTTTTATCCATTGAATTATTTTTTTTACAGCGAGTTAAAAAAAATATATATATTTTGCTTCGGTCAGCCTAGAATTCGTAGTATTTTTTTTATAACTAAATTTAACGTAAAATCAAATCTTATTTATCGCATATTTCTGTTCCTATCTTTGGTTAGAAAGAAAAGAAAATATTTTTTCTAAATATGTAATTAGTATGTGTTTTCATACATTGAATTATTTTTTTACAGCGAATTAAATAACAAAATCAAATGAAAACATTTAACGATATTTTTTTTAATTAATTTTCCGTCGTTCGTCAATTATAAACAAAGCCTTTTTTATTTTCATAATCGCGTTAATTTAATTATTTTAATATTAGAAATTCAAATAAAAATCATGATATTAATGAAGAATAGAGCGCAAGAGATAATACCATTAGATTATCTAATACATTTCACGGAAATACCTGAAAACTTTGAGACACTCGAATAAGGTATGTAAGGTCGATTTTCCGTCGTTCGTCAATTGTAAACAAAGCCTTTTTATTTTCATAATCGCGTTAATTATTTACTTTGACTAGCAATATATGCACCCTCCGGGTGCAAGTATTTAAGTTTTAATGTAATAAAAATATGTATCAAATTAGAAATGCTAATGAAAAACTAAATAAGAAGCAGATAAAAATATTTTGAAACAGAGGGTGGGGGGCATAATAAAAAATAAAGAACAACTGAAACTTACTCTTTTCTCACTCCCGCTTTCATTGCTAAATTTTCCTCATTTAACTATCTAGTTAAAATAGGAAGTAAAAATAAAATTACTGTTATTTTTTCTTGTTAATGAATTTCTTTTAAGATTTATCCCTGAGATTTTAGATAATATTCATGAAGATAAAACCAAACAGTTAAAATCAATAATACTAAGCACATATTATTAAAATCACATTTTTAATATCAATATGCAAATTAGCCTTCCCATTCACACTGTAAACCGCTATTTTGTTGTATATATAAATACAATTACATGTTATTAGTACGTAGATATGGTCAACAGTATTAATAATGTAAAACAATTTTATTAAAACTGAAGGTTTAAAAGAATGAAATCATGGAGAATTTGACGTAAATAATTAAGGAATTGTGACTTGAGTTATAATATAGTTTCGGTTACAGACAGAAAAACACACAATCTCCATTATAATAGGATATTAGAAATACAAATAAAAATTGTGCACCTTCGGGAGTTTCCGTAATCTAATGTTATTTATTCGTAAAATACGATTCTATGATATCTATTGCGCGCTATTCTGTATTTTTACCAAAATCAGAACTGTAATTTGATATTCAACTCTTAAGCACATTCAAAAATTCTTTTTTTTTTTTAAGTATGTTTCATTTCTTTTTTATCTTTTTTTCATTTAGTTTTCTTTTCTTTTCGTAATGTTTTCAAGTCAGTGCACTTTTCGATTTAAAAAATAACATACTATACTTAGTATAGTATATTATTTTTGTCACATTGTTATCAAATTTATAGTATAGTATACTATACTAATTTGACATACGCTTTGATCAATAATGTTATTTTTATTTAGATTATTTATCGTTTTACATTAATTTGATTACTTCATTTAATTTTTTTTTCAAATATTAATTTGAAATTTAGCAAATTGCGTCATTTATATTTTATTTTAAAAATATAGTTAATCATTGAATTAAGATGTCTTACTATATCATTATGCGATGTCATTCCCTCAAATCTGACGAAAAGAAAATCCCTGACTCCACCAGGCCAGATTAAATTAAGATTTTTTTTACGTGGTGATTTTTATGGGTCTTCCTGCGAGGATCGAACTCGCTATTCAGTAGTAATAGATCTGCAAACGATTATTAAACCATGTTTTTAACTCCTACTCGGGCTTCTCCGGGTAGACACTGCTAGTATATATATATATATATATATATATATATTATATATAATATATATATGTGTGTGTGTGTGTGGTGTGTGTGTGTGTGTGTGTGTGTGTGTAAAAATGGAAAAAAGAATTGAATCCGACAATATGAGGAAAAATGAGTAAAGATTCGATTTCGAATATTTCCAAAAATCTCTGTTGTTTTCCCAACGAATTTTTTCATTCAAAACAAATGTTCACTCTGATGAAGGTCGATTCTTCTATGTGTGCGAATATTTTCACACACATAAACTGACCGAAGCACATGTGTAAGTGATATCGATTAATGTGATATCGATTAAATTCATTTTATCCATTTACATTCTTTCTTACTCATTTTTCCTCATATATATATATATATATATATATATATATTCTAAAATGCTCTAAATTGATGGAATAGTTTGTTATTCTAAGTCATGTTTGCCTGCACGTTAGATACATTATAAACCACTAGCGTTATTTTGCTTCACCTTAGCAACAAAAGCAAAACACTACTTTAGGCAATAACAATTAATAACATATACAGCCTTTAAACAACGATCAAGCATGGAAGGTTAGTTATAAATCTCTTCTATTTTTTTCACGTTTATTTCCCTATGATTTTTTTAAAACAGTTTTTGGCAACTTTCCGTCCACTAAGGACGATGGCGTAGTGTCTAAAATATCTTATTATAATGGAGATTGTGGGTTTGTCTGTCTGTAACCGAAACTATATTACTATACAAGTTACAATTCCCTTTGTTATTTACATCACATTTACCATGATTTTATTTTTATTTATACCTCAGTTATTAATAAAATTGTCTTACATTACTTATACTGTTGACCATATCTACATACTAAAACATACAATTGTATTTATATATACAACAAATAGCGGTTTACAGTATGAATGGGAAGGCTAATTTGCATATTGATCTTAAAAATTTGATTTAATAAATATATCTAGTATATTGATTTCTAATTGTTCGGTTTTATCTTAATGCATATGAGCAAAAATCTCTTCAATAAATCTTAAAAGAAATCCCTTAACAAGAAGAAATAACAATATTATTCTTACTTCCTATTTTAACTAATTAATTAGGAAAATGTACCAATGAAAGACGGGGAGTAACGGAAAATGATGGAAGAGTTAGTTTCAAAGTTGTTCTATTTTTCAATCATACCCCCTCTGTTCAAATCTTTATCTACATTCGTATTCCGTTTTCATTAGCCTTTTCTAATTTTAATATGATATTTTATTATATTAAAACTTAATACTTGTACCCGGAGGGTGCATATATTTTGCTAGTATATATAAAGATAATATATGAATGAATTATCTGCATCCGCAAACAAGTGGCTGTGCAGGCCAAATTCTTGAGTGACAGTCTTTGGTACACTGACTGCAAACAAACTATGATGCTTTCTGGGGCTGCTATTTTCTCTCTCTCTCTCTCTCTCTCTCTCTCTCTCTCTCTCTCTCTCTCTCTCTCTCTCTCTCTCTCTGGCACTTTGCTGTCGAGGCTGCTCTCCTCTCCACCACTCCTCTTTGTGCCTTGCTTAACGTTAAGGCACCAGGCCGCTCGATTTCTGCATCTACCTCCCATGTGTTTGTGTCAATGTGCATATCCTCATGTAATATATATATATAATATATATAATATATTATAATAATATATATGAATGTATATGGTGTATATGTATATATGTGTGTGTGAGTGTTGCATTTATATATATGTAGGTGTGTGTAATATATATATATATATATATATATAAGGTGTTGGCAAAAAAAAGATCAGATTTTTTGTACTTTTTGACACACCTTGTATTCTGAAAAAATTAAGGTTCCACTCATTGTTCATTCTATCTTAGTAAATACAGCTTCATCTCGATACTTTTATGACACGCCTTTATAAAAAATATATATAATATATATATATCAAGTATGATATTTGCTTTTTGAAGCCATAATATATATTATTTAATTTTTGAAGGCAAATACAATGCGTATATCGTATAGTTGATCCACAACATATACATAGATAGGTGTTAATTATAATTGAAAATAATCACGACAAGCAAACCGACGAATACCGCTGCGACGTGTGGAACACTGTACAGCTATTTCAACGTTATTAGGTCTCATCAGCAGTGTATACCACGATCTCCCCGCGACAGAGATCGAATCGGAGAAAACCAGAAGCAGAGTCAGAGACTCTATCTAACGCGTTTGCTTGTCGTGATTATTTCAAGTTATGATTATCAAATTCTATCTATGTATATGTTGTAGATGCAACTATACGATATACGCATTGTAATTGCCTTCAAAAATATAAATAATAATATATTATGCTTCAAAAGCAAATAATCAAATACTATATATATATATATATATATATAAGGCGTGTCATAAAAGTATCGAGATTGAAGCTGTATTTACTAAGATAGAAATGAACAATGAGTGGAACCTAATTTTTTTCAGAAACAAGGTGTGTCAAAAAGTACAAAAATCTCGATCTTTTTTGCCACACCTATATATATAATATATATATATATATATAACCACACACCTACATATATATATAAATGCACACCACTCACACACACATATAAACATATACACACATATACATTCATTATATATATATATATATATATATAATATACATGAGGATATGCCACATTGACACAAAACACATGGAGGTAGATGCAGAAAATCGAGCGCCTGGTGCCTTAACGTTAAGCAAGGCACAAAGAGGAGTGAGGTGAGAGGAGAGCAGCCTCAACAGCAAGATAGCCAGAGAGAGAGAGAGAGAGGAGAGGAGAGAGAGAGAGAGAGAGAGAGAGAGAGAGAGAGAGAGAGTAGCAGCCCCAGAAAGCATCATAGTTTGTTTGCAGTCAGTGTACCAAAGACTGTCACTCAAGAATTGGCCTGCACAGCCACTTGTTTGCGGATGCAGATAATTCATTCATATATTTATCTTTATATATACTAGCAAATATATGCACCCTCCGGGTACAAGTATTTAAGTTTTAATATAATAAAATATCATATTAAATTAGAAAGGCTAATGAAACGGAATAAGAATGTAGATAAAAAGATTTGGAACAGAGGGGGTATGATTGAAAAATAGAACAACTTTGAAACTAACTCTTCCATCATTTTCCGTTACTCCCGTCTTTCATTGGTGCATTTTCCTAATTAAATTAGTTAAAATAGGAAGTAAAGAATAATATTAGTTATTTCTTCTTGTTAAGGGATTTCTTTTAAGATTTATTGAAGAGATTTTTGCTCATATGCATTAAGATAAAACCGAACAATTAGAAATCAATAATACTAAGCATATAATTTTTAAGATCAATATGCAAATTAGCCTTCCCATTCATACTGTAAACCGCTATTTTGTTGTATATATAAATACAATTGTATGTTATTAGTATGTAGATATGGTCAACAGTATAAGTAATGTAAGACAATTTTATTAATAACTGAGGTATAAATAAAAAATAAAATCATGGTAAATGTGATGTAAATAACAAAGGGAATTGTAACTTGTATAGTAATATAGTTTTCAGTTACAGACAGACAAACCCACAATCTCCATTATAATAAGATATTTTAGACACTACGCCATCGTCCTTAGTGGACGGAAAGTTGCCAAAAACTGTTTTAAAAAAAATCATAGGGAAATAAACGTGAAAAAAAGAGATTTATAACTAACCTTCACTGCTTGATCCTTGTTTAAAGGCTGTATATGTTATTAATTATTATTGCCTAAAGTAGTGTTTTGCTTTTGTTGCTAAGGTGAAGCAAAATAACGCTAGTGTTTTATAATGTATCTAACGTGCAGGCAAACATGACTTAGAATAACAAACTATTCCATCAATTTAGAGCATTTTAGATATATATATATATATATATATATATATATATATATATATGAGGAAAAATGAATAAAGAAAAGAAATGTAAATGGATAAAATGAATTTAATCGATATCACATTAATCGATATCACTTACACATGTGCTTCGGTCAGTTTATGTGTGTGAAAATATTTCGCACACATAGAAGAATCGACCTTCATCAGAGTGAACATTTGTTTTGAATGAAAAAATTCGTTGGGAAAAACAACAGAGATTTTTGGAAATATTCGAAAATCGAATCTTTACTCATTTTTCCTCATATTGTCGGATTCAATTCCTTTTCACACACACACACACACACACACACACACACACACACACACACAACACATATATATATATATATATATATATATATATATATATATATATATATATATACTAGCAGTGTCTACCCGGAGAAGCCCGAGTAGGAGTTAAAAACATGGTTTAATAATCGTTTGCAGATCTATTACTACTGAATAGCGAGTTCGATCCTCGCAGGAAGACCCATAAAAATCACCACGTAAAAAAAAATCTTAATTTAATCTGGCCTGGTGGGAGGTCAGGGAATTTTCTTTTCGTCAGATTTGAGGGAATGACATCACATAATGATATAGTAAGACATCTTAATTCAATGATTAACTATATTTTTAAAATAAAATATAAATGACGCAATTTGCTAAATTTCAAATTAATATTTGAAAAAAAAAAAAGTAATCAAATTAATGTAAAACGATAAATAATCTAAATAAAAATAACATTATTGATCAAAGGTATGTCTATATTAGTATAGTATACTATACTATAAATTTGATAACAATGTGACAAAAATAATATTACTATACTAAGTATAGTATGTATTATTTTAAATCGAAAAGTGCACTTGAAAACATTACGAAAAGAAAAGAAAACTAAATGCAAAAAAAGATAAAAAAGAAATGAAATGTACTTAAAAAAAAAAAAAAGAATTTTTGAATGTGCTTAAGAGTTGAATATCAAATTACAGTTCTGATTTTGGTAAAAATACAGAATAGCGCGCAATAGATACCATAGAATCGTATTTTACGAATAAATAACATTAGATTACGGAAACTCCCGAAGGTGCACAATTTTATTTGTATTTCTAATATCCTATTATAATGGAGATTGTGTGTTTTTCTGTCTGTAACCGAAACTATATTATAACTCAAGTCACAATTCCCTTAATTATTTACGTCAAATTCTCCATGATTTCATTCTTTTAAACCTTCAGTTATTAATAAAAATTGTTTTACATTATTAATACTGTTGACCATATCTACGTACTAATAACATGTAATTGTATTTATATATACAACAAAATAGCGGTTTACAGTGTGAATGGGAAGGCTAATTTGCATATTGATATTAAAAATGTGATTTTAATAAATATGTGCTTAGTATTATTGATTTCTAACTGTTTGGTTTTATCTTCATGAATATTATCTAAAATCTCAGGGATAAATCTTAAAAGAAATTCATTAACAAGAAAAAATAACAGTAATTTTATTCTTTACTTCCTATTTTAACTAATAGTTAAATGAGGAAAATTTAGCAATGAAAGACGGGAGTGAGAAAAGAGTAAGTTTCAGTTGTTCTTTATTTTTTATTATGCCCCCCACCCTCTGTTTCAAATATTTGTATCTGCTTTCTTATTTAGTTTCATTAGCATTTCTAATTTGATACAATATTTTATTACATTAAAACTTAAATACTTGCACCCGGAGGGTGCATATATTTGCTAGTCAAAATAAATAAATTAAATTATGAAAAATAAAAAAGGCTTTGTTTACAATTGACGAACGACAGAAAATCGACCTTACATACCTATTCGAGTGTCTCAAAGTTTTCAGGTATTTCCGTGAAATGTATTAGATAATCTAATGGTATTATCTCTTGCGCTCTATTCTTCATTAATATCATGATTTTATTTGAATTTCTAATATTAAAATAATTAAATTAACGCGATTATGAAAAATAAAAAAGGCTTTGTTTATAATTGACGAACGACGGAAATTAATTAAAAAAAAATATCGTTAAATGTTTTCATTTGATTTGTTATTTAATTCGCTGTAAAAAAATAATTCAATGTATGAAAACACATACTAATTACATATTTAGAAAAAATATTTTCTTTTCTTTCTAACCAAAGATAGGAACAGAAATATGCGATAAATAAGATTTGATTTTACGTTAAAATTTAGTATAAAAAAAAAATACTACGAATTCTAGGCTGACCGAAGCAAAATATATATTTTTTTAACTCGCTGTAAAAAAATAATTCAATGGATAAAAACTCATACAAATTACATATTTAGAAAGATTATTTTCTTTTCTTTCTAACCATATAAATATTTAAAAGATTGAATCGTTAATAGGCGATAAAAAAGAATTTGATTTTTCGTTAAAATTCAGTTTGAAAAAAAATCATACTTATCAGCTGTCCGAAGCAAATTTTTTTTTTAACTCTCTGTAAAAAAATAATTCAATGGATAAAAACGTATACAAATTACATATTTAGAAAGATTATTTTCTTTTCTTTCCAACCATTTTTAAGATTGGACCAAAAATAGGCGATAAATTCCGAGATGAACGGCTTAGACTGCGAAATTTATTCACTAAAATTAAACTTCACTGCTGGTATCGTTGTAAATTGCTGTAACAAAAAGCAGGCAGCGAACAATATTTTTATTATCAGCAGGTGCTGGTATAAGGACAGTTCCGCAACTAACAAGTAGGTAATCAAAATGTATATAGAGACAGGAGGAAAGAAACAGGCAGTAAGAATATTGGGGGACTGGTGTGTTTTTGACATAATTGCAAATTTCGACTCATTAAAACCAAATGAAATGGAATTTTTTGCAAACAAAATTTAATCCTAATGTAAGAAATATTTTGGGATGTGTTTTGTGTCATTAAACTAGATAGGAAAAAATCCCTAGGGAACCAAAAGTTGATTCGCTCAGATTTAGTATACTATATATATATATATATATATATATATATATATATACTTGCATATCATGCGACTTTCTAAGATCTAAATTTTAGCCTTATATAACCAGCTAGACAATGGGTGCTAACCATTGCTCAACCGAGATGCAGCTTTAAAAATTATTTTAATGAATAACAGAAGTTATTTTAATCCCAACTCCCCACCCCTGGGTAAAAATGTTTCATTTGAGGCTTCCATCACTTTAGACTGATGTTCGCGACGAAAACAAGAATAAAATGACAATAAAATAAAGTTTCCTTGCAGCTCTCTTTCACGTCGGCCTCATCAGCGCACAAAAGAATTGACAGGCACGATTGACCGCCCGAGGCACTCTCTCTTGTACGGATGCACAATGATGATTGAATTTACAGTTGGGTAATTAGATCGATGCAGTTGTCCGCTGAGTGACCCCAGTCAAACCATCCGTCTCTGCTCTGTTATTAGTAGAATTAACCACAGCCAAGAGAAGGTCAGTGAATGTAACGGAAGTGATTCTAATCCCTGGACCCCATATCCGAACAAGTACCCCTGGGCGTGTTTCTCTCGCCGTTGACCCCCCCTCTTTTTGAATTTTGAGACGATCACCGCAAAGCGTGGAATAATTAATGAAGAGGAAATACTTTACGGATCACCGGTTTTGGGCGTTGAATCATCTGTCTTCTAAGATTCTAAGGTTAATCGCATTGTTTAGAGCAGTGGTTCCCAACCTATGGCCAAAATGGGCCACAGCAAATTTCAGGTGGGCCAAGGAAATATCATAATTCTATATAGGAAAATTGCAAAATTAAACATTGATAATAAATAGTCGTTAAATTGGAACTGAAAAGTACATGTAGTTTAAATACTTGAGATAAAGTGTGTGCGTCAATATGGTTGTATCTTGATTGAATAAATATCTTATGTAAAATGGAAATATTTTTTCTATTATAATAATTTCATGGGCCACAAAAAAAATTATGGTTTCAAAGTGGGCCATGAGGTTGGGGACCCCTGGTTTAGAGTACTGGTGGTGGGGGGGGGGGAATCTCCATGACGTAGTAGCTAACGTGTTTGACTGTGACTGTTGTATACCCCTTTTGTTTCGTTTGGTTTGGTTTGTTTTACGGCATATCAACCTCAGCGGGTTATTTAATGCCGATAAAGTTTTGAAATAAAGTTATTTTTAAAGGATACTCAATTCTTTTTATTAACACATTTTTCTATTTAACTCGTGGATGGAACCCTACCAAGTACTGTCACTCCGGGTCAGAGTGGACCAAGGAGCAATGGTGATGAAGGGGTACTCTACATTCCCCAAACCTCCAGAACTGGAACCTCACCATCAGACAGAGTTTGACGTCATTCCTAGGACATGAAGACCCTCAACCACCGCCTTCTAGCACCCATATGATAAAAAGGGGTTGAGCTTGCCATAAGGGAAATAGGGTTGGGACAATCATATAGGTGCTAGGACTTGACGTGATCAGCCGGTTGATCAGAGGGGGTTCTCTGGCTGCCGGTCTAGCTTAAGTAAAGGTGAAGTGTTATTATGGACTGCTCATCCACAATGAATCCGCCCTTAAGCATCACGGGTCGTCACCAAAGGCCAACAGGTGACCCAGTTGGGAGAGTATTACTCCTATGTAGAGGTGCAGTCGGTGTATTCTAATGCCCCACCGACAGGGCTATACTTCTTTTATATCGAGTATATAGATTATGTAACACTACGCTCTCCTTGTCGGAATGGCTGAGATGATGACGTGCCAACGCTTCGTTACGTCTGGCACTCATTTCTGAATGGAGAGATGATGTGTCCACGTTGGTTTAGGTACAGCTCTTACTTCTGATGGAGGAATGATGTGTGGGTAAAGAAATATTCAGTATACTTATCTCTGTACCGGTACTACATCGGAGAAAGCTGGATTCCTGGTTTTTGAGCAGCTGTTCAGTTGGCTGGCAATTCTATGATGTTTGGAGTCTGGACGCCAACTTGGGGTGCTGAGGGATATCTTGCCTTGTGCCATTTGGAGTGTTTAGTAATAACACAAGAGAGAGCTCTTATGAGGTTCTATTTCGCCGATTGGCCATTTTCTTATGAGTTGTTTTACTCCTCTGGTTGATTCGGCTTCTTTTGTGCTAGGCTTGGTTGTCTGTGCTCATCCGCTTTGTTTTTTTTTAAATAATGAAGCAAGAATTAGTGTATTTTCCAGACGTCTTTATCAAAATCGAAGCCCAAAAGGGTTTAACCGCGCGGTGAGAAGATGGCTTACCCGGGAACAGAAGATCCTTACGTCTGCTCTCTTCGACTAACCGCCAAATTCTAACTACTATAAGTCAGTTTTCTTCATACGCTCTTTCCTTAGTCAATGAGAAATTAGCGGCTATATCAGTGAAAGGTGAAATTTTGTCAACTAATTCCTATAACGGTCAATGATAACTTACCATTTACCATACCGTTATTTAAATTTAAGTACACTACAGTCATAATTCGTTAGCAACCCACGAATTATGTAGCATGACACCGTAGAAAGCAAGTTCGGACTCCAGTCAGGCTATTACGTTCATCTATGGACTAATACCCTTAAGAAAGGTATGAACCATCCTCCCCCAACTATGGGTTAAATAGTACCATTACTGTTCTTCTATGGGAATTGCTTTGGCATTAAATAACAACATGAAAGAAACCAAACCAAACCAAACCAAAACCAAACCAACCAAACCAAACCAAACCAATATACAATCGGAAAATCATAATAGCCATTTTACTTTAGACTAAATAACTATAAGTAAAGTCAGGGTAATTCCATGTCAAATCATCCAGAAAAAATTAAAATTGTCACCCACCAGGTACTGTCACTCCGCCAATTTTTGTGAAATTTTGTACAAGTGCGCACTATGTTAACATTAGATAATCCCCAAAATTTGAGCTTCCAATTCCTGGAATTGGCAGAGTTTTGTCGATTTTTAGCTCTCCAAATTTGGTGGGGTTGGCGAAAAATGGTGACTTTTTGTAATCTATTTCTGTCTGTAAAATGAGTTCTAGAGCTTCCCTACTACCAAAAATTGGGTTTTAAAGGCATTTTTCTCCAAGGAAACCGAAAACTCCATGAAAAAAAGTCTTAGAGTCAACCCATTTTAAGTTATTGATTATTCCTTATTTTTTCCTAGCAAGATGAATATCCCGATATGGCACTGAATCTTGACAATTTTTTCTTTCTATTATTTTTTGTAATCTATTTCTGTCTGTAAAATGAGTTCTAGAGCTTCCCTACTACCAAAAATTGGGTTTTAAAGGCATTTTGGTCAAAGGAATCCGAAAACTCTGTAAAAAAAGTCAATCCATTATATTATTATTTCACATATATATAACCCAATTTTTAGTAGTAGGGAAACTCATTTTACAGACAAAAATAGGTTACAAAAAGTCGCCATTTTTCCCCAACCACACCAAATTTGGAAAGTTTGGTTTGGTTTGGTTTGGTTTAGTTTTACGGCATATCAACCTCATTGGGTCATTTAATGTCGATAAAGTTTTGAAATAAATCAATTCTTAATGGATAATACAATTTTTTTATAAATACATTTTTCTATTCAACCCATAGATGGAACCCTAACAGGTACTACCACTCCGGGTCAGAGTGACCAGGGAGCAATGGTGATGAAGGGGTGCTCCACATTCCCCAAACCTCCAAAACTGGAAGCTCACCATCAGACAGAGTTTGACGTCATTCCCAGGACATGTAGACCCTCAGTCATCGCCTTCTAGCACCCATATGATAAAAAGGGGTTGGGACTTGCCATAAGGGCAATAGGGTTGGGAAAATAATATAGATGCTAGGGCTTGACGTGACCAGCCGGTTGATCGGAGGGGGCCTCTCCGACCGCCCGTCTAACCCAAGATAGGGCCAAAGTGGAGTATTGCAAGTCATGAACTGCTCATCCACCTGGGCTCTATCCTTAAGCATCACGGGTTGCCACCCGCGGCCAACAGGTGGCCACATTGGGTGAGTCTTGCCCCTCTGCAGAGGTGCAGTCGGTGCATTCTAACGCCCCAGTCGACATGGTGGAATTTGGAAAGCTAAAAATCGACATAACTCCGCCAATTTTTAAAATTAGAAGCTCAAATTTTGGGGATTGGCTAACCTTATCATAATCCACGCTTGGACAAAACTTCAGAAAAATTGAAGGGGTGGGTGACATAGAATTACCCATAAGTAAAGTTGCCGGGCGACCCAAAGTCGGCATCAGCCAGACAGCGAGGGAGTCTATCTCCTCTTCACTAGCACTAGATCAAGGAGATTGTTTTGGCGTCTGAACCTACCATCAGCTCCACATTACCCAAACCTCCTCTCATAGATAAATAAATAAATAAATAATAGACTCAGAACTAATTGCCTCATAGATAAATAAATAAATAAATAGATAATAAACTCAGAACTAGTTGCCTATTTCAATACCTGCATCTTAAAATCCCTTAAAATATTAAGTTATCCCTAAGTTATTCTTATATATATATATATATATATATATATATATATATATATATATATATATACAGTCCCTGTGCTACTCATTGTTGCATAGCCCTTCTTCGCTACTGTGAATCGTATACGTTGCTGGCATACTGCTTAATGAAATCACAAAGCATGCTGTATGTAGTAGAAGATTTTACTTTTTATTTAATTCCCTCGTGGTGCGTGTGAGTGACGAGCGTTGACAATGGGAATTACTACTACTACTACTGTTAAGATCTGAGGCAAAGAGGGGTGGACGAACCTCACTGACCGCTGGCAGCGATGGTGCGTGACCGCGGTCACGCCGGTCACGCCGGTCACGTACGTTCTCGTCGGCTGTCTCTCATCTGACTGACTGTCCCTACTGACTGTTGACTGTCTTTTGTATCTCTCAAACGCCTACACGTTTTCTTCTTTCTCTTCGTCCCTCAGCCGGAAGTCCTTACTTCCCTTTCCAGTCTCTTTGTTCAATTTTCCTTTGTCTTTTCGAACTTCCCGCGCAAAACAAATTGAAACAATAGTCAATCAGCAACACTCATACGCTGAGTTGAGGAGGGCCGGTATTGAATTCGGAACCTTGAGGTTCCAAGTCGGATACTCTATCGACTGAGCAAAACGAGCCCTAGACACTGAATAAGTCTATGGATTACAGCTGACTAAAACTTGTAGAAATGCATTTCATACCAGTTTCAATCTAATTTACCTTCCACGAATTCCGCTTATGGTTAGTTCGTCCCTTCTGTGAACTTCATTGATTTTATCTATTCTAACTTACCACTATAAGGGGTTCACCGAGTATTATCTCGGGTTCTTATAAAACATTGGGTTACCTGAAGGATATAATACCCAATGTAACACTTCGGTTAGGAAAAACGACAAACACGTAGTTACGTTTAAAAAGCTTTAATATAACATGTATATAGGAATGAAGTTCCCCAGACTATGAAATGTCACAAGAGTCCCAACAACACAGTAATGTTCATTTACAAAATAGGTGGAAACCACTTACTGTGAGCAGTGTCGTGTCTGTGGCGTCTGGCATGCACCATAGTGTCTGCTGGGAGAAGTGACGAGCACGTCCAGGCTTGTTCAGTGGTATCAGAAGAAGATGGTTCCCTCCTTGGGTTCCTGTGTCACGTGACCACACTAGGGTCTCCAGACACAGGAGATTTACCAAAACCCTCAGAAAAGGGAGACTGCCCTTACACCACCTTCTATGCTCTTACTAACCTGATGACCGGCCATTACACAATGAACCAGTTGTATTTCCCCCTCTCATAGATAAATAAATAAATAAATAATAGACTCAGAACTAGTTGCCTATTTCAATACCTGCATCTTAAATTCCCTTAAAATATTAAGTTATCCCTAAGTTATTCTTATATATAATATATATATATATATATATATATAATATATATATATAAACCTCCACGAGACGCATGTTTGTAACGCCCCCCAAAAAAAAAAAAAAAAAACAAAAAAAAAAAACACAAGGCCGCCTCCATTTCAGAAAATGTCTCTGATGATAAAGTTTCTTTGAAATCGATAAGACTGAACATTATTTCATTTTTATACGCATTGTAATTGCTTTCTTAACATAAATAAATGATAACATACTTAACAATGCCTCAAGCAAATTATCAAATACTATATATATATATATATATATATATATATATATAATATATATATATGGACTCTCTCGTCGATTTTCGACGTATGAATGTTCATCCAATGAACAACCAACACAGTGATTTGTTTATAGTGGTGAAGGCTTGTGTTGGACCATTCCACACTTTTTGGCACAGTCGATAGGAAAGAATTGGTGCATCAAGGAATGCCACGAACCCAATCAACGACTGACCTCAGGAATTTATTATTATTTTTAGTTATCCCTCTCCTAGACTGGTTACCTACCCAAGGTTAAAGAGTTCAGTCTGCCCTTCTATTTAACCCATAGCTGGAGGGAGAATATATGGATTCATACCTATATATATATATATATATATATATATATATAATATGTATGAATGTTTTGCAATATATATATATATATATATATATATATATATATATATTGCAAAAACATTCATACATATATATATATATATAATATATATATATATATATATATATATATATATTTATTATCATCTTACTATTAATTTATTTTTATTATTTATATCATAACTAGTATTTTTTTTTATACATCATTATACTCTAATGTTTAAATTTAAAAAAAATTTTTTTATTTACTTGTCTATTTATATTTTAATATACTACTCTGTTTTTTCTGTCTTGTCACTTTTTTGTCTGTCTGGACACGCTAAGAAGCCAACCTTGAAATGTATCTCTTTTTTCTCATTCACTTCCTGTTTCTATAGTTACAATCCTATACTGTTAAAAATATTTTTTATTTTTGTTTTTGTTTGAATTCATATATTTTTTTAATATTCAGCTTTTTGGGTTTTTTTGTGACATAAGTGAATTGAGACTCATCTGATGAGACGAAAATTTGGGGAGCCGGGGTTTAAATCAACTTGGATTTATATGGGCCCCAATTTTGGTCGAAATAAATTTATTATGGAATTACGGTGTTGAGTTCTTCCTTCCTATATATATATATATATATATATATATATATATATATATATACTGCAAAAATATCTCTGAAAATATAAAGTTATGCCTAAAGTATCTGTAAAAAAATTTTTATTTACTTGTCTATTTATATTTTAATATACTACTCTGTTTTTTCTGTCTTGTCACTTTTTTGTCTGTCTGGACACGCTAAGAAGCCAACCTTGAAATGTATCTCTTTTTTCTCATTCACTTCCTGTTTCTATAGTTACAATCCTATACTGTTAAAAATATTTTTTATTTTTTGTTTGTTTGAATTCATATATTTTTTAATATTCAGCTTTTTGGGTTTTTTTGTGATGTGCTTGTCCATAAGTGAATTGAGACTCATCTGATGAGACGAAAATTTGGGGAGCCGGGGTTTAAATCAACTTGGATTTATATGGGCCCCAATTTTGGTCGAAATAAATTTATTATGGAATTACGGTGTTGAGTTCTTCCTTCCTTTATATATATATATATATATATATATATATATATATATATAATATATATATATATATATATATATATACTGCAAAAATATCTCTGAAAATATAAAGTTATGCCTAAAGTATCTGTAGTCAAAACAGAACCAGTACTTAGACTATTAGAAAAGTTATATTACATTTTACTCTGATTATGATCAGACTGATGTTATCAAAGTTCTACTGTTATACATCTCAGATTTCCAAGGGGAGATAATTACATTAGATTTATTAGTACATTCTCGCCCACGTATTTCTTTACTCATAATAGAAAATCTTTCAAATATCTGGGCTCTTTATGAGTTCTTTGTGAACGCCTAGGTAGTTCATGGCCTGGCAATGGGTTATTCGAACTAGAAAGATATCTCGTCATGAGATCGCCTATTCGAGCTGAAATATTTCGTCCTGAAATATCTTCTTTGTGGATGAGGCCGCTCTGAGTCTGAATATTGATCATCAAGACCCGTTTCTGGATGGACACGCTTCTCTGGTATTGATCGCTCAGCAGGATCATATGGTGTCAGTACTTCAGATGTTGATTCTTCTGAAAGGTCTGACGGAGGCGTAGCGGAAGCTATATCATCATTCGAGGGTAATGTATCGGGAGCAGTTCCGGTATGGTGGTATCCCGGTTGAGTTTCACTGTTAGAGGGAGCAGGTCTCTCCTTTAGGGTAGTTTTTGAATCGGTTACATCTCCGGTTGGAGCCAGATCTCTAAGAGAGACATTAGCTCGCCTTCCGCCCGGGTGTTGCATAAGTGCGTACTGAGGGTTATCAATTCCACTTCGTCTACCAACGGGCCATGCTTGATATTGCGAACGTGGCGTTTTAAGAGGACCATACCAGGTTGAGAGGACCAAGCGGGAAGTGAGGTCTCCGCTGAAATCCGACGCTGGAAAAGTAGAAATCTTTCGTGTGGGGTGGCGTTGGTTGCCGTACATAATAAAGATCGTATGGCATATTGGGCTGCTGGAAGAAGATTTTCCCAATTATTTATTGCGCAATTATGGGTTGAAGTAGCCAATTGAATAGTTTTCCAAATAAGGCCGTTGTACCGCTCACATTGACCGTTACTCTGTGTGTTCTACGGGGTTGTCCGGGTTATTGCCACTCTTCATTCCTGTAAGAATCGTCGGAGCTGCTCAGACATGAAGGAAACCCCCGATCTGTATGTATATATGCTGGAATCCTAAAGATGGCAAATAGGGAACGGAAGCATTGCTATGACTGCAATGGAGGCACAAGAGGAACACATCTTAGACGCCGTCGTAAATGGTCAACGCAATGTTCAGGTAAGACAACGTTTTCTTGAAAATAGGACTCTCACTTTAAAAACAGCTTACGAACGAGCATATACGTACGAACTTGCCATACAGCAGTCCGATAAAAAGTATGGCTTACTTTTAGCGCCTTCAAACCACTAAAATATAATTTGTCGATAAAAACGCCTTCAATGCGATAAAAAAAATCTGAATATTTAGATATTCTTTTATATCTTAATAAAAAAAATGTCAGGTCATTTCTAATTAAAAAAAAAACTTTTATTTTATGGTATCGCAATTGTACAATATGCACCGCTTCAGCTAGGGACTTCATTCGTAGAGCGGTTTGTTTTTTCAGCTATCACCACCGAACGAATTTTAAGGCAAGAGACCGGGACGCAATTCTGCGAATAGCACTGGGACTTTACTCTCAATGTTTAGGGTAGATTCTTCATTTGAATGGGAACTATTAGCTAGGTCTTGACTACATTGTTTATTTACGGTATTACTTCGATTTTTATTATATTACAGTAGTTTTGGAAGTATAAATAAGTGTTTGAATGTTTTCTCTTTTGGGATTGTTATGACCTATTAAAGGGTCAATAAATAGTAACTCAACACAGGTATAAAAATGTAGAGAACAGACTGTATTCAGCAATACATATCACATACAATGGAAGGGTTTCCTTGATCAGCATACACGAAGACTGTTTCTAGAACTACTCGACTGAGTAGTTTTACTCTGCCACATAAGTACCCTTTGGGTAAGTCCATGTTCGTGTCATAGGTGAGTCACCTACAACAGGGATATCATTGGATGCTGAAGAAGGTAATCTAGTAGAGCAAAAAATTAGGGGTTGTTCATTAGGGCAGGTTGCTTTTTCACTCTTTTTGAAAATTCAATATAACTTTCGAGGCGAAAAGTGGGGTTTGGTGTTATAAGAACTGACCTAAAAAATTAGATTCTTAAGTTTAAAACTCATTTGAGAATTTAATTTTAAAGATCGTCAGCAAAAATGTACACAAATACCTCATTTCCGCAGGATTTTGCTGATAAACTGTCTACAAAATTCCATTATCTTATTATAATGGAGATTGTGGGTTTGTTTGTCTGTAACCGAAACTATATTACTATACATGTCACAATTCCCTTTGTTATTTACATCACATTTACCATGATTTTATTATTATTTATACCTCAATTATTAATAAAATTGTTTTACAATACTTATAATGTTGACCATAACTACATACTATACATATGCAATTGTATTTATATATACTACAAAATAGAGATTTACAGTATGAATGGAAAGGCTTATTTGCATATTGATCTTAAAAAATTGATTTTAATAAATATATGCTTAGTATTATTGATTTCTAATTGTTTGATTTTATCTTAATGAATATGAGCAAAAATCTCTTCAATAAATCTTAGAAGAAATCCCTTAACAAGAAGAAATAACTAATATTATCCTTTACTTCCTATTTTAACTAAACAGTTAAATTAGGAAAATTTACCAATGAAAGACGGGAGTAATGGAAAATGATGGAAGAGTTAGTTTCAAAGTTGTTCTATTTTTCAATCATACCCCTCTGTTCCAAATCTTTTATCTACATTCTTATTCAGTTTCATTAGCCTTTCTAATTTAATATGATATTTTATTATATTAAAACTTAAATACTTGCACCCGGAGGGTGCATATATTTGCTAGTTTCTATAATAAATGCAGATAAAATTGATATTTTTCATTAGATACAATAAATGGAAAATATATTCAATGTTTTAAATTTGCATTGTTCATTGAACATTGCACTAAAACCTCCCGCACTATATAAGATTATGTAACAACAGAATTAAATTGTTAAGTATATTTTCCTTTTGATGACAATGTAGGTCACCACTTGGATCATCCATTGTCTCTGCAGGGAAATAAAATTCATTCAGAGGACCACCGATAAGTTCAAATTTTACCATGAGCAAATCATGGTAATTACTTCCACAAAGTTTCATAGAGGAACAATGCAAGTATTAGGGTTTAATGTAGTTCCATTAATTGTTTTAAAGATACATCTTAATGGAAGTTTATTTTCATGAAGTGAACAGTCAATGATGTTTATGTTCCTTTTTAGTTTTTTTTTTCTCCAGTGCTGTCACCATTTATGCTTCACAACCAGTGTTTATACTGGTATTGTCCACCAGAACTGCTTTGTCAGTATTTACACTGTTGTACTCTTCTATAACAACAGCAACATCCTCTGCTTGAACATCAGTTGCACCTATGTTGGCTGAGATATTTACTTGAAGTGTCAATCTCTCTTTTGAATGTTAAGTGGCGCTCTGGTAGCTTGCTTTTAAAAATCTTTTTCGTTACCATTTTCCTCTGTAACTTCCTTGTATTGCAAAGTATACTCATCCACTTTACAATTAACTCCAATGCAGATGAGATTGTCATAGTTCTAGATATGCTTCTGATATCTGGTTACTTTTAGTTTTGCCTTTCCCCATTTTAGATTTGTCTAGAATAATGAATTTTAAGTGAATGTTTGGATCAAGAAAACCTATATTCTGTAGATCTAATAGTAATACAGGCCCGAAAGTTTGAAGATACATCACCCCTAATAAGATCCATGAAATATCTGAGTTTTAAAAGACTGTAAGTTGCCTTAAACTTTGTCCCTGGCTCAAAACTCTCATTCGTTGTTTGTTCACTGGAAGATTCTGTGGAAAAATATCAGATGTCAAGGAAGCAACACATGAAGAATCTTGTTGCTGCCTATCTGACCTCTATGCTTCTGCTGATTTTTGTTTTTGTATTGTTTGACAGCCTCTTTGTCAAGAGGTCCCAGTTGGAAACTGCCTTTTGGTCCTGTTTTTTCTCTCTGATTTTTAAAAATATTCTCTCTCTTCAATGTCCATTTCATCTCTAGAAATGAATATTGTTTCATTGTCAATAATCATCATATTTTTATTTGAATTATCAATTAAGATGTTTTGATCGAAAAAAAATTATTAGATGACATTTAAACATTTTTCTTTCTCCAACATTATGGAATCTTTTGAGTGCGGTAATTCTTTCACTTATCTCCCTCATTACATCGCTCATGTCTATCTCAGACGTTCCATCGCTGAAATTTTCAGCCTTTAAACTAATTTCCTCAAAAAACGGTAACGATTTGGAAAAAAATATTTTGTGTCGTTATTTATTATGTCAATCTCCCACTATCATTATGAGTGCATTTGCGCAATTTCAAAATCGACTTTCCTTACTGAGCATTCCATAGCATGCAACAATCCATTCTGAGCATTCCATGGCATGCAACAATCCATTCTGAGAATTCCATGGCATGCAACAATCCATTCTGAGCATTCCATGGCATGCAACAATCCATTCTGAGAATTCCATGGCATGCAACAATCCAGCTTGCTTATCGAATAAGGAACACAACAACTAGTCCAGTTGTACGTTATCTAGTGGAATAACTACTTCCGCCTTTTTATTATCACAAATAAAAGATGGCCGAAACGGTGCTTCCGTTTCTTATCAAACACTGGCTGAAACGGTGCTACCGTTTCTTATTAACCAACATACCACTGTCCTTACTTAGACTAGACGGGTGGTCATAGAGATCCTCTCCGATCAATCGGCTGGTCACATCAAGCCCTAGCACCTATATGATTGTTCCAACCCTATTTCACTTATGCCAAACCCAACCATTTTTCATATATGTGCTAGAAGGCAGTGGCTGAGGGCATTACTGGCCTGGGTATGATGTTAAACTCTATCTAATGGTGAAGTGTCATTTCTGGAGCTAGGGAATGTGGAATATCCCTTCATCCCTATTACTCCCAGGTCCACTCTGGCCCGGAATGGTAGTACCTATTATGGTCCTAATTATGGCGTAAATAGAAAAAATGAGTTGAAGATACTGTTTAAAAAATTTGAATACCCAAAAAGAAAGAATAAAAGAAAACTTATTCGGCATAAAATAACCCAATCACCAGTACTCCCAGGTCGACTCTGACCGAGATTTGTAGTAGCTATTAGGGTCCCACCTATACGGTGAATAGAAGAAAATGAGTTTAAAAAACGTGTCGTAAACAATTGAGTAGCCATCAAGAATGAATAAAACGTTTTCGGCATAAAAGGACCAATGGTTTGATGTGCCGTAAAACAAAACACCCAGTCGGTCAACCAACCAACCAACCAACCAACAGTCTCTATCCTATCTATGTGTTTATTTCGATGTGTGTTTGTGTATAGATATAACTTCTATGTATGATAGATAGGTAAACAGAGAAAATAAATAATAGAATTAAAGAACAAGCACATAAAGATATATATATATATATATATATATATATATATATGGGAGAAATATGAGGAGGTTAATCCGACAATATGTGGAGAAAGGTAGACAAACACGGGATGTTATGGAAACTGGATGTTTATTGCCGACGATGCAACGTTTCGGACCTTCATCAGGACTTGAATATAGTTCTTGCTTCAATGATGGACATTCTCAAAAAAGTTTTTATAGGCATATATACACACATACATGTGTACACAGGTTCACCCATATATGCACACGCATACATAGGCATACATATGCATGCAAATATGCATATGAATACATACACACACTAATATGCATATGAATACATACACAATCATGCACAGTGATACATATACACATATATGCATATATATACACATATGTAGATATCGTTTGTATTTGCTAAGTATCGTCTTGTTGTCTGTTTGATCTGTAGCTGTTTATGATAGTTTTACCTATGTATGAGGAAATATTAAAGAAGCCGGATCTACAATTAACATTAGGTGTGTTGCACTGGCTTCGAATATTTGTCTTAATCTTTTGTATGCGATCATGGATGCATTGTTCAAAGTAAACCTGTGTTGTGTTCTGTATATGTGTTGAAATAAACACTTGTTGGCGTCATGATTCAGTATACTACCTATAGAAAAGAATTAATACACTTTGAGGATGTTCGCCATGTCTTTTTTATTTTGCAGTAAATAAACTAATAACAAATAAGATGCAAAACATTTTTTATTTTGCAGTAAATAAACTAATAACAAATAAGATGCAAAACATTTTTATTTTGCAGTAAATAAACTAATAACATATAAGATGCAAAACATTTTATTTTGCAGTAAATAAACTAATAACAAATAAGATGCAAAACATTTTTTATTTTGCAGTAAATAAACTAATAACAAATAAGATGCAAAACATTTTTTATTTTGCAGTAAATAAACTAATAACAAATAAGATGCAAAACATTTTTTATTTTGCAGTAAATAAACTAATAACAAATAAGATGCAAAACATTTTTTTATTTTGCAGTAAATAAACTAATAACAAATAAGA
Organism: Doryteuthis pealeii; assembly: GCA_023376005.1. NCBI lineage: Eukaryota > Metazoa > Mollusca > Cephalopoda > Myopsida > Loliginidae > Doryteuthis > Doryteuthis pealeii. The sequence continues at coordinate 24,882,146 of CM042168.1, forward strand.
TGCAAAACATTTTTTTATTTGCAGTAAATAAACTAATAACAAATAAGATGCAACATTTTTTTTTGCAGTAAATAAACTAATAACAAATAAGATGCAACATTTGTTTTATTAAATAGCTCAATATACAGGCTTCATAGAATATACATTTATGTTAAAAACTAAACTAAAAGGAATACATCTTTTCTATCTACTGACGTTATATATAATAATAAAACCGTTGTTATTGTTAACAGTGTGTTGTCTCGTTCTTAGAGTTGCCAATAACTACGGCAATGCAATCTAATAATGCGTTCGTGTTCGCAGATTCGTTTTTTTAAGTTTCAATATTTTTTCAGAAGTAGCAAACTGCAAATGAAAATATTTTAAAACTTACTTAATTCAATTTCAAAGCCACACATTGGTCAACATTGTCCTTTCACAAAGTGGGGTTTGTGAACATGCACTTACAGAAGGTGTTTCAGGGAATGAATGAACTATAATGTCTACTGAATGGAACAGAATTGAAATTTCCAAATTCACCTGCCAACTCACAAAGTGTGGAAAGAGCTGTTGAATTAACAATAGAATCTTCACAGATTGTGTATAGACTGGAGGCAAGACACAAGCACATTATAACCAAATCATTGTACAACCAAATAAAACCTACATTGTCATCAAAAAGGAAAATATACTTAACAATTTAATTCTGTTGTTACATAATCTTATATAGTGCCGGAGGTTTTAGTGCAATGTTCAATGAATATATTTCATACAATTAAAATAATCTAATTCTCCAACTTAATTATTGATTCTATCTATCTATCTATCTATTTGTTTGTCAAACATACATACAGAAGCTATATATATATATATATATATATATATATATATATATATATATAGAGAGAGAGAGAGAGAGAGAGAGAGAGAGAAAGGGTGAAGGAGACAGATAGTGAATAGTAAATCTATCCATCTATCTGTCCGTCATAAATACACACACACACACACACACATATATATATATATACGAACACACATCAAAACGCAGAGAGAGAGAGAGAGAGAGAGAGAGAGAGAGAGAGAGAGAGAGAGAGAGAGAGAGAGAGAGAGAGAGAGAGAGAGAGAGAGAGAGAGAGAGAGAGAGAGAGAGAGAGAGAGAGAGAGAGAGAGAGAGAGAGAGAGAGAGAGAGAGAGAGAGAGAGAGAGAGTGTGTGTGTGTGTTGTGTGTGTTTGTTTGTGTGAAATGGTAAAGCTTTTGGAAGTCAACCTCGCTCGAATGCATCCCACCATTGATTTTGATCACTCGAAGAGACACAAACATTTTTCACACAATTAAATAAGATATTCTAAAATCCAGTAACATATTGCTAACTCCCCCCTCCTCCACACATACATGAAAATGATTATTTTAATGTTTATACGATACACCTGTGATTCAGGTGTTACAAAGAGTTAATCAATTTTGAACAATCAATTTTTATTAATCAATTACTTAATTTGCACTTCATGCTAGTTGTTTGGTTGGCAATTTTGTTTTACGGCATCTCAACCCATTTTGGGGTAATTTAATGCCTAATCAAGTCATTTTGATAAACGTTCCTATGTTCTAAGCTCTTAATATCTTTAAATACTTTCAATATTTTTTGCATAGAATTAATCGAACATTTTTTAAAGGATCAGTATTAATGAAATATCTATTCCCCTTGATGAATAAGGCAGAGTTAACTCCCTTGAGAGGAACATTGGTGAAAATATAGTGCAGTTCGATTGCTTCGGTAATTTTCAGATATGAACCTGTTTTAGATACATTATATTTCTTTAATTGTCAGATCTATAATTTTTTCTATATATACCAACTCCCTTGAAGAAGGATGTTATAGCGACTCATTTGAGTTGATTTAGTTTATCTATCTTTCTATCTATCTAATTATATCTATCTTTCTATTTATCTATTTATCTATCAATCTCTCTCTCTCTCACTCTGTCTCTGTCTCTCTGTCTCTCTCGCTCGCCCTCTCTCTCTCTCTCTCTCTCTCTCTCTTTATATATATATAAATAAGTAATCCACAGACACGTGTTTCAAGGTTTCACCTTTCATCAGTGTGGCTATACCGTAACAGCTACCTCTGGCCGGGTTCAAGACCCGAATGAACTTTCGTTCGCCAAACCTCTAACCCGTACGGCCAGAAGCAGCTGTCAAATATAGGAGAATAAATAATCGCTACATTTCTAAGCGGAAATGAAATTCACTAGAGTCATCAAACGTTTTGTAAACAAACGCGAGGGTTAGCTATAACGGTGAATCTGCAATTAAGTCCCTATTCAGAGAACTCAACCATTAATCAATGGGAGTATATATATAATAAATAAGTAATCCACAGACATGTGTTTCAAGGTTTCACCTTTCATCAGTGTGGCTATACCGTAACAGCTACCTCTGGGCGGGTTCGAGACTCGAATGAACTTTCGTTCGCCAAAAAGTAGATGCTATAATATCCTTCCTGCATTCAGCTATAGCTTATTTCTGAATTATCTGTTTTTTTACACACCGTTAGCGTTTAGAAGATATATATATATATATATATATATATATATATATATAGAGAGAGAGAGAGAGAGAGAGAGTGAAGGAGTCAGAGAGTGAATAGTAAATCTATCCATCTATCTGTCCGTCATAAATACACACACACACACACACACACACACATATATATATATATAAATATATATATATATCTAATATATAAAACAGAGATTTTGGTATGTACGTGTCGACGTATAACAAAAAAACGGGAGGTCACTCAGATTCAAAATCTTGCATACACATTGATATCGTTCTAACTAAGAAAAACTCCAAATTTGGTTATTAATTTTTACTGATTAATGGATTTAATCGATTAATTAATCCAAAATCACCCAATTTGCGGAACTGTCCGTATATCAGCCCCTCCTGATAATAAAATATTGTCTCTGCCTGCTTATTGTTAAAGCGATAACAGCAGCGAAGTTTTGATTTTAATGAATTAATTTTGCAGTCTAAGCCGTTCAGCTCCGAATTTATGGCCTATTTATGGTCCAATCTTTAATAATTTTTATATCGTTAGAAAGATAAGAAAATACTCTTTCAAAATATGTAATTTGTGTGAGTTTTTATCAATTGAATCATTTTTTACAGCGAGTTAAAAAATTAAAAAATGGCTTCGGATAGCCACGCTGCCTATGATTATTGCGATACAAGCAGTGCAGTCTATATCAGTCAGATCGGAATCTCTTACCTATTTAGGATCAAATCTTTAAAATATTTATATCTTTAGTAATAAGACGAAATAGTCTTTCTGAATATGTAATTTGTATGTGTTTTTATAGATTTTTTTTTTTACAGCGAGTTAAAAAAAAAATACTACGTATTTAATCGTAAATAACATAATCATGAAAATCAGTTTACGTCGTAAGTACGGTTACATATTTGTATAAATTGAACTAAGATTTTCATTCGAATAAAATGACTTTTAATTCTTTAATTTATTTATTAATTTTTATTGTTAGAGTTTTAAAGGGTTAAAAATAACAATAAGATTGACGAATTTCCTTAGAAACTGTTTTTCTTTTGGTTCGTTAACTAATTATTTTCTCAAACCACGATAAAAAAAACAAAAAACAAAGGTTACTAATACGGACAAAATCCGGTGTTTTATCTTTAGTCGAAGGCCCGACTGGAGATAAGTAGTCAATTATTTGTAAGACGAAATTTATTTCAAGTTTATCTGACAATATCCAGTTATTGGAACATTTAAAAAAAAATTATATGTAAGTACGAAAAATTGTAAGCGCTTTGTTTATCAAAATGACATGATTCGTTAGTAAATTACCCGAAAAGTTGATAAAACAAAACAACTAACAACCAACATTTAAATTATTATTCAAAATACAATTTAAAATATTCCTCAGAATTTGCCTTACAAATTAAATTTTAAGTTTTATGATTTTACTCTTTATTGTGAAGTCAATAAACATCGCTGAGTTTATAGTGCAACTTTTCAGTTCTGAAAAATTGGCATGTTTAAATAGAGATTTCATAGGTGACATTTGAACTTTTATGAAAATTGATGTTTTGTAATTAATATAAATTTTGTGATAAAACTTAATTTTAACTAGGGGGGGGGTAGGGTTAGGGTTAGGGGGGAGTAGTTTAATGGGAAAATAAATAAATAATTTGGGTTCCGTTCAAGCGGTTCCGATATGGGGGATCAATTTACTATAAACTTATACGAGGAAATGAGCACCCGTGAATACTCAAATAATAAAGAACTTTTTTTTTCAATCTGATAGATTGGTGTGTAATCGATAATAATCAACTGAAGGAAAAAAAATAGATGGGGGGGGGAGTCCAGATAATCAGGTCCACCAAAACGTTTTTAAACAATGTTTTTAAAATACTAGGTACCACCAAATTTACCCTGTGAAATTTACCCCCCCCCCCCCTATATTTAACACTATGAAACTTGCAGAAAAATTAATATTTTCTTGAAAAAAATTTTTCCATTTGAAAGAAAAAAACAATAAATAAACTCCTGATGATTTTTTAACTTTTTTCAGCTTACGGAAATAATGAAATTATGATTGAAAAACAATGTTTTCATTTTTGCACTGTTAAATCAACTGAAAATTAACGTAGCTAAAAACAAGTTACGATAAGAGTTTTTTTAAAATTCTATGAAAAATCAATTAATTATAAATAATAACAAAATATTTCCGTTTTATTCAAGATGGCCTAAACTGATCAATTGGTGGTCCCTATAATACTATTTTAGGTTTTAGCAAAAATAGATATTGCAATACGAAGAATTTAAATTTTCGATTCTCAGCTTCTTTTTAAACTCAACATGCAATTAAGAACTAAATGTGAATTGTTGTCATGTACAAAAAATTTGAAACAATAACAAACAAATATACAAACGAATACTTTCAATTTGTTGTATAATAATATGAAATCCTTCCTGCATTCAGCTATAGCTTATTTCTGAATTATCTGTTTTTTTACACACGGTTAGCGTTTATATATATATATATTATATATATATATATATATATATATATATATATGTCTAAACGCCAACGGTGTGTAAAAAAAAAAGATAATTCAGAAATAAGCTATAGATGAATGCAGAAAGGATATTATAGCATCTACTTTTTATTCCTTAATTTTCTGTTTCATATTCTATCTATTTATGCATTTAACTATATATATATATATATATATATATATATATATATATATTATATATATATATATATATATATATAAACCGTTGGAACATTTATATTCAAATCCCAAACTAAAATTTATTTCGCAAGAAACAGGTACAGTGACCAATCGTCGACCAAAGGGAAATGTTAGGAAACAAAAATATACTTGATAATAAAGTGATCAATAAGAAAACCGCAATTAAATCCAATAAATTTTACC